>CM034620.1:17837999-18437999 GCA_020080225.1 Gynochthodes officinalis
GACTACATCATCACACATTAGCCCAACTAATTAGGAGAGATTCAATAAGTTATGAGCGATTCACCCTTCTCAAAAACCACAATCACATCATTGCACAACGCTTTGGCTTTTTTGTAGCTTGCTTTCGAGCATTGTCCAATTCCTCTCTCAACTTACGAATCTCATTTTCTGCATTTTTAATTGCATTTTTGTCTGTGTTTGCACGCTCATTACCCTCTGTACAAGCTCTCGCCAAATCTTCATGCAATTTGCTAATCATCTCCTCATTTTTCTTCTCGAGCTTTGCATAATCCTCCTTCAACTTGGTAAGAATCTCCTCATTTCTCTCTTGAAGCTTCTTATGAACCTATATATATTGGCCCAACAAGATTAAATTGGAGTCTCGTCATTAAATTCCATATGCATGGTCACCTATCCCATGATTTAAGCATGTAGACTAATCGGAAGCACCCAATCAATGTATTCTTTCCATGCCATTAGAATATGATTAATTTTACCACATTAAAATTTAGAATAAATGTTGCTATATTGATAATTGAAATTTTCAGAAGATTTAAAGGATATGCAAGATATCATTCTCCTAAAAAATTTGTGGAAACAACACAACTAGATGAAGTTTGGAAAAAATACAAAGTTTACATATGGTTAAAATAAAAACAAAAAGTTTCAACAATACATCAGCTAGAATCCATAGAATGAATAGCTTTCCTTATCACTTTTGCAATTTCAAAAGTGAAACTACATCATTAGATATAGAGTTGAAACCTCATTTTCTCGAGGAAATGATACATATCATGTACAAAAAACTACATACCATTTCAGTAATAGATTGCTGCATCTGCTCATTATATGCTTGTTTTGAGTATTCGGAACCCTTTCTTGCATCCTCATTCTGGGGAAAAATAAATATGCATAGAAATTTTTATGCACGCTTAATAATTTGCTATATAAGAAACCTAGCTTATCACCTTAAATTCAGTATATAACTCATGAGTATATGGGTTTCCTCCATTTTTCTCCACAGTTTCGTTAATGATAATAAGAAGTTGGTGAAGTTGCTCGGTTTTCTTGCCTTCATCCTTTGTCTTGTTATCAAAAACTACTCGTCTATTGTTGCACTTCTCAAGTAGTTCCTACATAACATCCATTGAGATCATATTAAGCTCTCATGTGGATGCTACACAATTACTCTTACTAAATATGCCATTAATGAAACAACAAAAGAATACATAACAACGATGAGATTAAGATAGATTATTAAATGTCGTCACAACAGTAAGAAAATTGTCATAATCAACAGTGAATCAAGCAATTGTCATCTTTCTAGAGGTCGAGCAAACAACATTTGACTATCAGAACTGAAAATGGAAATCTCTTCCAATGTGTGTAACTAGTTAAAAGGATGTATATTGAATGTAAAGAAAAAGTAAATATGAATAAATTTATTCAACAATCTCTTCATCTTAATTTTCAATTGATGTAAATTCTAGATAATTTTTTCAAAATAATAAGCAGCATAAAAGTATTATATAATCAAAAACCTAATTCAAATCATAAAATGGTAATAGCATGCATCTTGTAATAGAACCTTTAAAGCCTCGGGGCATGCATAGGCTAAGTGATCATCTAAAGTTTCATCTTCTTCCAATTCATCACCACCAGTAAAAGTAACAATCATATAATCGAGAATCTTTGTTCCAAACAAATGTTTCAAGGTATCAACGACATCCGCTTGTTCTTTAGAAAATCGGACTCTGAGTGACACAACTATCAAAATCGCATGAATGCCATCTTTAGCCATGTCGATGCATCTAACAATCTCCTTCTCAAGATATTCAGGGCTCATGGAAGAATCAAATAACCCTACATTTGTTTCACAACCATTAATTGATTTTTAATATAATTATCTTTTAAATATTACCTTTCAATGTACAAAATTAATCTTTCTGTTTTGCATATTTATTTGAACTCATAATTTTTTCTTTATAAAATTTTTAATATATTTTTTTACGATAAATATTTAAAAAAACATTACCTGGAGTGTCAATCACATTGAGAATTTGGCCATCTTGTAATTTAGTGGAACGTAGTTGACAATCAGTTGTCACAGCTTGAAAACTAGACTTTGATTTGAATGCTTTGCGTCCAAGGATTGAATTAGCGGTTGCACTTTTTCCATTTCCTGTACAACCAACAAGAACAATGGTTGTGACTCCACCCATTTTATCAGGACCTGTTTTGCAATCTGTAACAAATATTAGAACAATTCAGAATACCTTTGCAGCATCAGTAAGCAAATGTGAACAAATGAAAGATCATTTACCTGAATTGATTTACTAATGTTTTTGCTGAGAATTCTAGATGTGCATAGGGTGAATTTATATAGAGAGTTGATGATAGATGGGAATAGGCATTTGGAATGACTTCAATTGACTAATCAAGTAATTTCTTTCTTTAATTAAAAGACTCCTCAAGTTATTAGTTATTCTTTTAAGGGAGCTTATGATAAAGACTAAGGCATAAGTTGAAATCCAACTTTACCAATTTTAAAACTATCTTATTTATTAAATTTCATGTTTAAAAATTTTGAAACTATCTTATTTATTAAATGTTTTATCTCAACTCATTTGATTTTGAAACTATTTTATTTATCAAATGATTACAATATGAGGAGTTCAACTAGAGTGGTCAAATAGTGGTAGGAGCCTAACTTAAACCTAAAAGTTTAGGCCAATGATTCTTTGGTCCTTCTCACTTATGAAATGCTCTAATTCTTCTTTCGTTTTCAATATAGCATCATTTCCATGAACACAACACAAAGAATAAAACAAACTTCTCTGCAAGCAAAGCTAAGTATTGTTCTATTGTTGTTTGCCTATAAATAGGCATGGATTAGGTGAAAGGAAGTGGAAGTGAAATCTTTGAGTTTTGAGAGTTAGTGAATAAAAGAAAAGAAAATTTAGAGAGTTGAGGGTTTGTACAAGTGAGTGCCAAATTTGTTAGAGTGCTCAATTCTCTTATGTTTCTCAAGTTCAGTAATAAATTTAAGTAGGTTCTTTTGTAAACCATTATTTCTTATAGTGGAAATTGTTCTTATTGCCCATTGTTTTTTCCCGTCATAGGGAAATGTTTTTTCACAGAAAATTTATGTGCCAAAATTTTTAGATCTATATCCAAGCCAATGTTAGTATTCCATTGTGTTAAATAATCTTTTGAACTCAACAAATGTCACCTAAATTTCATGCAAATTTTTGATTCGGCACTAACAACTTCATTTATATTTGTAATGATTTTTCACAATGATTAAAGCTATGTCCAATTTAATTTTCATTTTTCTAATGGGTTAATAACATTAATTCATTACTTTGTCATTTGATGGATTAATTAAAAGAGGAAGGTTACACAAGTTAAGACACGAGTGAGAAACATTTGTGTTCAAAAAAAGCTTCACAAAAAAATCCTTTAATCTGAACACTATTCCATCATCAAGTCTCAATCAAAATTGCAAAAAAGCTATTTTAGCCATTTATTTCAAGAGCTACTTTACTGCTTTTATATACTCCCCTATCCCTAAAAAAAGTCTAGTTTCAAAAAAAAAAAAATTGTTCCAAAAAAGAGTCAACTTTTTGTGTAAAATTTGTGTATTACCCTTATTAATAGTGATAACGTATAATCCAAACTAAAAAGTTAGAATAAAAATATAAAATTTTTACATTTAATAGTACAAAATTTGTTGTAGCTTGCAACTAAAAAAAAATTATATTAAATTACAAATGGATTTTTTTTTGGGATGGAGGGAATATATCTATTAAAAAAAACACACTTCAGCTAACAACTAATAATCGAACACTAGGCCAAGTAAATTTGAAGGAAACTTCCTATGGCAAAATTTGAGTAGGGCCTGCACTTTGTCTAGCAAACAACAGAAGAATGTGTGGTTTTCCTTCATTTTTCATCACGATCTCTCTAACAAGAGAGAGAAGAAAGAAGTTGGTGAAGTTGATTGGCTTTCTTACTTTCATCCTTTGTCTTGTTATCAGAACTACTCGTTTTTTTTCACATTTCTCAACTAGTTCCTACATATCATCTATTATGTATGAGCTACACAATTCTTATTGGAGATGTCGATCAATGAAAGAACAAAATAATATATAAAGATGATGTAATCAAGACAAATATTAAACAACAACAACAATTAAGCCTTTGTTCAATGATATGAAGTTGATTATATGAATTATATTTCTCCATCGCGGGCGTTCTATCAAAATAGGGTAAATAGTGCTATTTATCTCCTAACTTGGAATGTTAGTTCGATTTCGTCCTTTATATTAAAAAAGTTTTAATTTGGTCTCTCAACTTTCAAATCCGGTTTTAATTAGTCCCTTTGATATAATCAAACTAAACAAGACTTAATATATTTAACCACTGACTTGCACAATTCATAAATATTTTATTCAAATTATATTTCTAATTTTTTAAATCACTTCCAACGTTGGCATTTTGCAATTTAGATGGATAAAAGGTAATTTTATCTATTCAAATATATTTTTGACTACTAATAAAAATTATTATACATTGTGAATATTACAAAGTTGGAGGTGTAAATGAAAAAAATAAAACTTTTAAAGAGCATTTTGTGAAAGATGAGTGGTTGGTTACAATTTATTCTTATTATTTTGGTTTATTTCATTGCCTTTTGCCCGAAGCATGTGTAAGTCACATGATTTATTTGATTCTATTAGAAGGACTAATTAGAATTAAAATTATAAATTAAAAACTAAATTGAAACTTTTTGAAACTAAGTGACTAAATCAACTAAGTTCGCAAGTTGATGAACAAATTGTACTATTTACCTTGCATCAAAGCAAATATTAAACATAGTTATAAAATTATGTGACAAAAAATTAAACATTGTCACAAAAATTCCTTGTACTCCTGATTCTTTCCCCCTTCTCTCTCCCAACCCCTTTTCAATTCTTCTTCCTCACCTAACTACCTAAATTTATTCTTTTCCCCCTTACCTTCAACAATTCCCCCACCCCCAACCCCAACAAAACAGCCCCCTCACTCTTCCTCCCAATTAATTGCCTGCTCATGACCCTTTTGCCATTCTTAAGTGGATTCTCAGTTGCATTCATTCATTCGAACCTCCATTGGTCACTGATTCATATAAGCAAGAAGAACAAAAAGCCTATTTTGGACTAACAAAAAAAAATATATAAATTCTAGAACACTAAACAAAAACCACAATTTTGCCTCATCTGTGGATAACGAGGTAGGCTTTGTTGTTTTTATCATTTTGGTAATTTATTTGATGAGGAAAATGAGAACTTAATAAAGCCCAATTCAGTGTATGATGAAATATTGACTGAGATTGGGATGTCCAAGGATGTTGTGAACATGGCTTTTGAGATGTAAAATTAAGGCTTGATTTGACGATTCATATTTTGACTTGAGTTTTGAGTAGCATTGTGTATTGGATCCAGGAAATGGGCGTGAGGGAGATGTTGGGGTTGTGGCCGTTGGGGTTGTGGCCGTTGGTTAATCAAATAGAAATCATTACAAAAGAGAAAAATAAAATAACTTGAGGAATCTATATTAATTTTGACAAAACAAGTTATAATTATAAAATTAATAGATTGAAATTTTCAAAAAGAATGAAAAAGACAATGGCGGACTAGAATTAGAATTGAAGAAAAGTCTCGTCACTAATATCTACCAAGTTATAAATCAAGGTGTTAGTGCAGCAAAAAATTTTTCCTTTAAGAATTATTTAACCCAACGGAATACCAATATTGGCTTGGATGAAGTTATAACAAATTTGCAGAGAAATTTTACGTGTGGAATACCCTCTCTCTTTGGATGGTGAAACAAAAAATTTTCACTAAATGAAAATAATGGAATACAAGACAACCTTCTCAAATTTATAACTTGAGAAGCATAAGAGAATTAAGCACACTAACAATTTTGGTACTCGTACAAACCCTCAAGTCTCTAATTTTTATTTATTTTTTCTTTTACACACTAAGTCTCAAAACTCAAAGAATTCACTTCACACCTCCTTTCACGTAAACCATGCCTATTTATACCACAATACTTAACTTTGCTTAGAGAGAAGTTTGTTCTATTCTTTGCTTAAAGTGAGTGGTAGATTTGTTTCTTTCAATTAGGAAAAATTTTGACCTAAACCATGAGTATTTATACCACAATACTTAACTTTGCTTAGAGAGAAGTTTGTTCTATTCTTTGCTTAATTGAAAGAAAATTTTTGAGGTTCTTGACTAGGAGCCATGAATCCTAAATCAATATTTTATAATACTATAAAACACTTTATTAGTAAGATAGGTTGTTTGAGCATTTAAACTAAAGTTGAATCTTAACTTATTAGTTTTTATCATGGATTTTATAAAGGATAACTTTTGTCTTTATTGTGGATTCCTCAAAAGAATAACTAATAACTTGTAATTCTAATTGAGGAGTCTTCTAGTTGAAGAAAGAAATTACTTAAGGTGTCATTTGAAGAAATTCCAAATACTTATTCCTAGCTATCATCATCTTTGTATATAAATACTAACTTCTCGACAAAGAAGTTAGTAAATCGATCCAAGTAAATACTGTTTTAATTTTAATTCAGATTTTTTTGTTTGTTATTCATTGACTTTGCAAAAGTACTCTAAATTATTCTATCGTGTTTCACAGATTGCAAAAGAATTCCTAATAAAATGGATGGGAAGAAAACCATTGTTCTAGTTGGCTGCACAGGAAATGGAAAAAGTGCAACTGGAAATTCAATCCTTGGACGTAAAGCATTCAAAGCAATGGCTAGTTTTCGAGCTATAACAACTACTTGTCGGTTACGTTTCACTGTTTTACAAAATGGACTAACTCTCAATGTGATTGACACTCCAGGTAATGAAGTTTTTTATTATTTTTTAAAAATATTTAATGCAAAGAATGTTATAAATTTTACGAGAAAAAAACTTATGACTTGAAATAAATATGCAGAAGAGAAAGATTAATTATGTATGTTGAAAGGTAATATTTGAAAGATTATTATATTGAAAATCAATTTATGGTTGTAAAATAATTACAGGGTTATTTGATTCTTCTACGAGTCCTCAAATTGTTGAGAAGGAGATTATTAGATGCATCGAAATGGCAAAAGATGGTATTCATGCGATTCTAATAGTTGTGTCGCTTAGAGTCCGATTTTCTAAAGAACAAGCAGATGTCATTGATACCTTGAAGCATTTGTTTGGAACAAAGATTCTTGATTATATGATTGTTGCTTTTACTGGTGGGGATCAATTGAGAGAATACGAGACTTTGGATGATTACTTTGCTCCTTCATGCCCTGAGGCTTTAAAGGTTGTAGATGCATATAGTTGTTGATTAATTTGTCATCTTCATTTTTATGATTTGATTCACATTTTACGTTACATTATGTGTTTATGGCGCTTATTATTTTACACATATAATCTTGAGCTTACTATTATTGAAAAATTAAGATGGAAGGATTGTTGAGTAAATATATGCATATTTCTTTTTCCATACATTCAATATCCCTTTTCTTAATTAGTTTTCCACATTGGAAGAGATTTCCTTTTCTAGTGTTGATGGTCAAATACTAATTTACTTGACCTTTTAAGAAGAGTGGTGAAATCCTAAATGCTCAATTCACTTTTCATTCGTTGAAAACAATTGGCATGACTTTGGAATGATATTTTATAATCTGTCTTGATTTTTTTTTCTTTGGAAAATAGTAGCGTATATGGCTGGCTGTAGGGCTTGATAGCCCTTTTTTGTTCTCAGGTAACTGGTTTGATTTTGTGATGATGTTTAATAATCTGTCTTATTTTTTTAAATAACAATTTATATAACTGGTGAGTTTGATCATAGTTTTTTTCAAATGATATGTCTTGATCTTATAATTGATATGTATTCTTTCATTGTCTATTTAATAAGCATCTTTAGTAAAAGTTGTGCACACAAGAGAAGCTAATATGATCTCAATGTATGTTATGTAGGAACTACTTGAGAAATGTGGAAACAGACAAGTAGTTTTTGATAACATTACAAAGGATAAAGGCAAGAAAGCTGAGCAACTTCAGCAACTTCTTACTCTCATTAACGACATCATGGTGAAAAATGGAGGAAAACCATATACTCGTGATTTGTTTGTTGAATTTAAGGTGATGAACTAACTTTCTTAAATTGGTCATTGTTTCTTCTTTGCTTTTGTTTCACTAATGGAATATACAGAAAATTATTAAGTGTATAAAAAAAATTTGTATGCATATATATATTTTTCCCCAGAATGAAGATGGAAGAATGGGTTTCGAGAACTCAAAACAAGCATATAATGAGGAGCAGATGCAGCAGCGTATTGCTGAATTGGTATGTACTTTTTTTGTACGTGATATGCATCATTTTCTTGAGCAATAGATGATGTTGATGTAGGTACACAAAATGTTTCAACAATACATCAGATACAAGCCATAAGATGAATAACTTTCCTTATCACTTTTGAAGTTTCAAAAGTGATAAGGAAAGTTATTCATCTTATGGCTTGTATCTGATGTATTGTTGAAACATTTTGTTTTTGTTTTAACCATATGTAAACTATGTATCTTATCCTTACTTCATCTAGTTGCGTTGTTTGGTCAAATTTTAGGAGATTCATATCTTGTGTATCCTTTAAATCTTTTAAAAATTTTCAATTTTGAGTATAGCAATATTTTATCTAAATTTTAATGTAGTAAAATTAATTATAGTCTTCCCAAGATGAGATGACCTAGAGAGAATACATTGATTGAGTGACTTCGATTAGTCTATGTGTAAATCATGGGAGAGGTGGCCATGTGAATTTAATCATTGGATTCTAACTCAATTTTGTTGGATCAATAAATGTATAGGTCCATAAGAAGCTCATGGAGAGAAATGAGGAGATTATTACTAATTTGAAGGAGGATTTGATGAAACTCAAGAAGAGAAATGAGGAGATGATTAAAAAGTTGAAAGAGGAGTTGGAAAGAGCTCGAAGGGAGGGAAATGAACGCTCAAAAGCATATGAAGATGCAAAGAAAAATGCACAAAATGAGATTCGTAAGTTGAGACTAGAATTGCAGAATGCCCGAAGGGAGATTGCGGAAAGATCATGGAGTTGCGCAGTGCTGTGATCATGGTTTCTAGGAAGGATGAACAGCTCCCGAGAAGGATGATTTACTTCTTCAACAAAGGCTCTGGTCCATTTATTTGGTTTCTTATATTTAAAATTTTAATTTGGTGTCTAAATTGTGAACTCAATTTTCATTAATCCATGTCTCAAAATAATACTAAATAAGTTACAATTCCCATAATAGGTACATAAGTCACACATGCATTTCTAAGGGTCATCTTTGCAACGAAAATTTTTGTAGCCCTTCCCTTTGGGCTGCACATAGGAATTTGGGAGTAAGGAAAAAAACATAAAGAAATTGGGAATTAAAAAAAAAAAATGAAGGCAAACATAAAAGAAACATAGTCTAGACAAAATCGAGTGAGAAGTAACCTGTGGAGTAGTTGAACATGAAGTGTAATTGATGTAGTGAAAGATGACAAAAAGATGTGACACATGATCAACCCTAAACATTAGATAAATAACGTGGGCACACTAATGAAAGAGGTAATCTAATATTAAGGTACTATACTCTGATTTTAAAAATATTATTGATAATCTGAACAAATTGACTCGTCACAAAATTTTATAGATATAATTAATCTACCCTAAAAATAAAATAAAATTACTTGTCTACTAAGAAATTATTTGAAAGTATTAATATTCCTAAAGTAAATTAAACTTGATGGCCAAGAATTTTATTGCAATCTTAAGAATCTAAAGAGTTTATTTTACTAGACATTTTTTGAAAGTAATAACTATTATTATGAATTCTACAATAGTCTTCCCAACTTCAAAAGATTTTGTTCTTGAGTTCCAAAGAAAAGAAATTTCAATGTAGGTGGTCATTCCTTCCATGTTCCAAAAGATATCATCACCACAATCCATCCACTATATATTTCATTCAACCTCATAGATTAGAAATTTAGGAAATTATTGTTGTGGGAAAAAGCAAGTAATAGGGTGATTAAAAGTGAATCTCTTTGACACAAATATATCACCAATACAATTCCAATAAACATTCCTATCTTCGTCAATGACATGATTGTCATATATTCCATGTCTGTGATCGATGAACGAATCTCACTCTAATACCAATTGACACCATAGAATATGACAAAGTAGTGAGACATACTATCAACACCTAAATAGTTTTATAGAAATTATAAAAACATCATGAGCACACTCATGGAAGAATTAATTTGATTCCAAGAAGAAACTTTATTCCAAACATATTATTGATATCCTGAATAAATTGACTCGTTATAAGATTTTATATAGGTAATCAAACATAAAATTAAAAGGAAATCACTTGTCTACTAAGAAATATTTAAAATATTAGCATTCGTAAATTAAACTTGATGGCGAAGAAATACCAACTTTATTGCAATTTTAAAAACTTAAAGGGCTTATACTATTAAATATTTATTAAACCCCAAAACTATTATGATATGTGCTGCATGAACAACATACGTCCCAAAACTACTGGCCAGTTGGTATCAAAGCAAAAGTTACCCGATCTATCACTACAGATCAAATAGATGACAACCATTCTATAGATGAAATTAGGGATGTTTAATGAAATCATATTGGTGATATATTTGTATTAGGAGATTCGCTATTGATTAACCTATTATGTATACTTTTTAATAATAATTTACTAAATTCTAGATCTACAATGATATCTCAAGTCATGGAAAGAAGGATTATCTGCATCAAAAAATTTCTTTTTTGGGAACTCAAGGATGGGCTTCTTTTTTTTTTTTTTTGGAGTGAAGGAGTTTGATGTAAGATATATCATATTAATTTTGGACTTTTAATAGATGTTCATTAAATTAATCCCAATTGGATTTTAAGGTTGCAATAAAATGGTTTCTCTTGATTGTCAAATTTAGTTTATTTATGTAATATTATGATTTTCTTGTGTATTAATAGTTTTACAAGTTATTTTCTTTTATTATTAGGGTACGTTGCCTGCATAAAATCTTGTATGAATCAATTTTGTTAAGATGATAAATAATATTTCAACATGGGAGAGATAACGGAAGATAAATAATATTTGCAAAAAAGCAAAATTCTATAGAATTTTGAAAGAAATTTTATTGACCAAAACTTGAATAATTACTGGAGTGATGAAAATGAAGCCTTACATGCCTTTTATAACCTAAGCAAACTCTAAATAAAGACTGAAAAGAATTTGAAGTCTAATATGAAACTGTCAAAAATAAAAAATAAAAAACTCAAAACCAATAATTAGAAAACTAGAAGGTAGGGCCGATGGTGGCCAAAGAAAAAAAAAAAAAAAAAAAAACAGGGCTGAGTCCACTAGAGTAACGGGGGCATGTCTATTAGTCTTGTAAATCTCATCAATGGCCTTTACAAATGCCATAACCAAAACTTATGGCTATTTCAAGTTGATTGCATGTTTTCATAGCTTTGTCCTTCTTAGACCACTCTTGAACTGCACAACAATCTTCCATGACCCATTTTACATCATATTTTTAGAACAAGAGTTTGCCTTGAGTAACATCTTCCATGAATGTGCTCATAATGCATTTTTAGTTTTTATAAAACTATTTAGGTACTGATTGTGGGTCTCACTCTTTTGTCACTTTTCATCGCATCAATGACGACACTCCTTGTTTAGCTGCTCCATGAGTTACTCCTCACTCACTTCTAAGTTTGTGTAACCCTTTGTTTTTTTAATGAATCTAGCAAATGAAAAAGTGATTAATTAATGTTATTATCCCCATTAGAAAGATGGCGATTAAATTTGGCACAGCTAAAATCATTGTAAAAATTAGTATAACTATAAAAGGATGAAATTAATTTACTTCAAAAAATTCATTCCTTGTTTGGCTTGAGCAGATTAAAATGAATAGAATAGGTGTTAGTGCAAGAACAAATTAATTTTTTTGTCAGCTTGTGGACTTAACTATTTAACACGACGGAGTACCAATATTGGCTTGGATAAAGTTCTAACAAATTTGGCATTGAAATTTTATGTTGAAAGCCCTCTTGGTAAGGATGGAAACACAATGGTCAATGAAAAAAATTTCCACTGTATGAAATAATTGAATACAATAGAACTTAACTGGAGGAATGTAAGACAATTGAGCACTCTAACAAATTTTGGTACTCACTTGTACAAACCTCAAACTCTCTAATCCTTTTCTTTTACTCACTAACTCTCAAACCTCAAAGATTTCATTCCAGACTTCCTTACACCTCAGCCATGCCAATTTATTGGCAAACAATAATAGAACAATACTTAGCTTTCCTTACAGAGAAGTTTTGTCATATTCTTTGCTTAAAATGACTAATAGATTTTTTTTCTTACAATTAAGAAAATTGTTGAAGTTCATGTGCAATTGCTATGAATCTTATATTGATGTCATAGAATAATATAAAATACTTAATATTATAAAGTGAGCTCAAAATTTACTAATTTATTCATTTAAATTAAATTTAAGTTTCATCTTACTAATTAGTTTCTATCATGGGTTCCTCACAAGAATAACTTGGTTTCCTGAAAGAGAATAAAACACACTAGTAACTTCTAATTCTAAGTGAGGAGTCTTCTAATTGAAGAAAGAAAATGCTTAAGGAGTCAATTGAAGAAATTCCAAATGCTCATTCCTAGCTCTCATCATCTCTATATATAAATTCACCTTATACACGTCTAGACTTCTAACCAAAAACGTCAGTAACTTGATCCAAGTAAATACAATTTCATTTTTTTCTTGATTTTTTTCTTATTCATTTACTCTTCAAAAGTATTTTGAATTATTCTAATGCGTTTCACATATTGCAAAAGAAGTCCTAATAAATGGATGGGGTGACAACCATTCTTCTTGTTGGTTGTACAGGAAATGGAAAAATTGCAACTGGTAATTCAATCCTTGGACGTAAAGCATTCAAATCAAAGTCTAGCTTTCAAGGTGTGATAACTAATTGTCAATTGTGTTCCACTAAGTTATGAGATGGTCAAATTCGTAATGTGATTGGCACTTCAAGTAATGATTTTTTTTTTTAATATTTGATGTGGAAAAATGTTATAAAGTTTATAAGAAAAAAATTATTAGTTGAAATAAATATGCAGAAGAGAAAGATTAATTTTGTATATTGAAATTAACATTTGAAAATTATTATACTGAAAATAAATATGCAGGGTTATTTGATTCTTTAATAAGCCCTCAATATGTAGAGAAGGAGATTGTTAAATGCATTGAAATGGCTAAAGATGGCATCCATGCGATTCTCATAGTTGTGTCACTCAAAGTCCGATTTTCCAAAGAACAAGTAGTTGCTGTGGAGACAGTGAAGCATTTGTTTGGAACAAGGATTGTTGATTATATGATTGTTGCTTTTACTAGTGGGGATGAATTAGAAGGATACAAAACTTAATTTGGATGATCACTTAGCTCGTTCATGCCCTGAGACTGTAAAGGTTCAACCACAACACGTGCATGCATGTTTTTGTTAATTAATTTGTCATCTTTGCTACCATTTTATGATTTGATTCATATTTTAGGTTACACTATGCATTTATGGTGCTTTTTATTATAAAAGCACAATCTTGAGTTCGCTATGTATGCTATCATTAGAAAATTAAGATAGAGGGATTATTGAGTAAATTTATGCATATTTACTTTTGCTTTTCCATCAATAAATCTCCTATTGATTAGTTACCTACATTGTAAGAGATTTCGCTTTCTAGTTTTGATGGTTGAACACTTGTTGGCTTGAGCTCTCAAGAAAAGTCATGAAATTCATAATGCTTGATTCTAAGAATAATAGCTTAATTTTATAATGGTATCAAATAATTTGTCTTGATCTCATCATTTTTATGTATTTTTTTGTTTTTTTGGTTAATCGTGATCTATGATTGGAGTTGTATAACACACATAAGAGAATTTAATATGATATAAGTCAACATTGTATAGGAACTACTTGAGATGTGTGGAAACAAACAAGTAGTCTTTGATAACAAATCAAAGGATGAAAGCAAGAAAGCCAAGCAACTTGACCAACTTCTTACTATTGTTAATGACATCGTGGCGAGAAATAGAGGAAAAAAAATATTTATGACTTATTTGTTGAATTTAAGGTGATGAGCTTGATTTCTTAAATTGGTCTTCAATTCGTGTTCGTTTTTGTTTCATTAGTGGAATATGTTGCAAATTATTAAGTGCACAAAACTTTTTTTATGCATATTTATTTTTTCCCAGAATGAAGATACAAAAATGGGTTCTAGGTACTCGAAACAAGTGTTTAATGAGTAGCAGATGTAACTGCGTATTGCTCAAATGGTATGTACCTTTTGTATTCATATGCATTACTTCCTTGAGTTACTGATCATGTTTTGATCCTATATTTTATGTGATGACGTAGGTTCACTTTTGAAACTACAAAAGTGATGAGCAAAGTTATTCATCCTGTGGGCTGTGGATTCTGACTGATGTGTCACTACAAGAAAAACCCCCCTTTAGTGACGGAAACCACTGTGACGGAAAAAAATTCCGTCACCAAATGACACATTTTGTGACAAGAACTCGAATCGTCACCAAATTTTCACCATCTCACCATCTTTAGTGACGAGTGACTAATACTCGTCACCATTTCGTCACTAAAGAATTTGGCGAAAAGTTTCCCACTAATATGGTACAATAGTGACGAAACATTGGTGACGAAAAAACACTATCGTCACTAAAAGCTTAAAATTCAGACATTGGTGACGAAGTTATGATCGTCACCAATTGGATGGCTTTTAGCGATGAAATTCCTGTTGTCATCAAAATGGATGCCTTTTATTATTGCCTTTAATTTCTAATAATTATACTATGACACCCTAATAGTTATAATCTTTTAATGTATAATATTATTAAATATTGCTATATAAAATATTTATTTTGGTGTGTAATGAAATTAAATATTATAAGATATAATAACAATATATGTATTTGGGCATATAATTAGGGATAAATTGAATAAAATATTTTGGCCTAAATTGATTTGCCACAACTTATATAATTATTTGACTTGTTGGGCTAAGGATCGTGATTGGGTTATGTTATTTATCCATTGGGTCAAATTGAAGATTTTAAATTTATGACTCCTAATTTTTACTAATTGCACTAAGATACCCTAATGTATATGAATTTGCCTGCATTATTTTTTAAGATACACCATCAATTAATTATGATTGGATTTCTTTGGTTAAGAATAATAATATGACTAAGCATATTATTCCTTGGTTAGACTTATTGGGTTAAAAATAATGATTGGATTATGTAATTTATCCATCGGGCCAAACTTAACTTTTTAAATTTATAACTCTTAATTTTTAATAATTGCACTAAGACACCCTAATATATGAATTTGCCTACATTATTTTACTTCAAGAATTGAGTCTTTTTTAGATACACTCAATAATTATGATTGAATTTCTTTTTCTAAGAATAATGATGGGACTAAACATATTCTTCCTTATGCCAAACTTAGCTTACTTATATTATTACTTTTAATTTCTAATAATTGTACTAGGACACCCTAACATTTTTTTTGTCCATATAACTGTACTTTAATCACACATTCTTTTTAGTATTAGAATACAGTATTGATTAGTACTAATTAATTTCTTTGGTTAAGGATAACAATTGAACTAAGTATATTCTTTATTGGGTTGAGATTCATTAGCTTATTTATGTTATGGCTCTTAATTTAAAATAATTATACTAGAATACCTTGAAATTTATGAATTTGCACACACAAGTTTTGTTAGTATTAAAATACAATATCGATGAATGGTAATCAAAAGTTTTGACATTTATTACGAACTATATTTTTTTATTAGAAAATTAGGAATAAAAAATATATAATTTCAAACTAGTTATAGTCACTAATATAATATTATAACATAAGTAGTAGTTAATACATGTACATATATAGTTAGACGTACAATGTATAATAAAAGTAGTAAAATACATCTGGACTCCCTTTGTCCCAAAAAAAAAAAAGAGTTTGTACAACTTTTTATTTATGGTCAACCAAATAGAGGTATAACTAATTTTATACCACCAATTTCCTCATTAAAGGGATTGTATATCAGTACACCCTTTAATGTATTTTATCTCATTAAGGGTATTTTGAAAATTTTATTAAAAAATTAGTTTTGACTTTTGAAACTAGACTCTTTTTTTGATACATGTCATTTTATACCACGAATTTCCTCATTAAGAGTATTCTATATGAAAACACAATTTTAATATATTTTATCTCATTAAGGGCATTTTGAAAATTTTTTTGAAATATATCTTTGACTTTTAAAATTGGACTATTTTTTTTTTTAGGACAAAATTTGTCTAGAAACTGAATTCCTTTTTTGTTGTTTTTTAAGACAAAGGGAGTATATATATATATATATATATATATATATATATATATATATATAGTTAGAAGTTAATACATATATATAGTAGTTAGTAAATACTATAGGTATAATAAAGGTAATTATTACATAACATAAGTAGTTTAGTGTGTGTATATACATAGTTTTATGTACACACAGTGACACTCACATGTTAATTATTTATCATTTGTTTATTTTTTAACTAACTAATATATAATCTATATAAACTGAAATATATAATATACATAATTTTTTAATCTCAACATAAAAATTTAAATATTATTTTTTTTCTAAATTATTTTAAAACTATTTTACTTTAACTATTTAATAACTAATTAATATTTTAAAATTTAAAATTAAAAAAAATTCAAGTTAAATTTTTTTAAAACTAATATAGTATTGTAAAGTGAAAGATTGATTATTGGTTAAAAAGAAATTTTTTTATTATGAATAATTGAATAAAAAGTTTGAATGTTTTTTAAAAAAAAGAGAAAATGAAATTGTTTTAAAGGCAAAAGCGGGAGTAAAAAATAAAAGTCGCTCTCCAATTGTTTGAAAACGTTTATTGCCTTTGCCACACTTAACAAAATTTCAATTCCTTTTGCCATTTTCAAGTGAGCTGTGCTCATTCAAAACCCTCTCCGTCCATTTCTTTTTGGTTTTTTGGAAGAATATTGGCCATATTCAGAGGAGGAGGAGTCATCAACTCATCATCACCAAGTGTTACAGGCACATTTGGTGAGCTGCTTGCAAGCTTATTGGTTGAGGCAAAACTTCAAGCACCTGGAGTGCATTTGTCTTGGTTTTCATGGAACTTGTTTCCTTTGTTTGGGCTTGAGCCAAGGGATAGCTAGAAACAGAGCAATCCCTACCAGTATCATCGGCAGAGCCATCATCATCACCAGAGTAATCTGAATCTGAGTTAGAAGACGAAGGAAGATTACCTCCCGACGGTTTTTTCAAGTCACGGGTAGCAGTTCTGCTTCGCGGTTCTTGCAGAATTTGTTCATGTTGATTTCTGCTGACTGAAGTTGATTTAAGCTTCCCCATGGAGGTACCAAGCTCTGGGATTTCAGAATTGCTGTTTAGATCAGTTGTGTGATGAGCAATTTCTACTTGGGTCGTCTGTAGACCCGAACGACCCATTACACGACCAGTCAATGCCGAATCAAATTCTTCATCAACGACCGGTAATGCTGGAGTAAGAGAGCCTGTAGGTCGTTTATCTTTCTTGCCCAAGAACATCTGAAACCATGGGATTGAGCTTGTCCGAACCAGTTGGATGAAACGGGATGTTCAGAACCCGTTAATCCAGAAAAATCCGCCAAAAAAATTTGAGAAAATTCAGAATAATTTAGAGAACTCCAAACAACTTAATAGGCAATAGCTGAATTTGTAATAGCAAGGAAGAGATTTTGGTGGAGAAAGAGTGATAATCGGCAGCGATGGAATCCAAGACCCTATCGGGTAGCAAGGGCTTCGCCTTGGAGAGAGACCAACGACCGACTTCTCTCCGTCCATTTCTTCCTTTCCTTCATTCCTTCCTCCAAATCTAAAATTGTGTCTTTTAATTCCAGATGTCTTTGTATACACATCTGGTATTCCATTATTCCTTCGTCGATTTGGGGACAAAGATTGAATCTTTGATTCATTCAAGCCAAGCCCAGAAATGGGCACTCCACATCTTCTTCTTCTACTCTTCTTCTATTTGGTTGCAGCAGCAGTAGTACCAGTAACAACAAAACCTGTATCTTCAAATAATCTCCAATCCGGCGTTGTTCCCGTAGTCTCTCCAATCCTTATTTATGATTCGAAGTGTTGCTCTGTACTGGATTGGTCGAAGTGATAGTTTTGGAACTGATTTCCTTGCTAAATGTTTTGGATTATCTCCTCAAATTGAGTATGCGATGCATCCACATGTATCCATTGAGTTTTATGCTTTTGATCTTTCAACAATTGCCTCTTTTCTCACCCCCCAAAAAATTTTGGAATTTGTAATGATCTCTGAATCTGTTTCTGTCTGTAATGAGCTCTATCGTTTTTTGATTGGTATTTGGGATGATCTAGTTATTGCATGGCTGTTTTTTATTGATTCCTTTTGGTTGTTTTTTAACGCTTGGTGTTCTGATTTGAAGATCTTGAATCTTAATATATTTTTTAACACCCTACTATGCTGCATTATTATTTTTGTTGATAATGTGAACAACTTGCAACTGACATGGGGCCAGGAGTACTTTATTGTTTTTCTTGCCTAGGCTGGGTATTTTTATTTCATGAAGCATACTGCATTTATAAGGAACTGGAATTCAAGCCTTTTCCAAGTTTCAATTATCTGGTTATGGGTTCTATTTAGTGGTTAAAAAGTTGGCGTTTATTCATCTATTTGCTTGATATTGGTGAACAATAGTTTGGCTCCTCCTTTTGTCAGGATTCTAGATTTTAGCACACTTTTGTTTCCAGATTTTTCCTTTTCCAGCTCATGAAAGAAGTGGACCCTTCTGTGTCTGTTTTTTATCCGCCAGATTCTCCCTATTTTACGGGTTGTTGTTGTTGTTGTTGGGAGAATGAACCCTGATTTCAGATTTGTGAAACTGGAAATGGGATCCCATTTTTATTTATCTGCAGCAAATGCTGCGGGAAGGGTGAGCTCTTTTGTTAACCGTGATGCTTTTGTTTATTTTTAATTCTTGAAATGTGGCTTTGAAGATTGAATTTTGGATTTGGAAGCTGGGATTTGTGTTTTATCTTGATAAGGAATTGTGGGAATGCGTAGGTGGGATTCGCTGAATTTTTATTGTTTTAGATGGATGTTTTAGAGATGGAGTTTCTCCAGTATGCATCTCTAGTGGTTGTGCGCTAGTAAATGAGTGTTTCATATGCATTTATTCAAATTGGAGTTATTTTCTAAGCTTCATATTGTAAACGTAGACATAATTTATATGCTTATGCATAGGAATGCCAATTTTTGAGTACTTACTTACATTTGTACATTTAGGCTATAATAAACTCTAAAATGGTTGATGGAAGTTCAAAGTGAGATTGTTTATTTTTTTGGTGGGATTATGCATTGTTTTTCTGTTTTATATTAGTAGTGCATTTTATACAGGTATGCAAATTAGTGCAATCCTAATGAAATGACATTTTTGTTGCAAGATATTATTTTCTGATGCTTTGGTCCTTTTTGGTTGCCTATCCTAACTTTGTTGTATTACTTGGATGACTACGAATTTGGATACTAAAACCGCTTCAGTTAATTGCATGCCCTTTGTTATACTGCTGGCGAAGCAAGAATCAGGACCTACCTGATTGCTATGCCATAGACAGTTCTCTTTCCTTTTGAGCTTTTACCAGACGTAATCTGGCTCACGGGTATTATTAGTGTTATGGATAAATATTACATTCAACCTAGAGAGTGCTAATGCCTATGTTATTGATGATGGTTGCTAGGTTTCATAGGTATGGAGATTGTAGCTCTGATTTATTAAAACCAATTTTCTGTGTTGTCCCTTCATAACTTGGAAAATTGACAAACTTGAACACTTTGTAAGATTGCTCATATCTCTTTTGTGTCTTAAATGAGATTTTTGAATGACACATAAATTTCGGATTGACTCAACCTGTGTTGTTGAAATTGCAGAATTTTGCCCTCGAATCGCTTGACTGACACATTGCCAATTTAATTTTCTTAGTTATTTAATCTAATAGATCTATAAGAATCTTGTAATGCCTTCTTATGTTTAATATTTTATAGTTTTATTGTGAGACTTATGCTAGACAACATTTCCTTTGATGTTGTAGAATGATAAGCGGCAACAACTTTAGTGGACCAATTCCTGATTATTTTCAGTACTGGACACAAATGACCAGATTGTAATCTTTATATCCCGTTTGAAAGTCTTAAAGTTTTTGGAATTGATAGTCTAGTAAATTGTGAAAACAGCAAATAGACAGTAGATCTTGGATATTTTTGTCATTGTAGATTCTTAAATTTGGGTCTCTAGTGAGATTTGTTACCTTGACTTGATGCTCTTGTAGCTAAATTTTTTTTGTGCTTTTAGATTTTACCCTAAGAAAGAAAGCTTAAATCTTTAAATGTGGGTATCCCAGGACTGCCGTTTGGATTTGATAATTTTTTGGTACATTCTAGGTGCTCTTTGGCATTCTTTGCAAGACAGATTGAGCAAAATTTCTAGCAAATGTCGTGATGAGATATATTTAAAGCTTCGAACAAGTATAGGTGGGAAAATTTTAAGTTCTGTTTGTGTTGCTGGGGAAAAAAGGTTTATGTACTTCCGGTTTTACCTCTTGAAATCCATGTTGTTTTAAATCCGAATTACCTTATGTCCTGTCTTTTGGTTGTTTTGCTTGTCAGCATATACATTTCCAAAGTATTTATCTTTATGGTAGTTTGCAATGTGGTACTGGTAAATTGTATGTCATAGATATATGTGTTTTGTCTAACTGTTGGAGTTATTAAGTACAAGTGTGGAACAAGCTTGTCAAAAATGTGAAAAACGAGAAGTACTATATGAAAATAACAAGAAAAAGTTTTGGCCATGTAAAAGTCTGTCTCTCACCTATTACCTTCTTGAATACTCATTTAGAAAATGCTTCTTCTTCTTTCTTTCTTTTTTATTTTTTTGGGTTCCAACCCCTCCCCCCCCCCCCCCCCTTCCTCCCTTCTTATGTCCTGTTTCTCTACAGTTCATATGGTAACATCCAAGTCTTTTGTCTCTATGTTCTGATTGACAATGCCAAGTCTTGTTTCTTTGTTTTGACTGACAGCTCCACCTTTGAAATTGATTGATTTGCCTGGTATCAAGAAGGGGAATCTTGATGACTCCTTGGTGAGTGGCTCTAATTACTTGATTGAATTGATTTGTCCTTGAGGTGCATGTTTACTTTGGGTGAGGGCATCTTTTTGTTGGAATATTTTTCTAGAGGCTTGATTAAAGTTTTAAATTGTCTATTGATTGGTAATTTAATCGGTTGGTTCTTTCTTACAGGGGGAATATGTTGAACATAACGATGCAATTTTGTTGGTTGTAATACCTGCAATGCAAGCACAAGAAGTTGCTTAAGCTAAAGCTATCAGACTTGCAAAGGAGTATGATGGAGAATGTGGGTCATAGTAATGCATCCACCACCACATAACCAAGTATCCACAAATTGTAGGCATTACATATTGTCGGTTGGTTGGTGTTGTCAATGTCTTATTCATTCCTTTTGCCTCTTTCCTTTTAGAATGTGAAGGGAATTATGTGTACTCTACTATTTTGTGGATGTATGGTGTTTGGATAATATTTTATTCTCATGGTACAATTCGGATATTCGACTTGATTCTCTTATCTAGTGGGATATTAAAATGTTGTCTCTGGCATTGAACAAGTTGAACTTGTGTGCCTTTTTTCAGATATTTTTTGAATGTTCAATGTTTCGTATGATTGTGTTCATTACTTTTTCGTCTATGATAATGTATGTATTATAAGAATAAATGATCTGACAATCAATACTGTGATATTGGTGATATAATACTAAAACAAACCACATTATAACGTTAAAATTTGTCACTAATGACCCCATTTAGTGACAAATTTTTGCCGTCACTAATTCCATCTAAGAACAAACCTTTGGTGACGACAAAATTTTGTCACCAATGAACAGCGCCACAAAACCTTTTCGTCACAAATTGCATATTCAACAAATCTTTTGTGACAAACTTTTTCCGTCGCCGATGACCAAAAAGGAATTGGTGACGAAAAATTTGTCGTCACTAGTTCGACACTAAAGGCGTTGACTAAGGCATAATTTAGTGACGAGTTTTTTTCTCGTCACCAAAAATGTCACACTGCCCAGCTGCACTTTCAGTGACGATCATATTTCGTCACTAATTTCGCTCAAATTAGTGACGATTTTTATCTTTGAGTGACAACATTTTCCCTCTTTTGATGATGACTTTTTTTGGTTACTAATTTTCGTCACCTCCAAGTTTCGTCACTAAAAGCAACCTTTAGTGACGATTTTTTTTTTCCGTCACGAAAAGCCTTTAGCGACAAACCATTACTGATGACGCGTTACCAAAAATTTTTTTGTCACTAAAGGTCTCTGCAGGGCTTTTGGTGACAAAAAGTAGCCTCTTGGTGATGAAATTCTGGTTGTCACTAAAGGGGGGTTTTTCTTGTAATGTGTTGTTGAAACTATTTGTTTTTCTTTTAACCATGTGTAGACTTTGTATTTTCTTGTAGCTTCAACCCTCATGTTGTTTTGTCAAATTTTAGGAGATTCATATCTTGCATATTCTTTTGAACTTTTGAAAATTTCAATTATCAATATAGCAACATTTTATCTAAATATTAATATGATAAAATTAATTATAGTCTTCTCCAGATGAGATGACATAAAGGCAATACGTAAATTGTTTGGGTGATTTGGATTTGTCTCTACATGCTTAAATCATAGGGTTGATGACCATGCATGTGGAATTTAACTATTAGATGCTAATTCAATTTTGCTGGATCAAAAATATATATATATATATATATATATATATAGGTCCAAAAGAAGCGTAAGGAGAGAAATGAGGAGATTATTACTAAGTTGAAAGAGGATTTGGAGAAACTGGACAAGAAAAATGAGGAGATGATTAATAAAATGGAGAAGGATTTGGAGAGAGCACAAGGGGTGGGCATTGAGAGTGCAAAAGCAAACCAAGATGCAAAGGAAAATCTAGAAAATGAGACTTATGAGTTGAGTGTGGAATTGGAGATTGCTTGAAGGGAGATTACAAAAATGTTATCGAGTTGTGCAGTGCTGGGATCGATAGATCATTGCTGGCTACTTGCGTTTAATAGCTCAAATGGGTACAATATTTAAAAATGGAGATTAGTCAAATATGTTTTATCAAAATAAGATATATATGTGTGTGTGGAATGAAAAGGAAAAACTATTTGAGCATCTCTAGGTTAAGAGTAATAGTTTATTTCTTGTACTTTATTTTTCTTTTCAAAGATCCCTCTCTACCTAGTTGGTATTAGAGCCAAGCAGGGAAAATGGGATTATAATTATGTATTTCAACCAATTATAATATTGTTAGTCTAGATTTGATATTTTATAGGTAACTGACAACTTACTTTATTGCTGGAAGGAAAACTTAGAAAGACATGGATAGAGGAAAACACTCAATTTTATTCTAAACAAGCTTATAATGCTTGTCCAAGCTTCATTCAAGCGTAATTCAAGCGTAATTACAACTGAAGAGGGAACTCCTTTATATAGAGGAAATTCCGGACTTCAAAGACGGACTTGAACTAAAATACAAACTTAGTGGGAGACAAGAGATTCCCACTAACTAAAGTAAAGCTTCTACCTTTACAATCATGGCAAACATGTGGGGCTAGATTCCCACCTTTGCAAAAAGTAAATAGGAAAAATTCACACAAGTGGAGATAAGCTTCCACTTTTACAAAAGTACTTTTTCAAAAGTAAAGCAAAAGAAAAGATAGGGGAATATATTCCCTACACTAAAAGACAAAACATCTTTGGATACCAAGGGAGAGAGTGCCACGGGAGATCCTTCTTTAGGGAAAGTTGTGATAGTCATAATAAGCTTTTGAGAATGGGTCATCCCAGAATAATCCAGATCCATCCCAATTAATCTCATGAGGGTCAGAATCATAGATGTATTCTTCATAATCCTTTTCATCGTCAATTTTGGGCAGGTCAGAAAAAGGATTTTGTGAGTCTTTCATCTGATATTGCATGGGGTCATAGCCTTTAGGGCTATCAGATGGAGCAGACTGGAGGTCAGATTCTGGCTTTATCTTCTTGCCTGTGTTTACTGGTGGCCTGGAGGGCTGAGTATCTTCTGTCTGAGTGGATTTATCCTTCATCTTGTTCGGAACAGAGGTAGACGGGAGTGAGTGGCTCTTCGTAGTGATCAGAGGGATCTGATTTGCTGAGTAAAGATGAGCCCGAAGTGCTGCCTTCTCACCTGGAACTTGATGGAACTGTTGATTAAGGAAAGTCTTCCAGATGTAGCAGATAGGCTTTGGTGAAAGATAATTCTGTCCTTCTTGAACATAAGGCCTATGCAATATGAAGATAGCATATACTTCATTGTCCTCTGGTCTTTGTGATTCTTCATAGATTTGATCCACACAAAAATCTACCCATCGTGCAATGGGGTGAATTAGTGTGGTCCTAGTGGTAAAGCCATATGTCAGGCTAAAAGACCAATGGAACTATAGTTGAGGGGACTGAGGATCTAGTTCAATAGTAGATTGAGTTTTGATCTACCTTGATTTAAACAATTTTTAGTATAATTAGTTGAAATATATAATTATGTCTCATGGAACTTAATGGATCTATACCACAAGGGAGGGAATTAAAAAGTTGATTGTTGAATTCTATTGAGTTTTGCTTATTTAACATTACTGCATATTACCTTATAGCATCCTGTTGTTTTCCATTATTTTTCTAAGTTTTCTATTGCATCAACTTCTTCACTCTATTTAGATTTTCCTAACGCATATGCCGAAAAAATTGTAGAAACATATGCTTCAAACATAGAATATGTTGGCATACTTAAACAAGACCAAAATGGCAACGAAAGAATTACTACTTTTACATCAAAACATTGGAATGATTCTTAGGGTGCCTCCAAGAATTATAGTTTGGAAATTATATTTAATGTCCCTGATATTTGCAAAGATGAATCTTTGCAACAAAGAAAAGATGTGGTGTTCCTTGTCTAGTCCTTCTTGACCCATTTGCCCCAAAAATTATAGAAATAGATGCTTCGAGTCTAGGATATGATTGTCTACTTAAACAAATCCAAAACAACAAAGGAAGAATTATTGCTTTTAAATCAAAACATTGGAATAATTCCCAACAAAATTATTCATAGTTAAAAAAGAATTTTTTACCATTGGTGCGTATATTTCAAAATTTTAATCCAATTTACTTAATAAAAAATTTTTGCTTGAAGAAGATTGGACAGCTGCAAAAGATATTTTATAAAAAAAAATGTAAAAAATCTTGCCTCTAGACAAATTTTTGCAAGATGCAATACATTCTTAGGGTAGATTCCTTCGTGAGTATTGTAGTAAGGTACTAATTGCATGATGAAATTGTTCCCAAGAAAACTTGATGTGTAAGGTTTTTGGCCAAGAAGAAAGAGATCTTAACTGATGCTAATGAGAATTTATGTGTATATCTATGAGTTTGTAAGTAATATTGAGCTTAGAACTATTGGCAGAACGAAGTCCTTTTGTTTTATCCAAAAAAATTTGAAATAATAAGTCCTTCTTTAATACAACTAAGGTTAGCTTTAGTATCCCATAGGGATGATGTTTCTAAGACAAAGCAGTTTCACACTACCAATTGGATTTGAATATTATGCCTCCAAAAGGTAATAGTTGATAAAATGCTGGGAGTGTTTTTGTCACTAGAGAGAAGTGTTGGGGAATGCAACAACTCCAAGATTTCTATATCCTCCTCACTTGTTGACTCTTTTTTGTTTTTTTGGTTCAGCTAGTGCTTGGAGAACAAGATGAATAATTTTTTATTTTGCCTTGATTTCTCTAGTTTCAACTTTGAGTTGGGGAATTTCGGATTGTAAGTAAAGCCAATGTCCTTCAAAATAGTTTAATAACAACAAAATTTCCATTGACAAACATTTAGAATATAACATCATGACAACTTTCCAGCAAATAACTATGGTGGCAACAGCATAGAAGACATCTTATGGATGTTCGAACCAAATGATAGCCCATATCTTTGTTGCAGGTTTTACTAGTTAAACTCAAAGGATGGTAGAACAAATATCTCACTGTTGATGAAAAGCAAAATATTATGCAAGCAATCACACTGAATGAACAAGAAGAACCTATACTGTGTGAAAGAGATAATTTTTTATGCAATTTTAGCTCTGATTTTTACCATAGCCAAAACATGCATTGATGACTCAGGAATATTTAGAGATAGATCTCTTCAAGTGCTCAACAAACCTCAAATATAAAAATTTGTCTGATATTAGATGGTAGAAGGACACCTTCTCTACCAAAATTTATACTAGACCTGATAGGAGTCAAACATACTCGATGGAAAATTTCTTGAATGGCTTGCCAGGGTCTTTGAGATATGGTTCATGATGAAGCCAGAACTCAGTACAATGGTGTGGTATATATGAGCAAATTACTTATGGTCAACTCCCAAGCCAAATACAGTAGGTAGCATTGAAAATATGCAAGCAAGACAAAATGCTCAAACAAATTGCAAAGGATTGAGCCTAGAGATGCCGAGATCTTGGATCTTTCTGTTAGAAATTTGGATTACCAAATTATCATCCAACCCACAAAAGAACACACTATAAAAAAATCCAACCCCAAACCCAAATATATCTTCTTCTTTTTTTCCCAAAAGATATTCCTTATATTAACTTTATTGTGGAACCAAGTTAACTGATACATGAAATAGTTCAACTTATATGAACCTTCCTTGACACTATTTTTGGCCAAGGCTCAACTATTTTCTTCCTATCTCTACTGTCCTCCAAAAATATCTATTTAAACTAGAAGTGGGTACAATAACCCTTCAAGAAAATAAAAGGTTACTCTATCCACTCTTTGTTTTTGATAGATTCCTTCCTCTTTTCCCTAGTAACCACTGACTTAGAGGATTCTCAGTCCTAGTTACTCATTTCTATCCCTTTTCTGCACCTCCATATACTCTAACCATTCCTCTATAGCTAATTCAACTACTATCATCTCTTTCATCCATTCCCCCTCAAAAATCCAGACATTCCTTGACTTCCACAGCTGCTACAAAATATATATTGTAAGCTGGCTTCGTTCCTGCCCTAAGAAGTTTTTGTTGGTGCTGCTTATCTGTTGCCACCAAGCTTCGAAGCTTAACACTTCTTTTTCAGGATCATGCCACTGTAACGGAGCTAGTCGCCAAACTGTTTTTGCTCTAGCACAATTAAAGAAAATGTGTTCTAAGCTCTCTTCTTCTTCACCACACATTTGGCATATTGTATCTAATATCATCCTTCTCCATTTGAGTGCTTTCTTTGTCGGTAAGATATCATGGCAGCACTTCCAAATGAAGTATTTCAGTTTGGGTTTTATATCTAATTTCTAGTTGAACTTCCACGAAGATTTCTTTGAACTTTCAGTGTTGCTGGATTCAGCTCTATCCATCAATTGTTGTTGTTCCTTTTGTATGAAGTGGTAGGCCGACTTTACTGTGAATTTTCCGGATGGACTGAAATGCCAAACTAGCTAATCCTTGCTGCCCTCTGGTCCCTTCGGTATTCTCAAGATAGCTGCTGCCTCTTGCTGCCCAAACAGTTGAGAAATGAGCTCTTGATTCTATCCTTGCCCTTCTTTAAGCATTAGGTCATTAACCCAAATTACGTCATCTTTGTGTGGATTATTTTGCTGCAGTTTGAAGCCTTTATAATCAGGAATCCATGGAGAGTCCCATACTTGAATTGATCTCCCGTCTCCCACCTTGTACCTTGTTCCTTTCTCTATCAAATGTCTAGCTCCTAACCATTCTTTTCATAACCATGAGCTATTCCTCTTCGCTTTTGCTTGCATTAAGACCCCTTGAGGAAAATATTTTGCTTTCATTACTTTACTCATGAGCAGATTCGGTTGGGTCACCACCCTCCACAACTGTTTTGCCAATAATGAATCATTGAAGCTTTGGATATCTTGAAAGCCCAGCCCTCCTTTGCTTTTTAGTTCTATGAGACTTTTCCAAGCTTTCCAGTGGACTTTTTTCTTGTTCTCCTCATTGTTCCCCCATCAAAATTTAGCTGTAATGCTGTAAATAGCTTTGCATACTGCCATAGGGAGCTTGAAACAACCCATTACATAAATAGGAAGTGCATTTAGTACAGATTTAATTAAAATTTCCTTACCTGCTATGCTAAGGAACTTTGTCTTCCAACCTTAGATTATTTGTGTCACTTTTTCCACCACAAAGTTGAAGACTTCTCTTTTGGACCTCCCTATTAGCATTGGTAAGCCTAAATATTTGGCCTTGTGTAGCTCCTTCACTCCTGCTAACTCTTTGCAAATGAGGTTCTTTAGCATCCCTGGTACATTACTACTAAAGAAAATAGACGACTTCTCCATGTTAATCCTTTGTCCTGAATGTTGGCTATATTTCTCCAGCAAAGCTTTCAAATTTTGTACCTGTTCCATGTTAGCCTCACAAAATAATAAAGAATCATCTGCGAAAAATAAATGTGTAATCCTTGGACTATTTCTGCTCACTCTCATTCCATTATATTCTCCTCTTAGAGTTGCTTGTTTGATTAGATTGGCAAGTGCTTCAGATACAATTAAAAATAGATATGATGACAAAGGATTGCCTTGCCTAATTCCTCTAGAGGTCTCAAAGTTGCCGCATTTTTCTCCATTTATATTAACAGACATAGGCACAGTACTTACACATTGCATTATCCACTCTATAAAAATTCTTGCAAAGCCCATTCTTCTTATAACTTTTTTTAAAAAGTCCCATTCCACACAATCGTATGCTTTAGCCATATCAATTTTTAAGGCCATGTATCCTTTCTTCCCCTTTCTCATTGAGTGTAGAGTATGAACACATTCATGTGCAACAACTACATTATCATAAATTTGTCTTCCTGGGAGAAAAGCTGATTGATTAGGACTAATGCAGCTATGCAAGCAATTCTTAAGTCTTTCAGCCAATATTTTTGCTATAATTTTATACACTACATTGCAAAGACTAATTGGCCGAAATTGTGAAATAGCAGTTGGATTTTTACCTTTGGGATTAATGTAAGCAAAGTGTGATTTAATTGTCTTAACATTGTTCCTCTTACAAAAAAATCTTTTACGGCAACACATATATCGTCTCCAATCACATTCCAAAATTTCTGAAAAAAGAAAGAAGTCATACCATCTGGACCCGGAGCTTTATTAGGATTCATTTGGAATAAAGCTTCTTTGATTTCTTCATCCTCCATTGGTTTGATCAAGTTCTTGTTCATAGTGTGTGTAACAGAACTCGAAATGCCCTCTAAAACTTCCTGACTTCTGTGGTGTTGCTAGCTGTATACAGTTTAGTAAAATAGTCTATGATCTTCTCCTGTATTTCTTCTTTTTGTTCCTTCACCACCCCCTGCTCGGACACTAATCTATATATGTCATTGGTTTGCCTTCTCTGTAAAGTACTTGCATGAAAATATTTAGTGTTCTTGTCTCTTTCCTTGAGCCATTGAACTCTTGATTTTTGCTGCCAGAAAATTTCTTCTTGTCTATATGCGGTGTTGAGATCCCTCTTGACTTTTGCCCAGAGCATCCAATCCCTTGCTCCTCCTCTTTTCCTCATCATTTCCATTCTTTCTTTGAGTTGCTTAATCTGTTTAGCTGCATTGGAACCATGATGTTTGCTCCACTTTATCAAATCCTCTCGGCATTGACTAATTCTAGCGCAAAGTTGGTATAGCTCTGATCCCTCCTACCATTGTTGCCAGCTGTGTTCTATTCTCTCCATTATGCCTTCCTCTTTGATCCATTTTTTTTTTTATCAAAAATGAATCTTTTTTTGACCTTCTGAGTGTGCGGTTCAGTATTTATCACTAACAACACATGATCGGATGCAGATTTTTCTTTATGGTATACTTGAGCATTTTGAAACTTTAACCTCCAAAGTGGTGATGAAAAAAATCTGTCAAGTCTCTCTTCCACAAACCCCTCTCCCTCTCTATTGTTTGCCCAAGTAAAATTGTGTCCAACACATCCCAAGTCGGCCATTTCCATTTTCCTAATAAACTCCCGAAAATACATACAGCTAGACAATGATCTTCTTCTTCCTCCCTTTTTCTCCTCCGGACTAACAATGTCGTTGAAATCTCCTCCCATAAACCACCAATCTCCCCATTTTCTTTTTTCGATTTCCAGGAACTCCCACTGTTGTCTGATTTTCAGTTCTGTACTTTCATAAATGAACACTGCCCACCACTTTAAAGAATCTCCTTCTATTTGACATTCCATTTGGATTGAAAAGGAGTTTTTTATACATCTCAAAACCTTAATTGTGGTAGCCCAGCACACAAGCAAACCTCCACTTCTTCCCACTAGTTTTAAGGCTTCCCATCTATGTTGATACTTCAATCTTTTACAAACTGTATTTACAATTTTTTTTTGTTTTGTTTCAGCAAGAGAAAATAAATCTGGTTGGTGGAAGTACATGGCCTCCCTTAGCTGAGAAATTGTAGAGGGTCCTCCCAAACCTCTACAATTCCACACACATACTCTCATATTTCCTTTAGAGACCACTTGTGGCTGGTCTCTCCCGCCTTTGTCCCTCTACCTGCGTACTGTTTCTCTTTTTTCTGTTTTTTATGTCCGCTAAGCTGTGCTTCATCACCTTCGGGCTCCTTTCCATGTCCTCCTCTACTTCTTTTGTCTCCTATCCTTAGTGAACCAAGGCATTGGAGTTCCACCATATTCTTTGTAAGGACAGGGAGTCTTTCAGTAGGTTTCCATGTTGCCTTCCAGATTTCTTCTGTTTTTCCTGTTACTTCTGAAATCTTCCCTTTGCCATTGCTGCCTTGCTTTATATTCCACTGTCCCTCTTCAACTCTACCTATTAGTACATTCACCAAAGAAACATCCTCTGTAGTTTTTGACTTATCCGTTTTGCTTTCTTGGTGTAAGTCCTCCTCCATGAATGACTCTTGTGTTTCTTGTTGCTCATTTGTCTTTGATGTTTCTGCCTTAGTCTCTTTTGCTTCTCCACTTTCCTCCTCTCTAATATTTTCCTCCTATATAGTAAGAAAATATTAAAAAGTGATTAAAGATAGATTAAAAATACATACCTAAAAAAGAATAAATAAAATCTTCATAGTGAAAATAACTTGGATAAATTGACTTCTAAAAATATAAATAACGAGATTAATAGAGTAGTTATGTGAAAATATTAAAACATATGACTTTAAATCATTTAAAGAATGAAATCCCGCAAGAAATCTATGTAAACGTGTAAATATATTTGGACAAAATTAACTACATCCTAACTACACATGGACTCTATTCATTAATTAACAAAGTTTTACTATATGGGCACCGTGTAAAAATTGATAAAATAAAAATATATACTAATAGTTAAAAGTAGGATTAATGGGGTCACGTGCCTCCATTGTAGATCCACCTCTGAATATATATACATATGACTCTATACATGAGTAATGTCACTATATTGTCATTTGTAATAAAATTTATTTTATTAGTGTTTATTTCCATTTTAGCTATTTTTAAAATAAAATATTTTTTCTTCTTCATTAATGTTATATGTGACACGAAGAGCATCAATACAATTGTAAAAGTTGTTACTACGTGACTGTTATGTCATCAGTTCAAATTATAGAAACAGTCTCTTATAATAATATAACGAAGGACTGTGTATATCAAGTATAATAACTTACATTAGGTTTTAATGGTCTAACCCTTTCCTATAAGAAAAAGTTGCGCACATTAGACCTTAATGGTCTGACTCTTCTCTGAACCCTACACATGTGGGAGCCTCTATGTACCATTGTGTTCTTTATTAATTTTATTCATTACTCCCTCTTTATTACGATTTTGAAAAATTAACTTATTAAAAAGTCATATAATGATTATATTTGGATGACGTGAATATATATATGAATTTACAACATACCCTTTAAATTTGAATTTAAAATTTTTTGCTAGTATTGGTGGGAAGTTAAAGTTTTCAAAAGACAAGCATGCATACTCGGTACTAGTTGTAGTAATAATGGGGATTTGAGTTCAACAAGACTACTAATGCCGAGTCAGTAAATCTTTCTATCTTTATGTGTTCTATTTTCTTTCGTGAGTACCCACCTTCCACAAGCCTGCTATTCTCTGAGTAATTTGAAAAATGCGTTTTAGTCCTTCCAAGCCTTTTGTTCTTGGAGCAATTTAGAAAATAGTTTCTGGCTCATGTACATCAATTGAAATGGAGGAATAAGGAAGCAAAAATGGGTCATGTGATTCTCCCCGAATGAATTTAATGGAATCTTGGATGAAAAATATTATATGGACCAAATGAGTACAAATATAATTTGTGAAGGAATTATTAATTAGCAATTTGCTTTTATTTTAAAATTTCCTCGTTTCCTTTTTTTTCTTTTGGTTAAAAAGAGAAAAATAAGAAAATATTATTTCCTCCGTCTCATGAAAAAAAAATCCACTTTTAATTTGTCACAACTTTCTTTTTTTAAAAAATTATAAGGTACAACTCTTGATGAATAATTAAATGTTTAATTTTTTGTTTTTATGATTAGTTTTTAATTTGAGTTATATATTTTTATTAATAGTAAGGTAATACAATAATTTTACAAAAAATTGGACTGTTGTTTTAGGACTAAGGGAGTAAAATTTTTTTAAAAAATACTACGGTTAACTAGAAATCATAAATCTTAGGGCAAATTACATCTACTATCCCTGTGGTTCGTGTAAATTACCAATCGAATCTCAAGATTTGATAAAACTACTAATACCCCCTTAAGGGGACTAAATGTTATGAATTTAGTTGATTAAAGGAGTTAAATGTTATAAATTTACCAAATTAAGGGGGTATTGGTAATTTTCCAAATCTCGGGATTTGATTGGTAGTTTTTACAAACCACAGGGGTAGTAGATGTAATTTACCCTAAATCTTAATATTAAAATAACTATATTAAAAGAGATTCTAACATTGTCATTATATAAATTAGATTAATGATATTTTTAATTACTTTTACAGTGAAAAGTTATACGACTGATGTGGCAAATATAAAAAAATAAAATCATTACTTACTATTTTACAGTGTATAAAATAATAAATAATGATTTTGTCTTCATATTAATTATTATAATTTTTCACTATAAAATGTCTCGAATAATATCTTTGCTCTATAAATCAAATGATACTACATTAACTATTGGGTTGGTGAGAAAGTTTTCTCGTATTTGCTTTAATTGCTTAGAATGGACTATGTTAGTTCGATCGGTTCCTTATTTCCAATAATAACTCGAAATTCTCCATTCAAAGATTTTGCATGGGATTTGTTTCCAGTTGGTGCATGATTCACAAGGAAGTTCGTGTCTTGGAAATTGGAAAGCCAATCCTAGGAAATTCCAGCTAGCGCTTCATATTCTTCCATTTACCTACCATCATCTCTTTATATTCTGTTTCTTCAGTAGCTCTGGCACTGCATCAGCACAAAGATTGAAGAATTGGAAAAGAATTTGAAACGTCTTGATTGTGTAATGACTAATTCTTTGTAAGCCTAATGCTGTGTCTCAAATCACCACAAATAAATCTTGAACATCTTGAATAATCCATCCTTGTTTGAACCTCAACTTAGGAGTTGGGTTGATAGACTAATTTGTTTGTCTTATTTCATTAATTGGCATCTTACTGAGAGTTGTGTAAAACGCACATGCAAACTTAATGTGATCTTGATGAATGTTGGGAATGACTTGAAAAATGTGGAAATAGACAAGTAGTTTTTGCTTACAAGACAAAGAATGAATGCAAGAAAGCTTAGCAACTTCACCAACTTCCTAACTTCATTAATGACACCATGGTGAAAAATGGAAGAAAACCATATACTTGTGAATTATTTGTTGAATTTAAGGGGACGATTAAGCTTTCTTAAATTGGTCATTATTTCTTGTTTGTTTTTGTTTCATTAATGAAATATATAACAAAATATGAAGTGTACAGAGTCTACAGACCAAACAAATGCTACGCATAGTTATTTTTCCCCAAAGTGAAGATGCAAAAATGAGTTATGTGTACTCGAAACAAGCATATAATGAGAAGATACAATAGCTTATTGCTGAAATGGTATGTAAGGTTTTGTCTATGAAATGCGTGAAACAAGTGTGTAATGAGGAGCAGATGAAGTAGTGTATTACTGAAATGGTATGTACTTTTTACAAATGATATATATGTGTTATTTGACTTATTTCTTTTAGTAACTAATCATGTTTTGATCCTATATATATTTTATGTGATGATGTAGGTTCACTTTTGAAAGTAGAATAGTGACGAGCAAAATTATTCATCCTATGGATTCTAGCTGATGTGTTGTTGAAACTGTTTGTTTTTCTTTTAATCATGGGTAAATTTTGTATTTTCTCCTAGCTTCAACCATCATGTTGTTTTGTCAAATTTTTGGAGATTTGTAATTTGCATATCCTTTAAAACTTTTGAAAATTTCAGTTATAAGTATAACAATATTTTATTTAAATTTTAATGTGGCATAATTATAATCTTCCCAAGTTGAGATGGCATGAAGAGAATAAATTGCACGTACGTAGGGAACATCTCGATTTTCCTCTATCAAAATCCAGGGCATCCATGCAACGCGTCCTGCCAAACTCAACGTGCATGCATGAAGCACGACATACTCCTTGACCATTTCCATAAAATATGCCCCAACCGCGTGGAATGTTTTAGGAGAAGATTTGTCTTATAATTTGTCTTATAAATCACTAGATGCAAGTTTTGATTTGTCTGAATATTGGCTTGGGGACCAATTGAAAATAAATATCCAATACTGAGAATTTAATAGGCACTTTTTCAACTTTGACAAAGATATGAAATCATATCCTTAACATCAGGGATGATTGGCGTAATTTGCCCTATTTATACATGAAACCACAATAACTGATTCATATATTACACCTAAATTGTGCCATCAAGTGTTAATTTCCTTATTAGAAATAAGTTGCCGTGACTACACTTGTACATTTATCTATTGCTAATAAACATGCCTCTAAAATACTTGCTATTAATATCCCGGATATGGAATCACATCTTCTCCCATGGCAAGCCATCATGTCTTCCATTAAAAGAGACCAATCTTTCTTGATATTCTAAGAACTAGCAGGCAATATCCGCGCAATGCGCAGCTTTTTGAGTGCCCAATGTGTTGTATAGAATATCAAAAATTTGATGATAAAATTATAATAACGTTGAAAAAATAAAATCACAGTGCTATTTAAAAATAAAGAAATATTTAATAGTTGAAAAGTAAATTATATAATAGGACTTAATTAATGTAAAACTAAAATACATTAAATGTATTCTAAAGATGAAAGGAACTCAACCCTCTAGCAAAATTTTCTAACTTTTCACTAAATGCTACCAAAAACAGGAAAGAGTTCAGTGTCAAGATCCATTTTATTGCTTCCTCTAACAAAAGGATAATCACACTTAGAAACCCCACCTTCCAAGAAGTATGCAAGCAAAAAATGGGGAAGCAACTAATCCAACAGTAAGGGCTCCCTTTCAGCTGTCTAGAAAGAACGAAACACAACACCAAAATAACCCTAGTGGAAGCTGCAAATCAACTATTCCATACCCTTCACTACATACAAACATACACTTAGGCAAGCAATGTTAGACCCTGCTTCGAAAATTTTGAACCGTCAAGTTTTGATGCGGCTGCCTTGTCCAAAAACCACACCAAATTTCCCTTGTTTGGCTGGACCATCTTTGCAGGCAATGATGGATTGTCAGGCTCAACATCATCAATTACCAAGCGTATGGTTTCTGCTATACTTCTATCAGTGACAACCACAGCCACATTGGAGGCTGAGTTGATTATAGGCTAAGTAAAGGTGATTCTCTCTGGTGGTGGCTTAGGAGAGTCGGTGATAAAAGACACCCACTCTTCTTTCTCTTCAAGCACAGGATGATTGGGAAAAAGTGATGCAACATGCCCATCTGGCCCCATCCCCAATAAAATCAGGTCAAACTTGGGGCAGTCGCTGATATCAGAAACACTGATTACACGAGTTCTCACAAGCTGTCTGATTACAAAGTCATAGTTTTCAGCAGCTTTTTCAGCTGAAACAATATCATTGATAGCATGAACATGGCTTGGTACAAAAGGCACCCGCAAGCAAACTATGAATTATACAAAACTAAGAAGAATGAATGAATGAATAGAATTTTGACTTCAGATTGAGAAACAAACATTTCTCCGTAAACTTACATCATACAAGGAAAACAAATGTACTGTCTAGCATAAAGATATAGAATATAAGTGAATGTGACAATTTTATGAAGCCTAATTGTAAACAATTTTAATCAATTCATGTCACATAGCATGCCAATTTGACATATGATATGCATCTTTGATTGCCATAACAAAAATGAAACTTCTTTGACAATAATAACCTCCCAAAAGTCAATGGACAATTCAAAAGAATTCATTTTCCTGGAATGATACTTCAACGAGAATTGCCATAATTTTCTTATCGAGCAATAAGCTGTCAGATTTGTCCCTTGTACAGATAACAGTTCTGCCATATGAGCTTATATCATGACTTGGGATACATTAATCATCTTTCTTTAAGCATCATAGTTATTCAAAATCATCTTTTAATACATAATACATGCTTTAACATATAATAAAAACATAAACAATCCCAGGACAAACTTGATGAACATATATGTTTAATCTTCTTCACACATTCACCTATCTTTTTTACTTAGCAGCAACAGAAGAATACAATTTGTCCATATTATGATTTTCCATATGGAAGCTGAATCATGACTATTGTAATAAATACCTATTAGCATGAAGTTATGTGCTCCTGCTGATAAAAAGTAAAACAACAAATTCACAAAAAAGCACATGTCAATGGTGGCTAGAGTTAAAGAGCGTACATGGCCGCTGAAGAAAAAAAAGGGAAAAAAAATTATTGAAATGCTCTCACCATTTATGAGAGTCCTAGGATGGTATCCTGCAAGCTCTCTTTGAAAAATCAAAACATTTAAGATACTGAATTGATGTGCTTAAATTAATACATAATACAGAGACACAAGAGAGCTCTAACTTATACTTCCTAACTGAAACTCTATACCTCCCATTTTCATATACTATACTAAACTATTATGTGAGCAGTTGCCCAGATTAGTCACTCATCAGAGAGCCAAACCACTCCATTATACACCCTGTTAAAAAAAAGTGCCTATTAGAAAACAATCAAGATATATGCATCAGATATTCGAAATGGGAAAACAACACATAAAAAATTCCAACAAATCACTAAATAGAAGAGGAACATAAATGCTGTTGTGTAACGAACAGCACAAAAAAGAGTATAAAAACCTAGTAAATCATTGCAAACCAAGATATAATCATTGCAAATTTGTTTAGGATACATGCAGCATTAGTCTTATATAACAAGGAGTACTAAGGGAATGTATTTTTAGATGACAAACGCAAGCAGTCTAGGCAGAAGTTTGCAACAAAATGCTCTGGCTGCAATATGATAAACACATTCAGCACAGAAAAAATTGAATGGACAATGAATACATAGACATGAATTAATTGATTGCAATGTAAAATCATAAGGTTTGTATTTAAGTCTTTAAACTGTTTTTAAACTTGGCATTTATCCAATAAACAGTGTCATAATAGGGAAATAATAATTTCTATTACTTCATTTCGTACAGACAAGCGTTATATTTTAAAAAGGAAGAGTAAAATGCTAAGAACACATACAACAACAAAATTGGACAAAAAGGAAAGAGAGAGCAAGAGTAATTGTACCTTTTGAAGTGCAACTATATCAGCTAATCAATTTCCAACATCCATTGACAATCACAGTTCATTCAATGCAAATATAGAAGGAAAGAAAACAGTTAGAATGCAGAAAAAAGAAACAAGGAACATGTATTACATGAGCAGAACATGAACAAAATTTATATCCTAAACAAATATGTCCATTTTTTAACTACAGAATGATAGATACACAAGTGTAAACATATTTGCAATATACAATCAGCACTTGCATTTGACAAATGCACTAAGCCGATGAAATATAGATCATGACAATGGCCTAATAACTAAACACAAAATTCCATAAGCATTACACACGTACACCAAACAAAAGAAGGTAATAAGCTTTCCATTGAACTAATCTAGTTACAAAGCTAAAAGAAGAATGCACAGTGCAGTAATACTTTTCAAATTGCACAAAACTAAGGACAACTATTTTACTTGACACAAACTCTGAAAAGTCAGAAAGATTGCTCTGAAACTAAACTGTATGTATTAAATGAATTTTAGCAACATTAATGCACATGCATGTTTTTAGGAAGAGGAAAAATGCACGATACATCTACAATTTATCCATTTTGGGAAAGATGCAAAACAAAGCTTACAGATTCATTGGACAGATGCACTAAGCATATGTAGTGTATATCACGACAGTGACAAAAAAACCAATCACAGTACAACCTTGTTCAATACAGAGGCAGGTTTTTTTTTTTTTTGAAGAAGGCAAAAATGCATAAAGGAAGTAAAGTTGCAAATTCAGAGGAAGAATAGTTTGGAGAAATTTGTTGGCACTGCAAATGCACAGTGCAGTAAACAAATTGTAACATGGGAAAAGAAAGACGAAGCAAAACCAATGAACTATTCACAATGACATGACTTTGTTGGCTAAGCACAAACTTTAAAAAACATTACACATGTGCATTCAACACAAAAAGATAAGAAGCATTCAAGGGATAGAGTGTGTTTTCTTTTTGCTAAAGCAAAAATGCAGAAGGCAGCTACAATTGCTAAATTAGAGGAAGAATAGTTTGAAGCATTTTTTTTTAGCACTACAAATGCACAAAGCAACAAAAAATTGTAAATTTGGAAAAGAAAATGCGAAGCAAGACCAATGCAATGAAGGATTGCAATATTCACGGCAACATGGCTACGGTGCTAAAGTTGCAAATTCAGAGGAAGAATAGTTTGAAGAAATTTGTTCGCACTGCAAATGCACAGTGCAATAAACAATTGTAACATGGAAAAAGAAAGACGAAGCTAAACCAATGCACTATTCACAGTGACGTAATAACTAACAACATTACAACGAAGTAAGTAGGAAACTAATAAAAAGAACACTAATTTTTCCATCAATGCTAACATTGTCCATTCATTTAGGCCTGTTAGAAGACTCAAGACGAGTAAGAGTATAAAAAAAAAAGAAGAAAGAATCAAAAGATTCAAAACCAGTAGGAAAGCATTTTTTATATATAAAACATTTTAGACACAAAAGAGTGTTATATTTTTATTCAAGGTGCTTCATTATCACATACAAATCTACATGAAGAAACAATATTTTTCCAAATGACATTCTATTTCTAAAAGTTCATATAAACCAAAGAATAGCATGAGAACAACCAAGCAAAAATAAAACAAATACATTGTAAAAGCTGGCAGCATCTGGAATACAACAATCTCAAACCAATGACCAGTAACATTCGGCCTACTAAGCACATTTCATCACACACGCACATTAACAACCTATATTACAACAGATAAACATATATATATTTCTCAGAACAAACAACAAAGAACAAATATTAACAAATGATTCAAGGACATTCCAAGAAAAAAAGGCAATGGTTGTTGGAAGACTTAAAACCAGTTAGCAAAAAGGAAAAACAAGTTGGAAGATTCAAAACCAAAAAAAGTTAAGCCATCAATTAAACACAGAAGAAGACACCTGGACAAAAAACTGGTCAATTATATCTGAAAAACATGGACATGCAAAACATGTACTTCTGAGGAATATGCCAAAAATAGAGAAAAGAAAAAAAAGAAAAAAAAGGGAAAGCATTGTAATTTTTTAGCATTGTTTGACTGCACAATTTTTAATTCTGGATGTGGTTTCAATGCAATCGTAGTGATATCTCAGGAGATAACAAATGCAGTCTAAGAAGTATAATTCTTCACATATTAGCATTAAAAAGTGCTAAAAAGTTGATCTTACATATAGCTGGGAAGATGTGAATGGACTTTAACATTTACCAAATGACATTGAACAGTAAACATCCATTTGCAAAATCTATAGGTTTTGTGTCTAACTTTCTGCTAAGAAATGTCACAACTATTATCTAATAATTATATCTTCAAGAAGACAGGTTAGATCTCCTGTTAAATTTTCTCCAAACATCCATCTCTTTCAGTTTCAGTTGAAGGGAAGCCTTGGTGCAATGGTAAAAGTTATTGTCATATGACCTTCAGGTCAAGGATTTGAGTTGTGGAAACAACGTTTTACAGAATATAAGGTAAGGCTATGTACATCAGACTTCAATGGTCCAACCTTCCCCAGACCCTGCACATGTAGGAGCTTCTATGCACCAGGCTGCCCTTTTTATCCATCTCTTTAAGTTGTGATTTTTGCTAAATGTATCCTCTCCAAAAGAAGATTTCTTCACCTTTTGCCTCTGTCTTTATGGGGGTTTTACAGATATATCAATCATCTTAAACTGCTTTTTAGATTTAGTTAATTATCTTTTCAAGTCTTTTTGTCAACCAAGCTTTCTTTCGATCTATGAAACCTTGTTAATGCATTGTTTTACACTAGATTTCTTTAGAAGAATTAAGAGACTTTAAATGAAATGTATAAGGTGATTCTACTTCAAATAAATTCTAGTAATTGCAGCCTAAATGGTAAGGACAACAGGTATCACTTTCAAAAGGCAATCACCCTGGTAGAAAGAAACTAAAAGCTGCAGTGATATAGATTTTATCCATTCCACATGCAGAGAAAGACAAAAATATGGATAACCAAAGACGTCCCCATTTTAGTAAAGAAGATTTTTTCTTAGAACATTCAGTTATTCTATCTTCATTCCTAACTATATCAAAATTGACTTTCAACTTTCAGAATCAAGGTTTCTTGCAAGTAGGTCTGTGAAGAACAGATTATATCGATTATGAAATCAATCTGGAGATTTAACTTTCTCTCATAATGTGTTTAACAAGCAAAAATGTTCAATATATGTAAGCACATCAAAAGTATATGCAACTCCGTAAGTTACTATGTTTATGATTTCTAAGCTTAGGGATTCCAAGATAGTATCTGAGATTTTGCAATGGTATCAAAACTTCTTGCAAGTGAAAGAGTTTCTCCTCTCCAAAGATTATCCCTTAGCTTTCCTGTAAACTAAATCAATATGAGTAAAAAAAAGAAATGTTCCCTGCACTATTTCTTTCGCTATTCTCTCATTTAATCAACTAACTTGGGAGTTTCATTGCAAGGTGAAGTTGGAAACTGAGGGAAGATTAGTTAGATTTTGTTCATCATCTAATGTGCAGAAAATTTTCACAGTTTAAAATTTTCCAGCACTTTTTCACCACAAAATTTGCAGGATTTGACACAAAAGAAATAGTTACTATGAGATTCTAAAACTAATAATAACTATCCATATCCATATCCATATCTTTGCAAAAAAGAAAGTAAAACTGCTTGCCTTTCATTCCCACCTACTGCTTTGCAAATCTTTTTGTAAACTAACTGATCAAAGAAAATGATTCCAAGTTTACCCCACTTTATCAAAGCTCACTTTCAAAGAAAGCTTCTGCTCTGTGCAAACACAGTCATATCAGGTTATGGAAAAAAAAACTTTTTTGATTCTCATGGAGATGAGAAGGCAATGCTAACAACCCAAAGTTCAAGCAATGTAGACACAATTTCTAACTTCTAGAACTTCCACCCATAAGACAAATTTTCAATGATGATAATAATTACTTCTTACTAATCCTATGATGCAGAAGTAAATATGAAATGTAAAAGTTAGACAGCAAACAGCACCATCAAATCAATATCAAACCATCTCCTATTTGGACTAACAAACTACAAAAAAATTTTTACCAACCAACTATAGCTAAGCACTAATATTTCCTGAGTAAATCCTCACTCCAAGCTAATGTCCCAAGTTAGCTTCAGGATAGGAATCTTTGAAATCCTTGCATAGTGAGAGACGCAAAGTCCAACACCTTTCTGGGTTGAGTAAAGCACAGCCTCAGCAGTGGAAGATACAGCTGATAATTTGAACTAACTTGTCCTAGAACAAACATCAATTCCTTCAGAAGCCTATAGTGGTCTAGGCCAAACCCTTCCACTATCGAAGGTGGCTTTTGCAAATGATAACAATTATACAAATGATTACCATTAATAATTTTTTTTCCCTTTTTCAAACAAGCATTTCCAGCAAAACAACTTCCTTAGAATTAAATGGAAAGACACAAGAAAGATATAATGTAACCTGTGTCACTTTAGCAAGTACTTTTTTTTAAAATTTCTTAGCTTTTGGCTTATGAATCTTACTAGCTCCTTGACCCACAAGGTTAACAAAATGAACTCCTTGATTCTTTAGTCTCGTTTCCTTTTGAATTAACATACTGGACAGTTCATTAATATCCCACTTGTCCTTAATAGTGTTGTAATTAATTTGAAAAAATCCATATTCAGGAGGTAACGAGTTGATAATGAACTGCACTAAAAAGGAGTCATCAACTATCATACCCAAGGTCTTTAATTTTGCTGCAATATTTGTCATCTCGAGGACATGTTGCTACATGCTTCGTGACCCATCATACTTTATGGTCATGAGTTCGGCCATAGAGTACCAGCGAGAAACTTGTCAATAGAATGAAAACGTTCTTCCACAAGCTTAAGGAATTCTTTAGCATTTACAGTTTGTGGAATAGCAGTCTTAATGTTGTTAGCAATTGTGATTCGCATAAAATTAAGGCATAATCTATTAGACCTTTCCCATGCTTTATAGTTTGATTTCTCAACCACACTGCTTTTGTCTGTAATAGCAGCAGGTTTTTCTTCCAATAGTGCTAAGTCAAGATCTAAAACGCCTAAATAGAAATTAACTTGTGCGCACCATTCGGAGAAATTCAAACTACTAAACACAGTAACATAAGAAGCATGCAAATGGAGGGAAATAGTTGCAAATACATAAATGCTCAACAAATTATCAAATTCAAATCATAAAACATTTAAATATATTGTAGGTTTCCTTTGGATAAGCTCAACAATATTTTATCATAAATTTAATGCCAGGTAAACTTTATTAGATAATCAAACAAGCCTCATCAAATAAAATAGTATCTTTGGATACATAAAATATTTGACAAGCAAATTGATTATCATCCATAATTTTTATTAGTCATAGAATATTAATTTACCTTTGGGTAAATTCTAAAATTCTATCAACTAATAAACGTCATTTATTCATATAATTACAATAATAGGCGTTAACATAATATGAATAAATGACTATAATTTACTACATGATAAAAAAATTAATTAATTAGTTTGACCACTTTGGTGACTAACAAACTAATCTTTTATATTAATATCATGTGTAAATTTAATAAGTTACAGGAATTTTAACATTAATATTTCCAAAATCATAATATAAAAAGAAAATAAAAATATCTCATAATATTCCATAAAATAAATAAAACATAATTGATAACATAATTTGCCATAAATTCTAACGTTAATAATATATGGCCAACCAATTTTATTTCTTGTTACTACAATACTTAAATCAAGACAAAGTTAATTGTCTCGTAACTGTTAGCTATGGTCCAGTGATAAGATTGTTCAGATTTCACCCAAAAGACCTAGGTTCAAATCTCAGCCATGAAAATTTTTCTTTATTTTCCTAATTTTTTGATTTCCAAGCAATGAAAAAACCTGGCCGAACGTTAATTATGAAAACCAGCCGGAATCAAAAACCCCAAGCAAATCAATAGGCCATCATCATTATTATGAAAACCAACCGCAATCAAAAACCCCAAGCAAATCAAAACCAAGCTGGCCAAACATCATCATCATTATTAAATTTTTTTTCTTAAAATTCATATGGCCATGCAACGGAAATCAATCAAAAACAAATCACAGCAACAGCAATAAAAAAAAACATCAATGCCGCCAAACGTTAGGCTATGGGCGGCCATGAAACTTCATCAATTTTACAGTCATGAATCTTCATCCAAAAAAAAATTAATCCGTAAAGCCATATTATTTGCAAATCAATTTTTTTTTCAAAATTAATATGCAGATTTGTGGCCAAAACCATTAATGGATAAATTATTTATTCATAACCCGCTCTGATACCACATGCTGAATCTTAAACTTCTTGGTGTAAACATAAGGTAGGATCTTTGAATAAATAATTTATTACAAACTATTAAGTTATAAGGATTGTGTAGCTGATGCGGGAGACATAATTCTTAAAAACAGATTGAGAAACACCACTACCTGATGCGGAAAACCAATTTATATATCCCTAACTTTAATCTGATACATCCATCAAGTACCCAAATAAACGGTTGAGATTTGTTCCACTCTTAAATAAGTAGTAGGGATCAATTAGGAAACTATAATTAAGCCCAATGATTCGGACCACATTCTAAAAAACCTATGAAAAATCGGCCATTAAGCACCACTTTTCCTCAGTAAATATGTAGAACTATGTCAACTTCCTCCAACTATTTGCACTAAGATTGTACATTTCAGCGGTTACGGCGTTGCTTAAAGATAAAGGATGAATTGCATCGACTATCCCCATGATTTATAAAAACTATCAATCGAACCCGAAAAATTGGAGAAACTATCAATACCCTAATAAATTTGATAAATTCACAACATTTAGAGTTTTTTCGCAAAAAAAATGTTTTTTCCAAAAAGGAGGAAAATGGAGGGGTTTAAAATGAAGGTGTTCCCATTTTGTGGTGGGCACATTTTCTTGCTATTTGGGCACATTTGCCAAATGCGTTCGACCCAGGCCCAGAACAGTGAAGCCTGGAAATGCGCCCAACCCATAAAAAAAAACATTAAAAAAATTCGTGAATTAGGGTTACCTAGGGCGCATTTGGCAAATGCGCCAAAGGCTAATAAAATTGGATCTGCTGCCATTTGCTTTAGTTTTTTGTTGCCAAAGCTCGTCTATCTCCCTCTACTTTTTTTTGATTCCTTCTCTTTTCTGAATCACAACCACCCTTTGCCCTTCACTCGTCTGCTTTAGTGTAGCCTCCTTTTCGATTCACAGTAGCCAAGTCCGATTCACAGGCTCCCGCATCCCTTTTGCACCTTTTTTGTTTTCAATTTCCAAGCCCCATTTTTGGTTTAGAGTTGCTGCTCCCTTTTGTAATTTTGCAGCATTTTTGCTTTCAATATTGAAGCCCCATTTCAGGCTGAAGCCACCGCCACTGCCGCCGAAACCGAAACAAGCCTTGGAAATTTTGCAGCGTTTTTGGTTTCATTCCGGACTGAAATTTGTAAGATCCATTTCCCCATTTGTTTGGAATTTAATTTGTATTTCTGGACTGAATTTCTTTCTTGTTATTAGCCCCATTTCTGGAATTCGTTTGGAAACTTTTGAGTGCAATTTCACCCTTTTTGTAATTTTGCAGCATTTTTGTTTCAATATTGAAGCCCCATTTTGGACCGAAGCTTAGTCGTCACCACTGCTGTCGAAATTTGAAATATCCTTGGCATTCCGAACTGAAATTTGTAAGTTTCATTTCCCCATTTGTTTGGCAAGTGTGTTTGGAATTTTATTTGTGTTCACCTCATTGCGAAGTGAATTTCTTTTTTGTTATTAGTACAATTTATGGAATTTGTACTTATTCTTTTGAATGCAAATTTTTTAGTATTTTGGTTTGGTTGGTCATCATCATTCGTTCGTGTGAATTTTTTTTTTAATCCCTAGATCTGGATTTGTCGATTTATTTTGGTTTGGTTGGTCATCATTCGTGGGAATGTGCAATTGTCGATTGAATTTTTTTGGCCTTCTCTGTTAGTTAGGTGCTGAAATTTAAATTGGCCTTTTGTGTTGGTTAGGTGCTAAATTTTTTGGTAGCTCTAGTTCAAACATTTAATTCATATTGGAAATTTGGTTTGTTTGTAAGCCTATTGAATTTATTAATTTGCCTTTTGGATTGGGTGTTGATTTATTTGTGGAAGTCGTTGGGCACTTTGAGTTTATTTGTGCAAATTGCCTAATTTTTTTGGCCTTTTTGGTTTGGTTGGCCATCAGTTCTAGAAATTATTTTTTTTGGGTTATCCTTTGCAAACTGCTGAATTTTTTTTTTTGGTCTTTTGGTTTGGTTGGCCATAATTTCTAGAATTTTTTGGTAGCTCCAGTTCATACATTTTATTTATATTGAAATTTGGTTTGTTTGTAAGCCGACTGAATTTATTTTTTTCCCTTTTCGTTTGGAAGTTGATTGATTTGCGGAAACTCGTTGCACACTTTGGTTCTAAGCCCGCGAATTGACCCCTAGAGAAATGAAGTCGCCAACTAATTGTTTCGTCAATTGTAGGCATTAGGTAATTTGTTCATTTTTTTTTAGATTTATATTTTTACTTGTATCAAAATGAAGTTAAAACGTACAATATATTTTGAGATTGTTAGTGAAAATTAAATTGTTAGTATTATTTGGCTATAAATTAATGGAAAAATGTGGGGATTTTTATCCTCGAAAACTAATGTGTTGGGACCCCAACAATTGGTTTGAATTATTGGCTTAGTTGATGATACGTAATTAGATCGTTGAATAAACTATAGAGATATTTTGATATATTGTTGGGACTCTTCAGGAATTATCTTACAACTATTGCTAGGAAAGATATATAACAAAATTAGTTTAAAAAAGATTTGTATTATTCGTATGTAAGTCATTAACAGGTTTTAAAATTTAAAATTTGTTAACAAATGTTTAAAACTTTTTTATAATTAATGAAAAAATGTATTCATAATTTGAAAAACATTGTTGTTAATAATTAACAAAATGAAAGATGATTCGTGTAATAAATTGAAGAAAAATGACATTACATTTAATGGAAATGTATATTGGTAAACGTAAAAATACTTATGAGATCCTAAAATATCACGCGGTTATCTAGAAATAAACATAACTTGAAGATAGTCAATAATTCTGACAACACTTCAAGATAATCAATAGGAACTCATAAATTCAATCAGGCAGTCATGGCTTTATTTCGATTTTCCTTTGACTTCAAAAGAGCCCTAAGAATATATTAGTGTTCAATGCACAAATTCTAGTCAACTATACTTGTAAATGATATATATTATAACAATTGTCTAGTTAATTCATTACAAATTAAATCATACTATAAAGTGCAATTGTAAATATAGTTTGGGCACTTTTGTTTTGATTAACAATGTTGTATTTCTTCTATGTATATGTTTGAATGAGATGTGTTGCAAGTGTTTTATTGAGAAGGAGTATCATGTGTTTTTTTCAAAGTCGTGTTTTTCTGACGTGCGTTAATGAATGTTCATAATGAATATGTTTGCATAAATTCTTCGCACTTTCACGATATCCATTCTGAACCTTAAGTACTGCTATTGAAATCTCCTTATATTGTCGCAATAGGTATTCGTGAGATATGTGTACCTTTCGTCCATTTCTATTAGGTTATACTAGGGTGGTGACGTTGTACAATCCAATATTGGGGTGTCATATAGTCTTCCGTATGATAATCACACTATTAGGCTAACAGCAAAGATCTCATTCTCTGAGTTAGAGACCTTAGTGTACCAGTGTGTCATCGTCGATACAAAATATGTATAGGCTAAAACTTTTGTATCGTTGTCCGTGCACGTTCTGTAATAACTCTGTCATCTACATGGCGTGGCCATCGTAGATGACTTCGGAATGGATGTTATTTATGAGGTGGCTGCCCAAAATGATTCTGTCTTCGCTGAAATTTATATACTCCCGGTGGAGCTCACTTCGGTACCACCCATGCTTGGTCGAGCCATTGGTCCAAGTCATGGTTATTTTCAAGCTCTGTTACACTCCGTTCCTTAGTATCTTCCTCAATCCACTCCGCTTGCTATTCCTCAGTCCAATCCCAAATTGTCATCACCTCTGTTTAGTTCTTCAGTGTCAATTTCTACTTCCTCATTATTAGGGGCATCTACAACGAGAGGGTTGTCAATTATTCCTATTCACATGTTAAGGCTTTCTTCATCATCTCCAGTTTTAAATTCAAATCTCTCTGGTACATCTCCTAGTACATCCGCGCCTGGGAGTCCAATGTGCCGGTTAACACTAAATTCCCAAGTCATAGAGATTGAGGAAAGACATGATACCACATATAATGATTTCAAAGATGGGTTTAATCCAAAGAACCTTTTGGCCGAACCACTACCTATTGAGAACGATGAGGATTATAGTATGCCTGAGGAAGACATGGGTCTAGATAGTGATCCCAACAATAATGTCTCGCACGAGAATTAGAGTGCCAATCCTCATGTGGAAAATTTAGACCTCATACTAGAATCCCAGAGGACATATACCCCTAATGGCTTGTCGTTCTTTAATGATATCGGGGACGCTGATGATAGTGATACCACAAGGCGGGGTGAAAATGTTCGAGTCTGAGTGTGGAGTGAAGAAAATCAGGAGATATGTTTGAGAATGCACTTCAAAGATAAAAAAACAATTGAAGAAGGCAGTTACCTTATGGTCTGACAAACACAATCGAGAGTTTAAGGTAATAGAAAGCAAACGTGACAATTGGGTGGCCAGGAAGGCGCTGTCTCAATTCAGAGTACCCTGCTTGTGGGGTGTCCATGTAATACGTAAAAGTACGCACGGAAAGTGACAAATCACAAGGTGGGCTTCAACACACAATTATCTCAGTGCAAATCAAGGAAGTTATCACCCAAATTTAACTTCTGCTCTTATAGCCACCCACATTCGTCATGCAGTGCATGAAGATCCCTGTTATGCTATAAATAATATACAAGCAAACATCAAGAAAGTTTATGAGGTAGATGTGTCGTACAAAAAGGCTTAGCATGGTCGCCGAAAGGCAATTGAATTTGTCTATGGGGATTGGAATAGTTCGTTCATTGAATTGCCACGTTATTTGGCAGCCCTTATAAAGGAAAATCCAGGAACAATTGTTGAGTGGTAACACCATCCAGGGGGAAACGATGGTGTATGGACCTTCAAATATGTCTTCTGGGTGTTTGGTCCGTCGATCGAAACTTTTCACAAATGTAGGCTAGTCATATGTGTCGATGGCACTCACCTCTGTGGAACATATAGAGGGAAACCTTTGGTGCCAGTCTCACAAGATGCCAACAACAACATTCTACCTTTGGCGTTTACAGTTGCGGACGAAGAGACAGTGAATAGTTGGGGTTGGTTTATGTACCAGTTGTACCAGTTATGGATGCACATTGCGTTTGACCGACACCCACTATGTGTTGTGTTCGAAGCAGAAGGGTATAATGCATGTTATGGCTCACATGGACGAGTAGAAAGAGCCTATTGCTTTTCACCGCTTCTTCTTAAGACATTGTAGAAGCAATGGCAAAAGTAGAAATGAAAATTTTTTCGTAGTCAGATTCAGACTTTAAGCCCAGAGATTGGGAGTATCTGTCCGATATTAATCGGACACAGTGGTGTTTAGCGTATGATGGGAATCACCGTTGGGGTACTCTAACCACTAAAATTTTCGAAAGCTACAATAATGTCCTTCATGGAATTCATAATTTGCCTATAAAGGCGATTGTGGACATTACATTCTACAATACGGTAGAATATTTTAGGAAACGTTTGGAAGTTGCGTGCCATTATCGTTACGATCTACCCCGCAACATATGGACAATTATTAGAAGGGCAGATTTATTAGCACAAGGCCATCACGTTGAATGCTTCAACTATGAAAATGGAGTCCATAAGGTTACAATTGCACGGCATGTCGATGGTAAAGGCTGAAATATTCAAACAGTTAGATATTTTCGTAGTCATTACACGTGTGGAAGTGGCAGATGTATAGGTACCCATGTTCTCATGGGTTGGCCGTGTGCAGATTAAGAAGGGACAATTTAGCCAATTTGGTAAATGAAGTGTACAAAATCAGTACATATATTGAGCAGTACTCTTGTAACTTCTCTCCTTTGGCATACCTGGACTACTGGTAGGATCCTGGATGGTTGGTACAAATAGGCAAGTATATGTTCACTAATCAACGGGCCGGTCGTGTTTGTGGTAGCCGCATACCTAATGTAATGAATGTGCGCCACCCTAAAGAGCCTCGACGATGTGAAAATTGTCATCTGATTGGTCATAATCGAAGAAATTGTCTTAATGCCCAGCCAAGAGTCTAGTTTAGCATTTGAAAATTTGTTTGTAAGCATGTTTCATCGTTCTCAAGCTATACCCTATAAACGTTTGTGTGTACATATGTCCGTTGATGAATAAATTTAGAATGTTATAGCCATTGTCGTTATTTGGAAATTCAAACATTATTTGGTTTTTATGCTTATAGTTTTTCTTATGCAATATTTGGTTTTAATGTTAAATGAATTCTGTATGTTCGGCAGACATGCATCCTAGACCATACGATCTCGAGTTATTGTTCAGGCATGGCCAGCATAGGGCTGTATCTCTATTTCACGGGCATATAGAGGATATGCAACTTCAGATACACATATGTGATGGTGCATTATGAAGACACATGCCAATTCCTCCACGGGTTGTGCAGTACATAGCAATGTTTGGATTTGCAGGGATTATGCAGTGTGGTTTCATCAAGATTGATCACGCCCTCATAACCACGCTAGTTGAGAGATGGCGACCGGAAATACACATATTCCATCTGCTAGTCGGGGAGACAACAGTGACCTTGCAGGATGTTGAGGTCTTGTGAGGAGTTAATGTTGATGGGTTGCCAATAATTGGTACAGAGATTCGACATAGTGCTGACTAGTGAATAGAGTTATGTGAAGATTTGTTAGGATTTAGACCACCGCATTTTGCTATTAGGTTGGGTAGAATAAATGTAGGTTATTTGGAGTCGGCGTTAGATTAGGATTTGCCAGAGAATGCCAATGAGGATATATATATCCAACGGGCTCGTACTTATTTGATGATTTTATTGGGTGGCCTGTTGTTTTCGGATAAGTCCAAGTACCGTGTTCCGTTCATGTACCTGTCTATGTTAATAGATCATGAGATGACATTGGCATATAGTTGGGGTAGTACGGTACTAGCTTGCCTGTACCGCAATTTGTGTGAAGCTACCTCACCCATGGCCACTAAAATAGCAGGATCACTAGTTCTGTTGCAGGTAAATTAATATTCATATTGTTTCATTTCAAATATTTGCTTGTATGAGTTATTCCTAGTTGAAATTTATATATTTTTTTATAGTTGTGGGCATGGGAGAGAATACCTATTATCAGGCCGGAACACCGAAATCTGGTTGATGATTTTCAATTTCCCTAAAGAGTGAGGTTCGTGATATGATTTACTAATGCGAAAGTGGTTATTTCATAACTTACACAATGGCCATCATTACAGGTGGAGCGGACACTTTGATGTGTCTAGAGTGCCTACGCACGTCCTGCGCACATATGGAGATCAGTTGACCAGCCTTGGATTTGAACGGGTTCTATAAACTCACGTATCTGAACACATTGATTATCAATTTAAGAATGATCGTTTTGAAGATACATTTAGTGCCAATGATAGTTTCATTTTACATGTTGTAGTTCATATGGTTACCCTACTCGTAGGACATTCTGCAGGCACTACCGCCGTATTGCAGAGCCAATGAAGATATTGGTGGTTTGTAGTATACCTTATCTGTTGGAGCATCATCAAACCACATGTGCCATATCGAACCTTATTACAGTTCGGGATGTTCCAGCATATTCCAATGCCGATATTACTAGATCACTTCACCGAGACTCATAGTACGAGTCGCCAACATGGAACGAATATTGATTGGATGGCAAAACATCGAACATATTTCGATATGTGGGGTAACCGGCATGAGTTCGTTCAGGGAACAGATGTTGTGGAAGACACATCTGTTCCAACATATGAGTACCTATCATGGTACAAGGCTCATACGGTCATTTATATTTCTAACCCATCCCGCGTTAATGCCACACCGAAAGGCTTTCATGGCACAAGATCCACATTAGAGTTTTTGGTATGTTTTTTTTAAAATAATTCCCGATTATGTTATTTTCCTACAAAGTGTAACAATTGTGCTATTTTTACAAATGGATGTGGTATCCTAGATCCACCATATGTCTATGGAAAGTTTGTTATAGTATGATCCCTTGGCTGCACCTGGATTTGCACGTATACGAGATTACGCTACGGACTCAATACGTATGGTTCGAGAGGCTCATAGATTGGAAATTAGCCCACTTCAGCTCGGGGATCAAGATATGCAGTAGGAAATGAACCCTCGCGTCGTTGCTAGAGAGTTTAGGAATGTTCGAGGCCGTAGACAAGGTGGTAGAATGTCTCAAGTTCATCGGGGTGACATACTCGACCCTACCGATGGTTCCACACAGTAAGGCTCATATCAACATATTGTCTCTACACCGAAAACACAAAATGTATTCCTTTCGTCGTCTCAAGTTTTCGATACGATCGACTAGCCATCCTCTAGTGTATTTCAATCCCCAGAGGTGCGCAGCCCAATACATATGTTTGCCCATCAAACGACTGAGGATGATGGTCATGATGACGAGGATGACGATGATGATGAAGTAGATGAATATATACATATTGGTAGTGAAGTCGTAGATCCGACCGTGACTCAAGAAGAACAAATTGTACACTTACATAGATCTATGAGAACCATTAGACCTACTACATATGGTACACATGGAAAACTTAAAAGACATAAATGAATAAAAATTAGTGATGGTGATTTCAATAATCCGTAGGTCACTAGTCCATTCCAATATGCTTGCCTGTACATCATATAATGCCATTCTCAATTAAAAAACTCACTAATCAACAAACTATCAAGATAAACGAAAGTTTACTTATGGAATGAAAATGTCAACATAGAGTTTGAAGGTTTAATTTTGTGGGTAAAACAAATAAGGATGCTTAATTAAAATGACGTACAACAACTGGGAGTCTTATATATTAATATCACATTAAGATTTATATGATTCTCTAATTTTTTTCATTGATTACTTCAAATCTCATTGAATAAAGAGTGCAATATAATTTAATACAATCAAACCTAAACCCTAGACTCTAAGCCTTAAACCCTAAACACTAAACCCTAAACCCTAGACATTAAACACTAAACCATAAACATTGCAATAAAATGTAATACAATCAACCCTAAACACTAAACTCTAAATACGAAATCATAAAACAAATTTTTTAATCCTATTATTACTATTTTTTTGTTATTATTATTATTGTTATTATTATTATTATTATTATATATGTAAATACATGTTATGCAATAACTTATACAAATGTATGTAGCCTTTAATTATAAATGAATAAAAAGTGCATTCAAAATTCAAAACTCTAAAATATGAAAAAGCAGTATAACAATAATAAAAAAAATCACAATAATAATATATATGTAATTATTGTAATATTACAATAATAAATACTTATATATATGCCGCTTATTCATAAATAAATATTATAATACAAATTATATTATTCATACAAAGTAAATTAGATTTTTTTCTAATGTATTATCATTATATCTGTAATTTTTATAATATTAAAATAATATAATTTTTACTTTTTTCCTATTATTCTTATATCTTATTTTTATTAGGGTAAAATACCAATACCTCCCTGAGATTTAGGTATATCACCAATCGTCCCTTGTGGTTTATATTTCTTTAACATATAGGTCTATTTTAACGGATTCTGTTATAACTGTAAAGGGGTATTGGTAGTTTTAATAGACTACAGGTTGTGATTAGTAATAAATCCAAACTTCAAAAAGGTTTTGATAATTATCCCTTATTATTATTAGTGTAATTATTAACTTTTATGAGATTAGATCTTACTATAATAAGTCCAATTGTTAGCCTTTATAATAAATATAATAATACAAATTATATTATTCATATTAATAATATAATAATAATTGTTAATAATGATATTTTAAAATTAGTATAATAATATTTTTTTATTATTTAATAACATTATAATAATATAATTCTAAAATAATTACAATGATTATAATACATAATTATAAAAAAAATATTATAATTTCTTATAACATATAATTACAAACAATTACAATATATATATTACATAGAACATGGGTGCCGAAGAGCCAAATGCGCCCAGGCCCGGGCTTCACTGTTCCGGGCCTGGGTTGGGCGCATTTGGCAAATGCGCCCAAATAGCAAGGGCCTATTTGCCAAATGCGCCCACCACAAAATGGGAACACCTCCATTTTAAACTCCTTCATTTTCCTCCTTTTTGAAAAAAACATTTTTTTGGGAAAAAAATCCAACATTTAACCATCTATTGTTAGTTGAACAATATTAACCATTGACTTTGACCAAATCAATGGCTAATTTGGTTGAAATCTTAAATTACCCTTTAAACTATAATATTTAAATTACATTTAAACCCTTAAGATTTGTTTTAATTACAAAATGGACCCTGAGGTTTAACAAATAGATCCCTCCCTTTATTTTTCTTATTTAATTAGTCTTACAAAAATGTTAATAGCAACTATTGATAATAAAAAATTTAGACATAATTTAGACAATTTTCTACACAATTTAACAATCTAACATCTAGCCAAAATACATGTAAATTTTAAATGTTGTAATAATTTATTATGCTTAGTTTTTCATTTTTATTCAAACAATTTAAGTTCAGTCTAACAAATATAATTCTTAATTTTACGACAATTACATCAAATTTTAATAACCGAAATAATTCTTAATTTTATGACTATTATATCAAATTCTAATAACTAAAATAAAAATATAAGAGATTTAAATAAATAATTATTTCTTAAAAGTTTATAGAGATACAAAAATAATACAACAATCATTTAATCATTTAAAGAGACAATAGCAGTATGTTAATTTTTCGGCACAATGAGAAATTTAGAAAATAACTTTTCTCAAATTTGAAAATGATGAAATAGTAATATGCTAAAAAAATTTATTAATTTAACTATTTAGTTTTAAAAAATTATAAAGGTATATATTAATATTATATTCTTATTACTTTTTTAGTTTATTAATTTCTTATATAAAATGAAAATGTAAACTTATTCCTAATGACACGAAAAGAAAAAGAAAATAAAAATATAAAATAAATGAATAGAAGTTATTAAATTTTATTTCTAAAGTTTTAAAGCTTGAAGGGCCATTTCATAATTAAAACAAACCTCAAGGGTATATGTTATTTTTCTATGCTAGCTTTTTCGTCTTTTCACTTATTTCATTAGTTGACTTTAATGATCATTAGGTCAAATGAGGTATTGGTAAATTCTTTAAATTTCGGAGTTCGATTAATAATTTCTACAAACCACAGAAATAAAAAATATAATTCACCCGTTGTCAATCCACATTTAACTTAATCCTTCCTTCTCTTTCCTACAACAATAAATCTAGATTAAGCTCTAACTCTCTTCTTGTAAACTCAACTAATTTAACCACCGTATAATCTTGAAGAAACAAGTCAAAACCAAAATCCACAAAAGCAGCTTTTGTAGGTGCTAATCGGCCAGGGCCCTAAAGCACAGAGAGATTATTCATCTTGATTGTGGGAATGGTACTTGATGAGAAGGATAAGTGCACTAGCGTTAATTGTGCCACGATTAGTTCTTTTTTATTTTAATATTATGCCTCAAATCACCACAAATAAATCTTTAAAATCTTTTAAAAAATCAATCATTAGTTAGATATCGATTTAGGAGTTGAGTCAAAGGCTAAGTTTGTCTTAATCCATAAAATCCCAGACAACATCTTCAAGAAAACACAATGGCTATTCAATCTCTCTCCTGCCAACATGCTTTCCAACTAATTGATCCTCCATGCAAATAGCTTCTTTCCCTTTCTCTGTGCTTGCAGGAACAATAGTACAATACTTAGCTTTGCAAATGGAATAAGCCCATGCCTATTTATAGTTGAACAATAATAGAACAATACTTAGCTTTGCTTAAAGAGAAGTTTGTTTTATTCTTTTCTCAAAGTGAGTAGTACATTTCTTTCTTTCAATTGTAAAAATATTGAGGTTAATGAGTAGGTGTCACGAATTCCTTATTAGTCTCATAGAATTGTACAGTGCACTTAATAAGTAAGAGGAGTTTAAAAATTTTACCAGTTTGAGCATTAGGTTAAAGTTAGAGTTCTACTTTTTTTTATTAGTCTTTATTGAGGGTTATTCAAAAGAATAACTTCCAAACCTAATTTAGGAGTCCTTTAATTGAAGAAAGAAATTACTTGAAGAGTAAATTGAAGAAATTCCAAATGTTTATGCCCTGCTATCATCAACTCCATATATAAATGCACCCAATGCACGTCTAGACTTTTCAACAAAAACATCAATAACTCAATCAAGTATATGCTCTTTCAATTTTTTTCAAATTGTTTTGTTACTAAATCATTGACTCGGCTAAAATATTCTTACTTGTTCTAATACTTGTCATAGATTACTAAGGAAGTCCTAATAAAATGGGTGAGGTGAGAACCATCGTTCTTGTTGGTTGTACAAGAAATGGAAAAAGTGCAACCGGTAATACACTCCTTGGACATAAAGCATTCAAATCAATGTCTAGGTTTCAAGGTGTGACAACTACTTGTCAACTGAGTTCCACTATGTTACAAGATGGCCAAATTCTCAATGTGATTGACACTCCAGGTAATGAAGTTTTTCTTTTTTAATTGTTACAATAATTATTGTTTTATCTTTGATTGAGAAATATGATATAAATTTTATGAGAAAAAAATTAGGGCCTGAAATAAATGTGTGAAGAGACAGATTAATGTTGTATGTTGAAAGGTAATACTTGAAACATTATTATATTGGCAATCAATTGATGGTTGTAAAATAAATGCAGGGAATTCTTCTATGAGTGATGAATATATTGAAGAGGAGATTATTAGATGCATCCAATTGGCAAAAGATGGTATTCATGCAATTCTGATAGTTGTGTCACTTAGAGTCCCATTTTCTCAAGAACAAGCAACTGTAATTGATACCTTGGAGCGTTTATTCGGAACAAAGATTCTTGATTATATGATTGTTGCTTTTACTGATGGTGATGCATTAGAAGAGGATGAAACTATGAATGATCACTTACCTTCATGCCCTGAGGTTTTAAAGGTTCTTCTACATGGATAATGCCTGTTTTTGTTGATTAATTTGTCATTATTCTACCATTTTTGTTGATGCATTTATGGTGCTTATTATTTTAAAAGTATGATCTTGAGTTTAATTACTATAATTGGAAAATTAAGATGGAAGGATGCTTGAGTGTATATATATATATATATATATATATATATATATATATATATTTCCTTACCATCAATAAACCTCCTCGTAATTAATTTACCCACACTGGAAGAAATTCCATTTTCTAGTTTTGATGGTCAAACTTTGGTTTGCTCAACCTCTTCAAAAGAGTCACAAAATTCTGAGTGCTCAATTCGTTGTTCATTCTCACATAACAACTACTTAATCTTGTGAAGATATTTAATAATTTGTCTTGATTTATCTCGTCACTGCTATGTATTCTTTTGTTTTTTTTTCATTAATCAACATCTTTAGTGAGAGTTGTGTAACACACAGAGGAAAACTTAATGTAATCTTATTGGATCTTAGGAACTACTTGAGAAATGTGGAAACAGACGAGTAATTTTTGATAACAAGACAAAGGATGAAGGCAAGAAAGCCGAGCAACTTCACCAACTTCTTACTCTCATTAATGACATCATGGAGAAAAATGGAGGAAAACCATATACTCCTAATTTAATGGTTGAATTTAAGATGATAAATTAACTTTCTTAAATTGGTCATTGTTTCTCAAGTAGTTCTTCAATAACTTGTGAAAACACATGCTCATGACTAGATTTATTCTTTAACAGAAAGTAGCCTCGAGATTTTCTGATCAAAATGCAGTGGTGAAGTCCTTGGAATTATATTTCAAACTTGAAATATCTGAATTGAAAGAGCAGATGCATAAATCACATGAAGAGCAGATGAAGCAAATTATCATGATGGTACTCACTCTGTTTACACTTTTTGTTTTATTTGTGCCTATGTATCTAGTTTCACGTGCATCCTTGAAAACATAATGCGTAGCACTAATGTGAGATCTAGAAGATGAAGCAAATTACTGAGGTGGTACTTCTTGTATTTACACTAGGTTTTATTTGTGTCTAAGTAACTAGATTCATGTGCATTTGTGAAATCATAATGTGTAGCTCTAATGTGGTTGGAGTTTATTTGTAGATTCCTCATATATACTTATGGGTTTACGTTCTATCTTCTTAAAGAACCTCATAAGGAGCAAAGGTTGAAATAGTATCTGTATTATTTTGGCACTTAATTCAACTTTGGTCAACTTAAAAAAAAAGAATATAATATAAGTTGATTACAAGCAAGTCAACTTTCTCAAAGTTATTTATACAAACATAATATTACAAATTCAATTCTTAGGTTTTCGTGAAACCTAAGTAGTTGATTGATTTTCATGAAGTGTTTCAATGCTTTTGACTCTGTCTTTTTCAGTTGGAAGTAGGAGCTTGAATTTTTTTTCATATGTCATTTTACTTTGATGCTAATGCTAAAAGAAGTTTTAGGAATTTTATCTAAATTTGTTCCTTATTTTTTACTTTTATGTAGTAACACACTTTCCAACTCTGCTATCAAGATTTCCTAGTTTTTGGATTTAAGGAAATTTGAATTATTTTCAATGTTGTAGATATTTTTTTATTCCCAAGTGCTCAAGGATCACTTCCCCTTTTGTTTCTTGGTTAAACTATTGGAGATATAATTTTCACTATATTTTATGTTGTGTTGGGAGAAATAGTTTCCTTGAGCTCTGTGATGTAACTTTAAATTGTTTTTGTTCTGGAATTTGGGATTTACTTTACTACAAATTATAGTTCAACAATGTTGGGATGTAAATGCGGCAAGACTACTCATATAGATGGCTTTTGTGATAGTTTTCTTGAATCTAACCCACATCATATGTCTTCTGTCTGCATAGCTATTGTTGAAGCATCTGAGATCCTTACAGAAGTAAATTCTCTTACTGTTTTGTTAGCCATCATTAGAGAGGCTTGGTGCGGCATAATTATAGTTTCCATCAATAAAGGAAAAAAAAAAGTGACTTCCATAAGTTTCAATTTGTCCTTTTTTTTTTTATGGATTTTGACTTGCATTGCATGGACATTTTGAATTGTGGGGAAAATATACATTTGCCGATTTAAGATTGTATTTGTTTCAGGAAAGAATTTCCAAAATAGATAGTTTGGGAATCATTTAATCCTGCAACGATATTGTTCAACAGGTTGAATCAAACCTGAGGGAAACAACTGCAAAACTTGAACAACAATTGGCAGAAGAACAGAAGGCTCGTTTGGTGACACTGGCAACAGCAAAAGAAGCTCAGGCAAAGTCAGATGAGCAGATCCGTAAATTGATAGAGCATCTAGAGACATCTGTAAGTCAAGATAGAATTTTTGAGATGGATAGTATGGAAATCATTTAATTCTTCATTGGTATTGTTCAACTGGTTGACTCAAAGTCGAAGGAGACAACCGCAAAACTTGAACAGCAATTACAAGAAGAACATCAGGCTCGCCTGAAGGCACAGGCAATCGCAAAAGAAGCCCAGACAAAGTCAGATGAGGAGATTCGTAAATTGATAGAGCACCAAGAAAAATCTGTAAGTCAGCATATAATTTCTAACATAGATAGTTTGCGAATCATTTAATTCTATATTGATATTGTTCAACAGGTTGACTCCAAGTTGAGGAAGACAACTGCAAAACTTGAACAGCAATTGGCAGAAGAACATAAGGCTCACTTGGAGGCACAAGCAACCGCAAAAGAAGCCCAGGCAAAGTCAGATGAGGAGATCCGTAAATTGCTAGGACAACAAGAAAGATCTGTAAGTCAACATATAATCTCTGAGATAGATAGTTTGGGAATCATTTAATTCTGCATTGATATTGTTTAACAGGTTGAATCCAAGTTGAGGGAGACAACTTCAAAACTTGAACAACAATTGGCAGAAGAACATCATGCTCGCTTGGAGGCACAAACAACCGCAAAATCAGCTCAGGCAAAGTCAGATGAGGAGATCCGTAAATTGATAGAGCACCAAGAAAGATCTGTAAGTCAGCATATAATTTCTTAGATAGATAGTTTGGAAATTATTTAATTCTACATTGACATTGTTCAACCGGTTGACTCCAAGTTGAAGGAGACAACTGCAAAATTTGAACAGCAATTGGCAGAAGAACATAAGAACCACCTAGAGGAACAGGCAACCGCAAAAGCAGCCCAAGCAAAGTCAGATAAGGAGATTCGTAAATTGATAGAGAACCAAGAAAAATCTGTAAGTCAGTATATAATTTCTAAGATAGATAGTTTAGGAATCATTTAATTCTACATTGATATTCTTCAACAGGTTGACACCAAGTTAAGTGAGAAAACTGCAAAACTTGAACAGCACATGGCAAAAGAACATAAGGCCCGCCTGGAGGCACAAGAAACCGCTAACGCAGCCCAAGCAAAGTCAGATGAGGAGATTCGTAAATTGATGGAGCACCAAGAAAAATCTGTAAGTCAACATATAATTTCAAAGATATATAGTTTATAAATCATTTAATTCTACATTGATATTGTTCAACCGGTTGACTCCAAGTTGAAGGAGACAACAACAAATTTTGAAAAACAATTGGCAGAAGAACATAAGGCTTGCCTGGAGGCACAGGCAATCGTAAAAGCAGCCCAGGCAAAGTCAAATGAGGAAATCCGTAAATTGATAGAGCACCAAGAAAAATCTGTAAGTCAGCATATAATTTCTGAGATAGATAGTTTAGGAATCATTTAATTCTACAGTGATATTGTTCAATAGGTTGACTCCAAATTCAAGGAGACAACTGCAAAATTTGAACAGCAATGGACAGAAGAAAATAAGGCTCGCCTGGAGGCACAGGTAACCGCAAAAGCAGCCCAAGCAAAGTTAGATGAGGAGATCCATAAATTGATAGAGCACCAAGAAAAAGCTGTAAGTTAGCATACAATTTTTGAAATAGATAGTTTGGGAATAATTTAATTCTGCATTGATATTGTTCAACAGGTTGACTCTAAGTTAAGGGAGACAACAGCAAAACTTGAACAGCAATTGGCCGAACAACATAATGCCCACTTGGAGGCACAGGCAACCGCAAAAGCAACCCAGGAAAAGTTAGATAAAGAGATTCGTAAATTGATGGAGCACCAAGAAAAATCTGTAAGTCAAGATATAATTTCAAAAATAGATAGTTTATGAATCATTTAATTCTGCATTGATATTGTTCAACCGGTTAACTCCAAGTTGAAGGAGACAACAACAAATCTTGAAAAACAATTGGCAGAAGAACATAAGGCTTGCCTGGAGGCACAGGCAACCGCAAAAGCAGCCCAAGCAAAGTCAGATGAGGAAATCCATAAATTGATAGAGCACCGACAAAAATCTGTAAGTCAGCATATAATTTCTGAGATATATAGTTTGCGATTCATTTAATTCTGCATTGATATTGTTCAACAGGTTGACTCCAAATTCAAGGAGACAACTGCAAAATTTGAACAGCAATTAACAGAAGAAAATAAGGCTCGCCTAGAGGCACAGGCAATCGCAAAAGCAGCCCAAACAAAGTCAGATAAGGAGATTCGTAAATTGATAGAGCACCAGGAAAAAGCTGTAAGTCAACATATAATTTTTGAGATAGATAGTTTGGGAATAATTTAATTTTGCATTGATATTGTTCAACAGGTTGACTCTAAGTTAAGGGAGGCAACAGTAAAACTTGAACAACAATTGGCTAAAGAACATAAGGCCTGCTTGGAGGCACAAGCAACCACAAAAGAAGCCCAGGCAAAGTCGGATGAGGAGATCCGTAAATTGATAGAGCACCAAGAAAAATCTGTAAGTTAGCATATAATTTTTAAGATAGATAGTTTGGGAATCATTTAATTTGAATTGATATTGTTCAACAGGTTGACTCCAAGTTAAGGGAGACAACAGCAAAACTTGAACAGCAATTGGCCGAAGAACTTAATGCCCGCTTGGAGGCACAAGCAACCGCAAAAGCAGCCCAAGCAAAGTCAGATGAGGAAATCCGTAAATTGATAGAGCTCCAAGAAAAATCTGTAAGTCAGCATATAATTTCTGAGATAGATAGTTTGGGATTCATTTGATTCTGCATTAATATTGTTCAACAGGTTGACTCCAAATTCAGGGAGACAATTGCAAAATTTGAACAGCAATTAACAGAAGAAAGTAAGGCTCGTCTGGAAACACAGGCAATCGCAAAAGCAGCCCAAACAAAGTCAGATGAGGAGATCCGTAAATTGATAGAGCACCAGGAAAAAGCCGTAAGTCAGCATATAATTTTTGAGATAGATAGTTTGGGAATAATTTAATTCTGCATTGATATTGTTCAACAGGTTAACTCTAAGTTAAGGGAGGCAACAGTAAAACTTGAACAGCAATTGGCTGAAGAACATAAGGCCCGCTTGGAGACACAGGCAACCGCAAAAAAAGCCCAGGCAAAGTCGGATGAGGAGATCCGTAAATTGATAGAGCACCAAGAAAAATCTGTAAGTCAGCATATAATTTTTAAGATAGATAGTTTGGGAATCATTTAATCTGAATTTATATTGTTCAACAGGTTGACTCCAAGTTAAGGGAGACAACAGCAAAACTTGAACAGCAATTGGCCGAAGAACTTAATGCCCGCTTGGAGGCACAGGCAACAGCAAAAGCAGCCCAGGCAAAGTCAGATGAGGAAATCCGTAAATTGATAGAGCACCAAGAAAAATCTGTAAGTCAGCATATAATTTCTGAGATAGATAGTTTGGGATTCATTTAATTCTGCATTGATATTGTTCAACAGGTTGACTCCAAATTCAAGGAGACAACTGCAAAATTTGAACAACAATTAACAGAAGAAAATAAGGCTCGCCTGGAGACACAGGCAATCGCAAAAGCAACCCAAACAAAGTCAGATGAGGAGATCCGTAAATTGATAGAGCACCAGGAAAAAGCCGTAAGTCAGCATATAATTTTTGAGATAGATAGTTTGGGAATAATTTAATTCTGCATTGATATTGTTCAACAGGTTGACTCTAAGTTAAGGGAGGCAACAGTAAAACTTGAACAGCAATTGGTCGAAGAACATAAGGCCCGCTTGGAGGCACAGGAAACCTCAAAAGAAGCCCAGGCAAAGTCGGATGAGGAGATCTTTAAATTAATAGAGCACCAAGAAAAATCTGTATGTCAGCATATAATTTTTCAGATAGATAGTTTGAGACTCATTTAATTCTGCATTGATATTGTTCAACTGGTTGACTCCAAGTTGAAGGAGATAACTACAAAACTTGAACAGTAATTGGCAGAAGAACATACGGTTAACCTGGAGGCACAGGCAACCGTAAAAGCAGCCCAGACAAAGTCAGATGAGAAAATCCATATATTGATGGAGCAACAAAAAATTCTCTAAATTAGCATATAATTTTTGAGATAGATAGTTTGGCAATAATTTAATTTTGCATTGATATTGTTCAACAGTTTGACTTCAAGTTAAGGGAGACAAAAGCAAAGCTTGAACATCAATTGGTAGAGGAACACATGGCTCGCCTGGAGGCACAAGCAACCGCAAAAGCGGCCCAAGCAAAGGTAGATGAGGAGATCCTTAACTTGATAGAGCACCAAGAAAGATCTGTAAGTCAACATATAATTTCTGAGATAGATAATTTGGGAATCATTTAATTTTGCATTGATATTATTCAACAGGTTGACTCCAAATTCAGGGAGACAACTGCAAAATTTGAACAGCAATTGGCAGAAGAAAATAAGGCTCGCCTGGAGATACAGGCAACCACAAAAGCAGCCCAGGCAAAGTCAGATGAGGATATCCGTAAATTGATAGAGCACCAAGAAAAATCTGTAAGTCAGCATGTAATTTCTGAGATAGATAGTTTGGGAATTATTTAATTCTTCATTGATATTGTTCAATAGGTTGACTCCAAATTCAATGAGACAACTACAAAATTTGAACAGCAATTGGCAGAAGAAAAAAAGGCTCGTCTAGAGGCACAGGCAACCGCAAAAGTAGCCCAGGGAAAGTCAGATGAGGAGATCCGTAAATTGATAGAGCACCAAGAAAGATCTGTGAGTCAGCATGTAATTTCTGAGATAGATAGTTTGGGAATCATTTAATTTTACATTGATATTGTTCAATAGGTTGACTCCAAATTGAAGGAGACAGCTGCAAAATTTGAACAGCAATTGGCAGAAGAAAATATGGCTCGCTTGGTGACACAGGCAACCGCAAAAGCAACCCATGCAAAGTCAGATGAGGAGATCCGTAAATTGATAGAACACCAAGAAAAATCTGTAAGTCAGCATATAATTTCTGAGATAGATAGTTTGGAAATCATTTAATTCTTCATTGATATTATTCAATAGGTTAACTCCAAGTTAAGAGAGACAACTGCAAAACTTGAACAGCAATTGACAGAAGAACATATGGCCCGCCTGGAGGCACAGGCAACTACAAAAGCAGCCCAGGCAATGTCAGATGAGGGGATCCGTAAATTGATAGAGCACCAAGAAATATTTGTAAGTCAGCATATAATTTCTGAGATAGATAGTTTGGGAATCATTTAATTCTGCATTGATATTGTTCAACAGGTGGACTCCAAGTTGAGGGAGACAACTGCAAAATTTGAACAGCAATTGGTAGAAGAACAAAATACTCGCTTGGTAACACTGGCAACGACAAAAGAAGCTCAAACAATATCAAATGAGGAGATTTGTAAATTGAGAGATCATCTATTAAGTGTCCAAAGGGAGATTGAAGAATTCAAAAAGCATGCTGCAAAACGTAAATTTTGGTGAGGAGACCCTTATTTGTGTTATATGGGAATAAACTAGTGAATAGATGATGAGAGACACATTTTTGAGCAAACTAAACATGCCATTGTGGCAAAATATTATTGTTTTACTTCCTTTTCATTTGCCTTTCTTCTATTCAAGGTATATGGTATATAAGTTTGCAACCTGTCAAGTGTAATCTGTTACCCAATTCTATCTATTTTATCGTGCCGAGTTAGGTGTTGTGAATGGAAAAACGATATACGATGGCAATATGTGATCTGAAAAGAGAAATATTTGGATGTATGACTATGCTTGCTGACAATGTGGTCCTTTTAGTTGTGAGAAGATGGATGATTGCCTCATAAGGTGTTTTATGACAGCAACTCCAGCTGTTCCACCGATCCGCTGAGCAATTTTATTAATTGCTTTATAATGAAAGATTATATCATTAATAATTTTATTATGAAAGACTAGAATCATTGTTGTTGACGTACCATTATCGTTATTATTATTTTGAATACACAAAATATGTGTATTATTATTTATTATTTTGGATATTTGTACATGGGACTAAATAATAATAGTAATAATAATTTTTATTATAATATTGTGCATGTCACTGAGGATTAAATATTGAGTACAATAGTTGCATCTTTAATTTTAATGAATACAATAGCTACATTAATTTTAATAAGATAAATTAATAAAAAAAATTCGCCTCATCTAAATTTTGTGTATTTTGCTTTATTAATTTTATACAGTTGTATAATCCTACTCCTAACATTCTCTTGTCACTTCTCTGGAATGGTTTTGTAGAAAGAACATAACTTACCCAATATTTTCATAATAACTAGAAATAGGCCATTTTCTCTGAGAATGGTTGGGTGAAAAGAGCATTACACAAGAGTAATCTTAAATTCCCAAATATTCCTCAAATATTCCTCAAATATTAGAAATTAAAAGAAGGCATAGTTCTTGGAACCGCCATTGAATTTATAAAAAGTAAAATAGGAAATATGAAACAAGGATACTACGGTTCACTAATTTTTATGAATAGAGAGTTTCATTACGCTTGTAATTTGTAAGCAATACAAAATTCATGTACTTTGATTAATGAAATACTCTTGGAGAAAGTAGCATATAATTGGAATTCCCAAAAGAACACAATTCTATCATCCACTATCCTACTATGGACATCAAACTTGCATATAAGGTTACCCAATTTTGTTTTCATAAAGTAAAGGTAAATCATGTCATGGGTCCTTTAATTTTGCTTTTTTATTTTTTTAAATTTTTTTTTTTAATCAATGATAGATTTGTATTGATTGTCAATGGCAAAATATTTACAAGATTTAGCCAAGAGAGACTAAATGATCTTTATAGATTTACAGCAAATAGTTGAACCATAAAAGAAAATGCACAACTTAACAAGACAAAATAAAAAAGATTGCGCAAAAAATTGATGTTGTTAGCGCACATTAACCAGTACATCAATAGCAATCTAGACGTCTATACAGACTAGTTTATTGGCCTTTACTAGATAATCGCAAAAAGTTATGCAAACTAAACACCACTAAACAGGAACCCAGTTTATGAGCCTCGTCCCTAACGCTTACTTTATACTTTTATGACACTACCGTATACGTTGAATAGCTTAGCAACTAAATTACCATCGCATACGTTAAATAGCCTTGCAACTAAATTAGTAACAAAAAACCTCCAACATGAAGGAAAAAAGTCTTAATAAATAGGGAAGAAAGACAAAAAAAAAAAAAAAAAATTGCACACACTATCGCACCATCAATCCCCCATAGTTGTGGGCGATTGTGGGCATAGTGTGGCTTTGTCCAAAAATCACACATTGGAAAGGTGTGAAAAAACCGTTGTATTTCTCCTTTTGTCTTCAATGTTATAAAAGTTGTAATTTGGTTCTTCAAGTTCAACAATTGATTCCATTGAATCTAATTGAAAATTTTGGGTCAAAAAAATTAATTTAACCTAACTAATACCATTAGATGCACGTGTTTCTTTTGAGGGCAAAATTGAAAGAAACATACTTAATCCAACTTAAGTTATCAGATCAAAACCAAAAAATACACACACAAAAAAAAAACATGGTTAAAATCATTTTCTCATCTACTTGTTTACTTAACTTTTACCATTACTTTCTTATATTGTCATTTTTTCCTTCTAGTTACCATCACCGCACTTCCATTATTACTGTCTACTTTCTTTCTTTTTTTCCATTATCACTCCACACCTTAATTTTCTTTTTCCTTCTTTCCTTCTCTTTTCTCTATTTCACGGCCGCAGTGAGTTGCACTTCTCAATGCCTATTTGTCATTGCTACCGGCTGCCATTGTTCAATTGCCAAAACCACTGTAATTTTTCTTACACTCGGTTGCCACCCTTTCTCTTTTCTCTTTTGGTCTCAATCCACCATTGACTATTTTTTTTTTCTTTTTCTTTTTCCAGGCGGCCCAAAATTTTTATTGGGGCCTAGATATATGTAAGTAGTTTTGTTTCTTCCTATTTTACCCTTAAAATATCAAGTGTATTAGATGGATTAAGTTAATTTCTACCAAGTGATTCAATTGGATTTAATTGGGACAATTATTGAAGTTGAGGGATCCAATTGCAACTTTTTTCAATATTGGAGACAAAAGTGAAATTTGGTTTGAAATTGAAAAACTAATGGCTTGATTAGTCCTAAAATAAAATATTTCATTATTAATGGTAAACCTCAATCCAATCCAAGTAAATGTTTCTTACTTTTTCGTTTTATCAAAATTCTTTGGTGTTTTAATCATTCCTTGTCTTACTCAGCTTTGCTTGTATACATACAATGATTAATGATTTTGTTCATTTGTGATTTTGATTTTTCGGTTTACATAATTTTGTGGGTTCGATTAGTCTTGTTTAAAATTATGATATTTTTTTTCTTTTTTTGCTTTGGTCCTTGAGATTGAATTTAACTTAATGTTGTTAGGGTTTAATTCTCATTGAATCTACACAAATTTTAGTATGTGGACACAACAAAAAAACAAAAAACAATGTCGGGTTCAAAGTTAATTAGAAGATGTCTTAGGTTAAAGCATTTAATAAGTTGAAATAAGCTGATAAGTTATAATCTAGATCGTACTATCTTAAACTTATGAATTTCTAATAAATTTAGTCACCAATAATAGAAATCCCTACCCTTACCCAGTTGTACACAGTACACACTATAAGAAAATTGGCATTTAATGATGGAAAATACAATGACAAAAAACAAATCTCGTCACCAAATATCCCTACTAGTGACAAAAAAAATTTGTTGTCACCAATTTTGCGTCTACTTCCCAACTTTAGTGACGAGTGATCGGAAGTCATCACCATTTTGTCAATAAAAAGTATGGTGAAAAGGTTTCCTGCCAATTGGCCTTAATTAGTGACGAAAAATTGGTGACGAAATTCACTCTCATCACTAAAATCGTAAAGTTTATTTATTGGTGACGAAATTTTTGTCATCACCAATTTGAATGCCTTTTAGTGACAATTTTTTATCGTCACCAATTTCTTATTATATATAACTTATACTACTTATATATGATTTTTAATTAAATTCTTAATTATATGGATATATGTTAAATATTATTAATTCAAATATAGAAAAAAATTTTTGTTGGTGTATCATAAAATTGAGTTTTTTGGTTTAAAAGAAAATTTAATTAGTAAACTAGTCACAATAAAAATAAAAATGGTTATAATTTTTTAATTATATATATATATATATATATATATATGTATGTATGTATGTATGTATGTATAGTTTTAATGTATAGCATTATTAAATATGGAGATATAAAATATTTGTTTTAGTGTATAAAGAAACTGAATATTGTAAATTTTAATAACAAGATATGTATTGGCCACATAATTTGGGATATATTAAATAAAATATTTTGGGCTAAATTGATTGTGTACAACTTAGATAATGATTGGACTTGTTTGGCTAAGGATAATGATTGGGTTATGTAATTTATTTATTGGGCCAAAGTTAACTTTTTAAAATTTATGGTTTTTAATTTCTAATAATTGCACTAAAACACCCTAATATATATGAATTTGCCTACATTATTTTACTTTAGGAATAGAATTTTTTTTTTAGATATACTATCACTTAATTAGAATTGGATTTCTTTATCTAAGAATAATGATTGGGCTAAGTATATTCTCTCTTATGCCAAGTTCAGCTTATTTGTATTATAGCTCTAAATTTCTAATAATTGTACTAAAACACCATAATATTTTTGTTTGTCCATATAATTTTACTTCAAAACACCCTAGTACTAGTTGGCTTTCTTTGATTAAGAATAACAATTGGACTAAATATATTCTTCATTGGGTTGAGCTTGAATTTTATTGGCTTATTTATGTTATGGTTTTTAATTTAAAATAATTATATTAGGACACTTTGAGATTTATGAATTTGTGCACATAAGTTTAATCACTTTAAGCACATAATTTTATTAGTATTAAAATACACTATTGATTAATGGTAATCAAAAGTTTTGACATTTATTATGAATTATATTTGTTTATATTAATTGAACTTCTTTGGCTAAAAATAATGATATTGGACTGAGTATATTTTTCAATGTGCCAAACTTAGTTTACTTATATTTTGACTCTAAATTTCTAATAATTGTACTAGAACACCCTAATATTTATGTTCGTTAATATGATTTTACTTCAATCACACAATCTTGTTAGCATTATAATATATCATTGATTAGTACTAGTTAGGCTTCTAATATTTATGTTCGTTAATATGATTTTACTTCAATCACACAATCTTTTTAGCATTATAATATATTATTGATTAGTACTAGTTAGGCTTCTTTGGTTAAGAATAATAATTGGACTAAACATCTTTTTAATTGGACTGAGTTTTATTAGCTTATTTATATTAATTTAAAATAATTCTACTTGGAGCTCTTAAGATTTGTGAATTTACGAACATAACTTTAATTACTTTAAGCGCATATTTTTTTGTATTAAAATACACTGTTGATTAATGATAATGAATTGTTTTTGACATTCATTTTGGACTATATCTCCTTATAAGAAAATCACGAATCAAAAATAGTTCAACATAGTTACAACCACTAATGTTATATTATAATATAAGTAGTGGTTAATATATATACATATATAGTTAGTTGTAAAATCTATAACATAAGTAGTTTATAAGTAAAACTATAATCTATAGTATAAGTAGTTAGTACATATATATAGTACTTAGTATATAACATAATTATAACGGAAGTAATTAGTACATAACATAATAGTTTAATACATACACATAGTTTTACACACACGTACATATTTATGAGTAATGATATTTTTAGTAAAAATTTATAGCGAAAAATTATAGTAATTGATGTGTTATGCTTAAAAAAACAAAGTTATACTTTGTTATTTTCCACTTGTTATAAAGTGTGGTGGATGATTTTGTTTTTTCAACCATATAACATCACTTACTATAATCTTTTACCACAAATTTTCACTAAGAGTATCATTTCCCTATGTTTATTATTTGCCTCTTTGTTTATCTATTAAGTAAGTAATTATATTTTTGTATTAGATTTTTTAAAAATTTCAGTCAGACTTTTAATCTATATTAAAATATTAAAGACATTTTTTTTAATTTACTAATTGATCATATTAATTAATAAGCTAAAAAATTATCATTAATCAATTGAGCATGTTTGAATTCATTCATCTTTCCTTCCAAAAATGCGTGGAGAAGAGATTGTTTTGATTGTAATTTGTGAATAATATCAATTCATAAATACATTAGTTTTTTCAAAATATTAAGTATAATTTAATTAATAATATATTTAAATACACTCTATCTTTTTTTATTTTTGAATTCGGAAAGAAACTTCAATAGCTAAGGGAAAATTTTCCTTTTCATGAAATTGATAATTAGTAATAAAAATTCGAAAAAAAGAAACCAAAAGATTGGACATAAAATTCCTATCTCCTTCTTCAACCCTTCAAAAGTTCCCCTGAAGCCTATCTTTCCTTTCTTCTTTTCTTCTTTTCCCTTCTCGCCGTCCCTCCCCCTCATCTCGGATCTCCCTCCCCGCCGGCAGCCCCCATCTCCTCCAATCGTTTCGTTCTCCCCACCTCTCCATCCTCTCTCACCGGATCTGTTCTTCACAGCTCTCCCTCCCCTCTCATTGGCCGACATCTCCCCGCCTCTCCTTGTTTTGTTGTCCTCATCGGTCCCTCCCTCGTTCGACCGCCGTCTTCTCAAGGCCTCTCCCTCCCTTCTCCTCGTTCGGCCTCTCTTTCCCCGCCATCTGTTAGCCGTCTGAAACGGCCGACATCTCCCCGGGGCATGCTAAAGTTCATGTTCTCGTTGTGGATGACAGTCTTGTTGATAGAAAGGTCATTGAAAAGTTGCTCCAAATCACATCTTGTAAAGGTACAGTCTTCTTCATTACTCTACAACTGCGGGTTAAAGAAGTGTTTTATGGTTTGAGTTTCTTAATGGGTTGTGTTTGGAATTGTGTAGCTACAGCTGTGGATAGTTGGAGAAGAGCTCTGCAATTTCTTAAGTTGGATGAGGTAAAGAGCTTGTGAGATTTGATGTTAGAAAGATTAGTCCTTCATAGTCTGTAACCTTGGTATTATTGTTGTTTAAAGTTTGGATCTTTAGTTATGGTTTGTCAAAAATTTTTTGGTTGAATTTGATTGTAGGGATTGAAGGTGCATCTGATAATAACTAATTACTGTATGCTTGTAGTGACTATATCTGAGTTGCTAAAAAAGAATAAGGTTTGTTACCTTTCTTCACAATTTTGTCATTTGTGTATCCTTGTTAGGAGATGGCTTTAAATTTAGGTGATGGCATTTTGAAATTTTGCCCTCTAGTTCATCTAAATTGTTGTGATTAAATTTGTGCATAGAAGTTGTTTGATTTCCTTGCTTTTGTGAACTAGGTTTGCTTTATGGGATGGGATATAGGATATCAAAGAAGCACAGAGTTCTTGCATGTATTCTTTGCTGTGAAATTCTGTTGTTGTAAGTGAAAGAACTTGAAATTGATTCTGCGTTTTATTTATCTTTTATATTGATTTGGTAGTTTCACTGTTTTGTTGATGAATATATAAGTTGGTTGTTCGGATGGGTTACAACTATTTACTGTATTTTTGCTTATACTGATTGTTGTTGTTAAGTGTGCAAAATTTGCCAACATATGTTCGTCCCTTGATATGGGTTTGAGTCCTGTTGAAGGTTTTATGACTTAAGACAAATTTATGCTACAATTGTTGATAGCTGTAGAATGTACTTTTAAGATTTGATTTTGTCTGTTGCAAGAGACTAGGGACAAGTGATGATTCTTTTGAGGTCTTGAGGAGAAAGTTTGAAGATCTCCACGTTTATGCTTGGACTTAGGTTTCCGAACATACATACATGTTTAGTTCCCAAATTCAACAAGTCTAGTACAATGTAATAAATGCCTAATCTCATATTCACATGTTGTCGGGTGATTCTTATCTAAAATCATATAAAGATGTTGTTGCTTTTTGTATGAAAGTTTATGGTCATGTTGTTGCTTCATCATTTGATGCAGTTCTTGGATGGCAGTTTATGGTCCTGCTGATGCTTCCTCATTTCATCTCAGGTTGGACTATCAAATCAGATTGGTAAACAGCTTATAATCAATGAGTGTTATTTGCCTCATTCTGTTTCAGCTGAGCCTTGATAACAATGTCTTGCCTCAAATCAGATTATTGTAGTTGCTGCTGTTAAAGCTCTTGCGATTGTCATATGTTTATTTTAATGGCTTGGGACAATGTCTTGATGATCACTCCCTTATTGTTAATATCTGTATGTGTGTATGTATATCAATACACTAATAATGTTACTAGGTTTGGTTAATGTGATGTGACCCCTTCTTCATTCTTTATGTTTTTGACCAGTCTCATGTTTATGTTGATAATGTTGAACGTGATGGGCCAAGGCCAGTATATCAGTTTATGTAGAAATAGTTTGGCAAATGAAACACGGCTGGTTCCATTACATAGCTTAGACTGGATAAAAATTGAAAGGATCAAACCCAAGTAAATGCAATGAGTTGCAATTACTAAGTAGTACTAGTATATAACAATAGATATTGCCCTTTGAGTGAGAGTCTATTACTCTTAAGATTCCTTTTGACTTTTTACATTGTTTTCATTTGTCTAGATTTGTCTTTTCGCTTTTGCAAAATTTTCTAGCTTCTTTGCTTCTACTGTAGTTGTAGCAAAGAAGCTAGAAACATTTGCGATTCAATAGTAACTTCATAATTTCGAATATTATTTTGTATTTGGTGTTTCTTAAATTCAATACTGACTTCATTGTTTGTGTTTTTGCTTAAGTGCTTACTTATTTGATTTCTTTAATGTTTCTATGGAATGTTTGTAGTGAGTCATCTTCCACCACATGGAGTGGATGCTATTTGGACTGTTTGCATGGAGTATGATAGTTTTGGTTGGTGTTCAAAGGGTTCCATTCAATTTTATAAGAAATGCTGCTTTTGTTTTGGTGCATCATTAACTTTGGATGCTTATGCTTTTGTTTTAGTACATCATTAGGTTGACATTGTCCTAACTCTTTTGTTGTGTAAATGATATACCTGTTGTATTTTGTGGGGATATGTTAGTTTTATCTATTGATGACTACTTTATGTGGGTATGTTGTTTTGTTGTGTGTACTTTGGTGTTGTATTGCTAGTTTTAATATTGATGTTGTTTGGATGGGTGCATTGGAAAATACAGGATTCGAAAAAATTGGGAAATCTTGTATTTCATTTCGTACTGCATTTAATACTACATTTTGATATTGCATTTTAATGTCGATCTTTCGATTCAAAAAAATTGGGAAATGCTGTATTTTAATATTGATGTTGTTTGGATGGTTTGATATTGCATTTAAGAGAGTGACGACTTGAATTTCGTCACCAACACATTATTATTAACCACAAAAATCGTCATCAACAATCATGAGATTATATTGCTACTTCGACAATTAATAATGACAATTATTGTGGCATGGACAATTAGTCACAAATCTGCTAAATTTAGTGACAAATTGGTGAGAAAACAATGTGGTTACTAATGGTTGTCCGTATGACAATGCTTGACAACAATATTTCATCACTAACTATGGTCATTTGTACACAATTTGTGGACAAATTTAGGTGGTCACAAATGGTGTTTACCTTCTTACGTACCTTTACCACTGTATGTAGTGACCAAAAGTGGTCTCCAATCACTATTTTTTTTGACCATCATGTACTATCAGTGACCGAAAATATCATGTTTTGGTGACCACTTGATGTTGTCGCCAAGAGCGTGACAACAGCTTTTGGTCACCAGCTAGTATCAATTTGTGACCACCTTGGTGACGAATGTGTATTATCGACGAAGCTTCTTTCACCACTAAGTGACGACAAGGTTTTGGTCACCGAATCCCATTTGTGATGACTATTATATTTTTATTGACTACTTTGACTATGTGACTAAAGGTCAATTTTCTTGTAGTGATATGACATATATGTAATGATCAATGAGTTTATTTGATTTTGGTTTTTGGTTACTTTTACAGGATTGACTAGTTGTTTAAAACTGAGAGACTTTATTGCTTTAGTTTTTCTTGTTTGAGTATCTAAATACGGCTTTGTGGTCTTAGGGTTTAAGGGGTTTAAACATGACAGAAGTTCCATACAATGCCAAAATTTCAGTTTTATGTAGCTGCATTTACTGATTTTTTCGTTGAAAATTCATACCGTGAATGTTTTATTCATTTACTGATTTTTTTTAGGGCATGAATATTGAATTGGAAGTGATATTTTACTATTTTTGCAAAAACCGTACGTCAATCCTTAGCCTAATCTTTAATAGTCTATTGTTTATGGACTAAGGTATTCCTGAGCAGCTAAGAGGATGTATAATAATACTATTACTATGGAGTATTTAGTCCTAAAATGATTTTTTTTAATTCCGAATTACTATCATGATGCTATAGTATTTAGGAGCACGCACACAGTTGGGTTGAAAATGAAAAAAAAAAAAGTAGCTTCGTGGATCAATTTGCCTATTGATCACAAAAATGTTTGGGATTTTCTTGCTATATTTGTGGGCTTAATTTGTTGTTTTCAAATTCTCATCCTAGTTCTTGTAATTAATATACCTTGTATTTGTGCAGTTTCTCGAGATTCTAATCCCTTGTCACCTGTTAATTTTCAAGGAAAATGAACAGATTTTTAGTTATTGAGGATGATTGGGAGTTTAGTTTCCCTTTGAATAGGGTTCGAACTATTGTTCTAGTTGGTTACACAGGCAATGGAAAGAGTGCAACTGGTAATAGCATCCTCGGAACCAAGGCATTCAAATCAACGTCTAAGCTTGAAGGCATGACAACTATTTGTGAGCTACAGAGGACTATTTTGGAAGATGGCCAAATTCTTAATGTGATTGGCACACCTGGTATATTTCATCTTCGTAATGAGATTTATTTTGAACATTTGATGCATTAATTTGAATTTGAAAAAGGCTAATTTGTAATATAAATTGCAGGGTGGTTTGATTATATATCTAGTCCTGAATCCATTGGGAAGGAGATTGACAGATGTATTATCATGGATAAAGATGGTATCCATGCCATCCTCATAATTGTGGCATTCAAAGTATGTTTCACTAGAGAACAAGCAGCTGCTGTTGAAATACTTCAAAAAAATTTCGGAAGCAAGATCGGTAATTACATGATTGTGTTTTTACTGGTGGGGATGACCTTGATGAAGATGAAACTTTGAATGATCACTAGGCTTGTAGCTGCCCTGAGGCACTAAAAGTAAGTCTGCTACAAGATCTATTTGATTTGATTGATAAGTTGTCTTGAATTCTAGTTTAGTGCATGTAACTTGTTAAATTTACAGTTGTGATTTGAAAGAACCATGTAGCTTGTGCATGAAAGCTTTGATCTTGATTGGTATAGGAAATGCTTCAGAAGTGTGGGAACAAGCGAGTGGTTTTTGATTACAGGACAAAAGATGAATGCAAGAAAGTCGAGTAAGCTGAAAACCTTCTTTTACTGGTTCATGATGTTGTGATGAAAAATGGAGGAAAACCATATACTGATGAGCTATTTCGCGAATTTAAGGTGAGCTAGCTTTCATGGTATATATCATTAGTTTGTTGGGGGTGGTGTATTTGTGCTGCCCACTCAGACCTGACTTCAGCCTAATTGGTCTTTTCTTTTTTGAGAATATACATCAATCTCATAATGAAAAATAATCAACTGTGAAATTAAATTTTGAACAGAAAGGAGTCACAATTCTTCGTGATCTGGTGCAAAGGCGGATTCCTCAGAAGGTTACTCAAAACAGGAGAGATGAGTTGAAGAAGCAGATTCTTAAAGCAGCTGAGGAGCGGATGAAGCTAATATTACGACAATGGTATGTTTGTACTATTATATTTTCAACATCTTGATTATAGTTTTCTAAATTCTATCTATTTTCAATTGCAGTCTTTAGTTTCAAATCATGCGGCTTCATGTTGACTGTTATATATGCATTTCTTTTTTAAATTTGTATATAATTGTTGGAATAGTATTGGTCGGCCTTTGGGCGGATTGAGGAAGCAAAACGAATGAATGATTCAGAATGCCTTTTCTCACATAGACCTCAGTATTTTCTAGAAACTGTTTCACAAAAATATAGAAAATGCATACAATGCTTGCAGACATGATTTGCTTAATTTCTTCGAGCAAATTGCTGATGTTTTGTTCAAGCATTTCAGTGTATCAAATACCTAAACTTTTCCTGGCTCGGAGATGTGGGAAAAAGTTTCCAATATTACTGTGGTCAGATTGTGGAAATGGTCAATTTATACTGGAATTATGATCAACTGCATTCTGATGAATATCCCAGACATTCTTTTAGAAATTAAACTTCTCATTTCGATTCTTTCTTGCTTTTGAACATATCATGGTGGCCTGATTTCATCAAACTTCTCTTAACAATATTGCCATCATAAGACTTCTGTTTTCGCATCACAGGACTTCTGTTTTAGATTATATCTATTCTTCTGCATGAAGATCATATTCTACTCTATTCTTTATAGCTCGGCTTTTGAAACTGCAAATCCATGTGAGCGTTGTCATGTAGCAATGTTCATCGCTACAAGGTTTGGAATCACAATTTTAGAAGTTTGAATAATGCATCTGATTCAGAAATAATTTTAGCGTGTGCATATTTTGCATATTTTGATGGAATTTGTCATGCATGAACATTTAAACAGCATGTGAACAATATTTATTCACTGGGTGACTTGGCTGATTTCAATTTCTCATTGCCTAAAAAACTTAAAGTTTGTGAGCAAGCATGTATGATGGAATTTCAAAGGTTGGATTGATACCTTTTCTAAGGAAAGTATTTTTCAGTCCTTGTCTTGGAGTTTGTCTTACTTGAATCAACAGGTCAATGCAAAGCTTGAGGAGACAACACGTAGACTTGAAAAGCAATTGGCAGAGTCAAATGAAGAGATTATTAAGTTGAAAGGGGATTTGGAGAGAGCCCAAAGGGAAGCTGAGCAGAGTTCAAACAAAAATCAGAGAGAGCCCTAAGGCAAGTTGAAGAGCGTGTAAAATTATAGAAGAAATCAAAGGATGAGATTCGTGATTTGAGAGAGCAATTGGAAAGAGCCCAAAGGGTACAATGTTGTGATGTTGAGGGAGAATGAGTAATATCTTTTGAAGCAAACTAAGCAGTACTTTAAGCTTTACTTTGAACTTTATACCGTGCTTTTCCAGTATAGAATGATGGTTTTATAGTATTATACTATCACTATTCATCCAAGATTTTGTTTGCAGTGGAATGCTATTGATGTATTAATCCTTTACTGTTGATGGTTTTGAAAATTCCTGGCTGACTAATGGCCATCTATCATTGAAGAATTACAGTTATCAATCTTCGATACCATAAAGCTGCACAGTTTATGTTGTACAATATGCTAAAAGGAGAAGGTTGTCTCTTGGTGATTATATTTTGCCTCAAATCCCCACTAATATATATTAAACATCAGTAAGAATAAGATAATCATCCTTTTTTTTTTTAATTTTTGATTTGGAAACTTTCGTACCAATTCGAGGAGTGAGTTGGTTAATTAGGGTTTGTTTGGACATGGAGTTTTTAATTTGTAAATAAGTAAATTTTTAAATAAAATTAAATTATCAAAATATATTTTTATTTTAAAATTTAAAATTCAAAATTTTTATACATAAATTTTTTTTTTTAAATTTTTCTCTTCAAAATACATTTTTTATCAAAAAAATATTTATCAAAATTTTTATACATTCTAATATAATTTTTTTCCAAATAACTTTTTTTTGAAGAACTCATCCAGAGTCTAGTTGTACCAGTTACCAAGTCAATTAGTTGGTTAGTTAGGTCTGTCCCACTTACTAAAGTCATTTCATGAAACATTATGCTTAAAAATTTTGCAATCATTATAAGAAACATTACCAAAAATTTGTGTAAGGGGCACCCAATGTTAGGGACAAAAAAATGACTTTTCTTTTTTAATTGCGATTGTAAATATTGAAATAGAAAATATACTAACAATAATTATAACTATTTAAAACCATATAACTTGGGATATATAGTGAATGATATGAATTTTCATTTTGAGCTTTGTACACGTTGTTTAAAAGTAAGTGCTTTGTTTTTACTTAAAACTGTTTTAGTAATTTTAGTAATAAAAGGGTAATTTAAACATTTTTTAGCTTTTAAGGGGGACAAAATATGAGAACGAAGAAAATTTTCGAAGATTTATAGGACAAAATAAAAGTAAAGATGAATTTTCAAATTTTTTTGGAGGATGGGTGGGGGAGGTCATGGCAAAATAAGAGAAAAGATGAATTTTCAAAATATAGGGAGGGTAATGTCTATAAAAATGAAAAACAATCATAAAATTTCTTAGGCAAATATGTGAAAATTATAAAAATTTTGGCTAGGTAGAGTGAATTGTATGGTTGTTTCCTTTATGAACAAGTTCACACAATAGTCCTGTCTAGTGATCAATATATAGGTCCATAAGAATTTCAGACTCATTGTAGTAGTGAGTCCAAGATAATTGCACCACTATATCAGGGGGACCAATACTTCCCTATCACTTTCAAACTCTCTTTTAGCATTTAATAGTAGTTTAGCAGAATATAAGTCTTACACTCCAAGGTCTGCAAACATTATAAGTCCACCAACTTTATAGATATCCATTTTATATTCTAACTCATACTAATAACCTTTTGCCTTGGTATATGGTTGGTTGAGCTACTTATTTTTTACTTTTTATTTTATTTATTTATTATTATTAATTTTTTGCATTTCTTATGGTTGGCTGAGCCTCATGTCCCTCTTCTTAAAGGCAGTCCTTCCTATTTCTATTTCATATACTTTATCTTTTTTTCTTTTCAAAAGGCCCCTCTCTTTATATTTATACATATAGATTTGTAAAAAGTATAATAAGTTCATTTTTTTTGTTGTAGATAGTACATTACAAAACAAATTTTTTTTGTACCTTTAGTGATGATGCAAAACAATATCATTATCTAAATATGTCTAAATAGCACAATTCGTCCTTCAACTTAAAGTTTGATGTGGTCTTTCATATTCAACAAATTCCAATTTGATCATTAAATTTAAAGTTTTGATTCTAATTAATCCTTGTAATGGAATTAAACCAAGTGGGATTTAATGTATTCAATCACATGACTTACACATGTCTATGATAAAAGGCAATGGAAGAAATTAAAATAGAGAATAAATTATAAACAATCACTCTAAACTTTTTATCTTCTTGGAAAAAAAAACTTTTAATCTTTCGCAAAATACTTCCTAAAAACTTTATTTCATATTTTATCACATCCACCTAATTTGTAATTTTCACAATGCATGTCAAGTTTTATTAATTGTCAAAGATATACTTTAAATAGATAAAATTACCCCTTAATTATCTAAATAGTAAAATGTCAAAATTGGAGGTGATTTAAATAATTAGAAATATAATTTAGATAAAATATTTATAAATTGTGCAAATTAGTGATTGAATGCATTAAGTCTTATTTGGCTTGATTCCATTAAAACGACAATTTACATTCAAATTGGCAAGTTAAGGGATTAAATTGAAACTTTTTGAATATAAAGGAAGAGATCAAACTAACGTCAAATGTTAAGGGATGAATGATGCTAAATAATTGAATAATAGCACCAATAAATCCTATATAGGTACATTACACATGTATTTTGCTTGTGAAAATTTTTTTCCCACTACTCTCACTGGACTTGTATAAATGTTATTTAAGTTAGCAGAAAATAAAGACGCAAAATCTTCATCCTAGGAGATAATCCCAGCCAACATCTTCAGGAAAACACAACGGCTATTCAATCTCTCTCAAGCCAACATTCTTTTAAATTAATTGATCCGCATGCAAATGGCTTGTTTCCCCTTCTCTTACCTTGCAGGAATAATTTCTCTTCTTTTCTCTTCCTCATTTTTCTTTCACCATTTTGGTTCAATTACTCATATTTGGCTCCTCAAAGGCAAATAAACTCACATCGAAACCCGCATGCACTGAAATAATTCCTGGCACTCGATGGGAGCCAAAGTGGGATTAGAAGCGTTTCTCTACTCAAAATACATTTCCAGTCAACGGCGAAGGACAAGATAGAAAAACTTTCATCACAGGGCTATTGATCTTGTGGGGAAGTCACTGCCATTTCCCTTTTGCAAGAAGGATAAAATGGCGAGGGCAAATGAGAGGAAATATTAGGACTAAAGCTTCAAAAAAAAAAAAAAAAAGGAGGTATAGGAAGTGGATCAAAATATGGTCTAGAATATAGGACTAAAGGAAGAAGATCCCATTGCTGGAATCAAAATCAAGAAAAGTAATTCAGTTTCTAGCAAACTTGCACAAAAAAGCAAAAAAGGAAGCGATTTTATTGGTTTTTTCCCCTCTGTTGTTTAATTTGTTTATTGAATGGTTTTGACCAGTTCATAAACAACCCAGTCTTTTAACGAAACTGGACCAGACTCATAGCGAGTTTCTGGTTAAACCTGTTCGAGTTTAAAAACACCTCTAACTGTACTAAATTTGTCTTAGACCCTCAATTTTCTTATGAAATTGAGGAATCTGAGTTGGTTGCCTTGGTTTGTCTCCGATGCACGACAAATTAGCAATACTAAGTCATTACAAAAAACACCATCACAAATTTGGCTAAGTGGAATGAATTATACCGTTTCCTTTGATGAAAACGTTCACAATAGTACTTCTTTAACTCGAGAGGTCATGGACTATAATTAGGAACGCCATAGAATTTGAATAGGTCGATCTGAGGACAATGGCTACAGTTGTTGTGATTATCATTTTTCTACAGCTGTGCTTCCAGGAATAGGATTTTTCTTACAATTTTAATTGAAAGTTGATGATAGAAGAGTGTTCAGATTAAAGTACTTTTTGTTAAATTTTTTAGCACAAATGTTTCTCAATCACATCTAAGCTTGTCTAACCTTTCTTTTTAATCCAACAAATAAAAAAAATGAATTAATGATATTAGCCCCACTAGAAAATTGATATTTAAATTCCAAATTGCTGCATCATTGTAAAAATCGTTACAACTATGAATGAACGAAATCATTTTTACTTGAAAGAAATATGATCCATTGTTTGGCCTAAGTAGATTGAAATAGAACAATAATAGAACAATACTTAGCTTTGCCTGGAGAGAGGTTTGCTTTATTCTTTGCTTAGAGTAGTACATGTCTTTCTTTCAATTGAGAAAAATATTAAGGTTAATGAGTAGGTGTCACAAATTCCACACCGGATTCATAAAATTGTGTAGTGCAGTTAATAAGTGGGAGATGAGTTCAAATTTTACCGATTTGAATACCTATGTTAAAGTTAGATTTCAACTTCTTTATTAGTCTTTGTTGAGGTGTTTTTCAAAAGAATAACTTCTAATTCTAATTGAGGAATATACTTACTGAAAAAAGAAATTACTTGAGGAGTCAATTGAAGAAATTCCAAATGTCTATTCCCAGCTATCATCAACTCCGTATATAAATTCACCCCATGCACTTCTAAACTTTTCAACAAAACCGCCAGTAACTCAATCCAAGTAATTGCCCTTTCATTTTTTTCAGACTGTTTTCTTGCTAATTCATTGACTTGGCTAAAATATTCTGACTTGTTCTAATGCAGGTCATAGGTTGCAAAAGAAGTCTTGATAAAATGGGTGAGGAGACTACCATTGTTCTAGTTGGCTGTACAGGAAATGGGAAAAGTGCAACCGGTAATTCAATCTTGGGTCGTAAAGCATTCAAATCAATATCTAGTTTTCGAGCTGTGACAACTGCTTGCCAACTACGTTCCACCGAGTTGCAAGATGGCCAAATTCTTAATGTGATTGACACTCCAGGTGATGATTTTTTAAAAATATTTTATGCAAAAAAAAATGTTACTCCTCCTGTCTTAAAAAAGAGTCTAATTTTGATATAACTTTTTATTAGTTACAAGGTACAACACATTTAATACAATCATTAAGTATGTATTTCACATTTTTATTTTTACTATTTAATGAAGACGATACACATTAATATGAAGGAGGATAGTTTTGAAATTTCATTAAGAAGTGGTCTCTTTTTCAAGGAAAATAAAAAAATTTCAAAGTGGATTTTTTTTTTTTTTGGGATAGAAGAAGAATAAATTTTATAAGGAAAAAAATTAAGACTTCAAATAAACATGTAGAAGAGAGAGATTAATGTTGTATGTTGAAAGGTACTACTAGAAAGATTATTCTATTGACAATACATTGACGGTTGTAAAATAAATGTAGGGTTATTTGATTCTTCTATGAACCCTCAATATGTTGAGAAGGAGATTGTTAGATGCATCGAATTGGCTAAAGATGGCATTCATGCGGTTTTGATAGTTGCGTCACTTAGAGTCCGATTTTCTAAAGAACAAGCAGATGTTGTTGATACCTTGAAGCATTTGTTTGGCACAAGGATTCTTGATTATATGATTGTTGCTTTTACTGGTGGTGATGAATTGGAAGAAGATGAAACTTTGGATGATCACTTGGCTCGTTCATGCCCTGAGGCTTTAAAGGTTCTACCACAGGACGCATAGTATTCTTGACTAATTTGTCATCTTCATTACCATTTTATGATTTGATTCGTATTTTAGGTTATGCGTTTATGGCACTAATTGTTTTTAAAAAATAACCTTTAGCTTACTATTATTGGAAAATTAAAATGGAAGGATTGTTGAGGAAATGAATACATATTGGATGAGATTTGCTTTTCACGTTTTGATGGTCAAATGCTGATTTACTTGATCTTTTAAGAAGAGTGATGAAATCCTAAATGCTTGATTCACTTTTCATTCTCAGATGACTACTAGCTTGAATTTGTGGTGATATTTAATAATTTTTCTTAATTTTTTTGGGCCAAATAACAGCCTATATGACTGGCAAGTTTGATCAATCTTATTTTTTTCTTTCTTAGATAACAACTGGCTTAATTTTGTGATGATATTTAATAACTTGCCTTCTTTTTAAGGTATGAAATAAATCAGATTTATTTTTTGATCAAAATTACTATGTAACATCTTTGGTTTAATGCCTAGTGGGTTTGATCACACTTTTTTCAAATAATCTATCTCAATCTTATCATTGCTCTGTATTCTTTTGTTATCTATTTAATCAGCATCTTTAATAATAGTTGTGTAGTGCACACATGAGAACTTAATATGAGATGAGTGTATGTTATGTAGGAACTACTTGAGAAATGTGGAAACAGACGAGTAGTTTTTGATAACAAGACAAAAGATAAAAGCACGAAAGATGAACAACGTCAGCAACTTCTTACTCTTATTAACGACACCATGGCAAAGAATGGAGGAAAACCATATACTTGTGATTTATTGGTTGAATTTAAGGTGATGAACTAACTTTCTTTAATTTGTCATCGTTTCTTCTTTGTTTTTGTTTCACTAATGGAATGTATAGAAAATAATTAAGTGTACAAACCCAAAAAAAAAAAGAAAAAAGAAAAAAAGAGGTATTCATGTTTGTTGGTACAAATATTAATCTAATCTTATTTGGTAAATTATATTTTGATTAGGATTTTGTAAATTTTTAGTTTAGTTAGTTTCTAATTAAATTGGAAAAATAGTTTCTGTGCAAGATTTGGTTATTAAATACTAATAATTTTTTTTACTAGCAAAAGATTCTTTTTGCCAAGATTATAGATTTTTATGGGAGTCCAAGAAAAATAAAAATTAACCAACAAGAAAAAGAGAATTATAAATAGAGTAGGAGTTTCTTCCTACCATTTGTATGTTTAAAATGTAGCTTTTTTTCCTAATGTATTGTTAGCCTTTAATGCTATCAATGTGAGAAGTAAAAACAGAGTTCGTTTATTATTATTGAATTGCTTCCAAACTAATTGTTTTTTTTATTGCATTAATAGAAAAGTTTCTATTTGCTGCTTGATTTCTGTTACATATTTTTTTTGTATCCTACAATATTTATTTTTCCCCAGAATGAAGATGCAAAAATGGGTTATGTGTACTCAAAACAAACATATAATGAGGAGAAGATGCAACAGCTTATTGCTGAAATGGTACGTAACTTTCAGTATATGAAATGTGTGATTTCCTTGTGCAACTAATGATGTTTCGACCCTCTATATTTTATTTGATCATGTAGGTTCACCTTTGAAACTTAAAAGTGAAAAGCAAAGTTATTCATCCTATGTATCTTCTTTTTGCTTTTCTTCCAACCATATATAAACAATGTATTTTCTCATATAACTTCATTTAGTCGTGTTGTTTCATCAAAATTTTGGATATTCATATCTTACGCATCCTGTAGATTCTTTTAGAAAATTTCAATTATGAGTATAGCAATATTTTATCTAAATCTTAATGTAGTAAAATTAATTATTGTCTTCGAAAGATGAGATGGCCAAGAGAAAATATATTGATTGAGTGATTTGGATTAGCCTATATGCTTAAATCTTGGGATAGGTGATCATGTGGAATTTAATCATTAGATTCTAACTCAATTTTGGAATTTAATTGCTAGAATCTAACTCAATTTTGTTGGATCAATATTTGTGTAGATCCATAAAAGGCTCATGGAGAGAAACGAGGAGATTATTGCTAATCTGAAGGAGAATTTGGTGAAACTTGAGAAGAGAAATGAGGAGATGATTAATATGTTGAAAGTGAATTTGGAGAGAGCTCAGAGGGAGGGAAGTGAGCGCACAAAAGAATACCAAGATGCAAAGAAAAATACGGAAAATGAGATACGTGAGTTGAGAGCGGAATTGGAGGATGTCCGAAGGCAAACTAAGAAGAGATCATCTTGTGCAGTGCTGTGACCATGGCGTTTAGAAATGGTGAATAGCTTCCGAGAATGATGATTTACTTCACAAGCAAAGTCTCTGGTTTCCATCATAAAGATGTAGAAGAACTACATCAAGCTTCCTCCAAGAATTTGTATTAAGATTATATATTTTAGCAATGACCGCATTACTTAAAAATAAATATGAATTTTACTTTCTCCCTTCTTCCTCCACGAGAATGAATCTAAATTGAACTCTTAACTCTAATTTTGCTTACCACGCTAATTTAACAAGGATATAGTCTTTGAAAAGGTGAGTCAGCACCAACACCCATCGCTTTCATGTAGTAAATATTTACGCCTATTGATGAAGCTAAGTCCATTCTTGCCGAAATGGATCAAGGATATAGTCCTGGGTGATTTATTCTCCGGGAAACCATGATACTTAATTTTGTTGATGGTTAGAAAATAAGGTTTAAATATTGTATATTTTCTTGACTTACTGAGCAATCGTGGGACTATTATAGTGTCCTTTAGGTTTGTTGTTGGGACAGTTGGGATAATCCCATTAGTTATTGAGTTGCAAGATAAATAGTGGCCCTGCTGACGTCTCTAGGTAACATGGGCATTTCCAACATTTTCAATATTGCTGATTTGTCGCCGTTCTATGAGTCCACTGAGCCGATGTATCCAGATTTTGATTCTAAACGAGTTTTCTTCAAGTGGAGAAGAATGATGGGAATCGTTTACCTGAAGTTTTTTTAATTTTTTTCGTATTTTCTTATCTTTTTTTTATTTTTAATATATTTCCAGATTTTTATTTGGAGTGTCCTCAATCTAGCAGAATTGTGTTTTAGTATCCTAACCATAGTGGAGTTGTGTTTTAGGCCTACATAAGATTGTTTAGGATTTCTTTGACGGTTAATTCATTATTATTATTCAATTTTTTCGAAATTAATTTTTCTCAAATATCTCTCTACGCTGAATGCTGCGTCAGGGGTGTCTTGCAATAGCTATTTAGTGAGGAATACACTTAAAGCAATATTGTCAAAATCGGATCGGAATATGAATCGGTGAAATTAAAAAGTCAGGAGTCAACTAGTTATACTGATTGTAAAAAGTCAGAAGATATTATTATGATGTAATAAATATAAATTAATTATAAAAATATTAATATTAATATCCAAATAAATAGAGATAAATTATTTAATATTTTTAATTTAATTAAATTTAAATTGAGTATAAATTTTATGAAATTTTAAGTGTATAATTGAATAAATTTGTAAAAGACTGATATAAAAAATATTTTAAGTTAAAAATATATTAAAAATTGTAAGAATTCTTTTACATAAACATTTTAAAGATTCAATTTTAAAGAATTTAAATCTTTTTAACTAAAAAATAAGTTTTATAAAAATTTGGAGTCAAATTATAATAAAAACATTAAATTATTTTCTACAAAAATGAAAGTTTAGACCCGTTTAAACCCGGATCAATACAAATTTTCAACGGATCTTGATCCATTTTTTCAACCACCAGTTTTTTAGCAAGGACCAGACCGGTGCGGTCCGGTTTTTCCAAGGTGGACTTAAAGGTTAGCCCTATCTACTGGAATACATGATTATGATATACACATATCCCCCATCACTTTCCCTTCCCTCTCCCAAAAAAATAATTAGTGTGGGAACTGTTATAAGGGGGTCCATGCCAAAAAGTGGGAGGGAATTTGTACGGTCAATGGAGGTCTTTCGAGTCCGAACTCCTACGTCGGGATGATTTCTCCTTTTTTTGCCTTTTTGTTTTCTCTTTATTTTCTCGCATGCGTCTTTTCTCTTACCTAAGGCGTCTTTTTAGTTCAATGACTATCTATTAATGATAGCGATTCATTTTCCACAAATGGCACTGCTACATCCTTTCCATCCTGTCAACATCTTTTTTTCCTTTTCTTTCTTTTTCCTCCTCTTTTATAGGGCCGATAGATAGACCCTTCGCCCTAGCATTTTCATTTTTCTCTCATGCTTTTCCTTTTGTGCTTTTTTTTTCCTCTCATGCATTTTCATTTTTCTCTCATGCTTTCCTTTTGAGTAAGTTCTCTTTTCCAAAGTCTTTTTCTTTTGTTTTTGATTTTTTTTAAAGGTAAAATGCCTAACACTAGAATCAACATCTTTGAGTCCATCCTTTCCCATGACTCCCTTTTTGGGTTAGCGCTTACCTACCACTTCAACTCTTCGTTTTTACTAAAAATTCCTTTCAACAATGAAGTAGCCAATTCACCTCCCCCTTAGATGGTGGCTCATTATATGGAGTTATTTCAGGCAGAACTTGGTATATCACTCTCTGACTTTTTCTAGAGTATCTTACAATTTTACAAAGTTCATATTTCTCAAATTTCCTCCAATGCAGAGCAGAAACTAGTATGTTTTGAACTAGTTTACCATTTTGCTGATACCACCTGCACATTCGGCCTGTTTAGATACTCTTTTTAGATGAAACCTAATGGCGATTGGTTCAATTTCAATATTAAGGCCCATAAATCAGAAATAGTTATTGGTTCGCTACTTCTATTAAGAAGTGGAAACTAAACTTTTTCTTTGTCAGCTCTTCTATCTTGTGATTTCTCTTCGAGTTGTGGGATCTAAAATATATCAAAGGCTCCTCTCCTAATGATCCTAAAGAATATAATAGGTCTAACGCGGCTGCCCCGAGTTTGATGTCTTTTAGAGCAAACCACATTCCTGAGACTATCCTTGTTATGGCCAAAATGAGTCTTGCTTTCCCAGAAAGTGCGGAGGGCGGAGGTTGTTTTGGAGAACTAGCTAGAAAGGGAACCGTAGGTTGCACACCTTAGTAATTTGATTTTTGTTCTTCTTTGTTCATTTGAATTGCTGTCTTTTGCCTTATCTTTCATTTTCGTAATCATGAATCTCAGGAATTCATTCTGGCTACTGTGGGTCACCAAGGAAGGGGAAACCTAGTCCCTCTCTTGCCACTGCATCAGAGATGGGTGTGAGTTCGTCCTGACCCTCGGCTCTTCCTCTGCTGAACCCTCCTAAGTGTGCTGTAGACCCAATGCTTGTCGAAGTAGACACTTCTTCTTCAAATTGTCCTAAAAGGTGGAGAAAAGAGGCTGCCCACAAGGAAGTCCATGATGTGTTCATTGTTTCAATGGCAGGTCCATCTTCGGCTCCCCCCCTCTCCTTAGGCTACCTCAGGTGGTGGCTGTACTTAGGCTACTACAGGGGGTGGCTGTACCTAGGTCTCTTTGGAGACTGTCCATATTCAGGGGTTTTCAGGGCTTACTTCACCATCTTAGTCCCTAGTTTTTTCTCCTGAATGGAAGAATATTGTTCCGATCACCAGGTTGTTAGATGTTGGCACAAGGGTGGAATGGGTGGTAAACGTGTTGCTTCCCATGGAGGTCTTTTCTCCAGTAAGGATGTTGGAGCCCGAACTCTAAGACTGCATTAATAAACTGGCTACTAATGTAACTATTAATCGCCTTGTTAAATTTCTATTTTTCGTTTTGAGGGCTGATCTTATCTTGAGAATGTTTCGAGTTGTGCTTTTTTCGGGTTGCACTCAGCGCTTGTTAGAAGTGAATAACTCAGAAGTAAAAATGTCTTTAAGTTGCTACATCCTTTTCAGTGACCAAGGCGAGGATCTCTATTTAGTAGTTTTTGACGAGTGGCATGCAGCTGTCTTGTGGGTGACGCGAGTCCAACCAGCCGCTCCAACATGGCTTAACCGCGCAAAAGGACCTCTTTGTCTGAGCAGGGCATTGACCATCGTCCTTTCCCTTTCCTTTATCTCATTGTCATAAGTCAATCCCTCTTTTCTTTCTGTCCGTTTTGTCTGCCCAAGTGAAGTGATTGGCATATTCCAACAGATTCTATAGAGATGATTGGGGGTCTTCTATAAAGGTCTCTATAGAACTTGCCGCGCTGAGGGCTATTAATAAAGGCGCTAATAACAAACTCATCAGATTGCTCACCTAACTGCAGGCTCTCATTGTTAAACTGATTCACATACTGGAAAAAAGAGTCATCTGAATTCAGCCATAATCTTTTGTAACTGCTTTCATTGTAAGAAATGTGTTCGGGAAGCAGGTCTCTAAGTTCTCAAATAATTCAATACTATAAGGCATAGGTTTTCAAACTAAAGCCTAGCTTTGTCCTTTGAAGTGATCAGAAAATCTTTGTACCATATTGACATGGGTAGGGTATAAATACTTATGGTTGTGGTATAGGTGTTAAGATGGTCATCTCGGTCAGAACTCCCATCATACCATCATACAGACCCAGTATAGGCAGGATCTTGAATTTTCTAGGCATTGTATAGTAAAAAAATAGCTAGAACAAATGGACAAGGCTGTTCTCGACTGTCAGTTATAACGTCATATCGTGCGTCCGGCTTCCATTTTTATGATCAGAAGAAATCCTTTTGTGTGTGAGAAACAATCTTGCGGTTGTTCTGCTGTGTTTGTTCAAGTGGAGTTGCCCCTTTTTTTTCTCAATTCCACCATGACCATTCCTAGGAGGGTAAATTACTCCAATAATCCCTCAATTTTAGACTTGATAGCGATTTAGTTCCCAATGTTGAAAAAGTTTTAATTGGGTCCCTCAACATCTTTAAGTGGCTCAATTGAGTCCAATTTTGTGAGTTAGTCACTTGAACCACAACTCAACCAGAACACATGGGTGGCACATGATTCTGGTAGGGGCAAAATTGGAATGAAGATTCAGTGTCCTAGCAATGTGTGTCCTGTCAGATGTAAAAAAGTGGATAAAAGAAAGGAAATGTGTGCACTCCAACGAGCTCGTCATCTACAAGCTGGAAGAAGAACAAGGTTTGAAGCCCTAGCTTTTGATGAAGACGAGCAAAATGAGTGAGTAGATGAGGTAGAGTACAAGCAACACGTGTCACTGTGGTTATCCTACAACGAGTACAACTTCTTGGACTACAGCAAACTCGGGGAGGAGATTTCTTGGATGCCTCAGGTATGGTGAAGTAATGGCCTGCAATTTCTTTGAATAGTATGACCCAAAAATTTGCATCTGAGGAAAGCAAATTATACCAAGGTTGCTGAGGTTTTTGGGAGAAAAAGATGCAAAATTGGAATCATTTGAGAAGAGAGTGAAGAGGTTGAAGTTAATCATTATCATTTTACTACTGTTGGCTATTTTCAGTTTTTTCTAGCTACCCAGTTGCAAGAAGGATTCAAGCAAGGAGATAAAGGAAAGGTATTGCGTTAGAGCCTCATTTTCCACTGATGTTGTCAGTTATTTTTGGTATTTTCTTTTCTGGTTTTATTGTGTACTGATGTGTCTTAGTGTATGGTGATGCAAAGAAGAAATGTGTGCTAGGGTGCAATACATGAAAAATGTTTATGAACAAGCTCAATGTATGCAGACCATAATGTTGGTTCTAAAATATTCTTCCCAAATGGCAAACAAACTTGTAAGGGAAAACAAGAATGAGTAATGTAAAAATTGGTAATACATAAGCCGGGATAGAAAGTCTTGTTCCATGCACTTGCATCCATCAATACACCATACAATCTTCCAAAAACTTTACATCTAATTAGCCAAGTCACAAAAGACTAATACCAGTGTTTCCAAGTAGCGCTAACTTTACAAACATAAAAATATAAGATTCTTTAGTATTCCAAACAGGGGTAAACATTGAAATAAGTTGGCAATGACTTCAAATAGATGGCAGTTACTACTTCCTATGCTTTGTGCCACCTCTTGTTGTATTAGCTAAAAGAAACAAATGTTGTTACTCACGCATTTGCCTGACCACTTCTTTAGTACCAGGAGGTGGTTACAGAAGCACTACATTTCCTACCACAATGACATATTTCCATGATCCAGATGGCACTTCATGATCACGTTCTCTTTTCGTTTTCTCTAAGTATGATTTTCGTGCATCATACTAGGTGATCGTTTGTAGTTGAGGTACAGGGTTGTATGGGACTGGTTTCCTAGATTTGGGGCATTGTTGTGGATCAGCCCATATTAGACATTCCTTCTCTTCTTCATAAGGGGTTGTGTGTCATTATTCCTCACCTATAGGGAAGGTTGCACTCCTTGCAATCCAATTGTAATAGGGTCATGAGTCGTGGATGCTCCAACTTTAGGCTTTTGATGGTTTAGACCTGGATCACCATCCCTAATATTTCCATCCCTCTCGCCTTTTGTATGATTCAAATCATCATCTATGTCCTTATTAGCTCCCCTAATGAGGTGTATGTCATTTTTCTTGAGAGGCTATGATACATTTTCAGCTTTAGGGCCAGTGTTAGGTTGATTGATTGCCAACTTCTCTAATGCCCTATGTGTTGACTCATTCATTGAAACCTATGTTCAGAGGACCAACCCAAAAAATTAGTGTTGTTTGGCCAGAAAAGAGAAACCTACATGCAAAGGACACAAACCCTTTTACTTGATTGAACCAATCACCAAAGTCCTTGTATTTATAACCCACATGAGGTGAACTTATTTCCTAGACATTTGGGTTTCCATTTTCCTGCTCAAATGCTAATGGCTATACAATGACATCAACCAATGTATCCAAAAGCCTATCTAATGCAGCAGTCTCCTTCTCATTCTACACGTCAACGAATACTTGTATTAGTACCTGCATGGGCTTGTACACATTAACACCTCACATGAATAGATGAGCAACAACTTGTTTTCAATTTTTCTTCCTCTATAGTGCTAAAAAACTTCTTCTCGTATGTCCTGAGAGTTGGCAATGATTGCACCTTGAACATCTTCTTTGCCATGGAATGCTTGTTGCATTAGAAGGTGCCTGGTTGCCATCAGTCCCTTGGGTTGGATTTTCTATGATTGGCTGTCTATCCCCTCTCTCTATGTTTGGTGTGCTTGTCTCATTCCCTGCTAAATTGATTATAGGGCTGGATTTATTATGTGCCTGTAGAAGAAAGATGTGTATGTAGAGGAGATTAAAAAAAGTGGAATACATGTGTGAGATACATGTAAGTATAGGAGATACATTACTTGTTTGCCTCTAAAATGCTAAAGTTGGGCATGTCTTCTTACTATGACCTATAGCCTTGTAATGGCCACTCTTGTTCTACCCTTGTAAGCTTTTCTGCCCCACAACTAGTTTTCCTACTAGGTGAGTTAGGTTCCTTCTGCCTTGCAGTTTTTGGCCTTCTAGGCTGTATATGGAACCTATGAAGGAGGGTTGGAGGTAATCTGATCCTTGTCCACATTTTAAAACCATTTATTGGGTTGATAACAGGAGCATAAGCCTTTTCACTCATGGCTCTTTTGTACAAGTGGCTGAGGTAATATTTAGGCTTCTCTCAATTATCCCTAATAGCTCTAATGGCATGGGAGCATGAGATTCTTGTTAAATCCCATTTCTTGCATGCAGAAGTCCTCCCAACAAGATCAGCTACATACTATTCCCCTTATGAACAATTAATTTGAAACTCTCCATCACCCCTAGAAATGCAACTGTACCCTATGGCATGGTTTGAATACCTCTCATTTTTCTTCAATATTTTGGGACATACATCCTAATTGGTCTTGGCCATCCAATCTCTGTTCCCTTGGAATCTTTGCATCATATATAATCTGAGCCATTCTAGTATCCCTAAGATTGGCAAGATTGGCATATTCTTTGCATGCAAAAGCTTTGCATTGAAACTCTCACACAAATTATTGATCAAAATGTCACATTTTGGTTTAGTCATGAAATGTGACTTAGTCCATAACCTAGGGAATTTATGTGACAACCAAGAGTGTGCACTTTCATGCTCTTCTTTCAGTTGTTCCATTAAAGCAGTGTACTTTTTCACGCATGTTGCTTTGACTATTTTCCATATTTTCTTCTTCAAAACTAACCCAAGGTGTGTTTTTTTGAAATTATTGTACAAATGTCTCACACAATGCATATGTTGAACCCTGGGCAATAATTCGTATACTACAAGATACAAACCCTAGAGACACAAAGTAAAGAAAGCATATATAAGCAATTGGAACTCTATGCAAAAACCAATAATGACATGACATGAAATTTTGACTGAATATTTATCTTCTACCTGTCAATAATGATCACCCAGTCTGGACTGTTGACAATGTCTAGATTATCTAAGAGATTTTGGAGAAACCACTTCCATACAACTTTATTTTCAATCTCCACCAATGTATAGGCAATCGAGTGCAAGTTATTGTTGGGATCAACCACAAAAGTAGTTAGCAATTGTCCTTCGCAAGGTCCTTTTAAATGGCATTCATCCGTTCCTATGACTTTTCTATGGCCCTTTGTGAACCCCCTTTTTGTAGCCTCCCAATAAATATACATTCTCTTAAATCTCTCATTCTCATTATCCTCAGTGCTCACATATATTGAGGAACCTAGATTTGTCCTCAGGAGCTTTGCAACATAGTTCTCTAATTTTGCATATTGATAATCTATTTTCCCTCTAACTTTCTCTAATGCAGCCCTTTTAGATCTCCAGCTTTGGCTTTTTCGTAAATGTTATTTTTTTTCTCTTTCTACACTCTAAACTTTATGTGGGATATGGTTATATTGGGGTTAGATCCAAAATCATCAGCATACCAATTTGCCACAACCTTGGAATTGCACATTTTTGTATTCCACATTTTTTTACTAGTGTGCTTGCCATAAAGTGTTCTGACATGAAATGTAGGCACAATAGTCTTCTTCCTACCTATAGCTCCCACAAACACTTATCTCGACACCTAATTTGAACCCTAATCTTGTCATTTTTTACAACTTTTATATCCCTTCACTGTGTAATAGAATGCATTCTGATAGCCTTAAGCAGCACATTTTTTGTAGCAAATTTCATACCTACTTCAAAATGTGGGTTTCCCATGTCTATCTCAACATTAAATTGTTTAAACCTAACTATAGTCTAGCTGTTCTCTTCATCATCTGAATAGTGTAAACTTTCAAGCTCTGATTGAGAGGCAATATCCTCATAAGAGCCACTATCTATACTAGCTGTACTTCTAGCAACCTGTTTTCTGTTACCCTTAACCTTGCTCTTATCAATTATCTTTTGTTCCTTACCATTGTTATGTTTGCTATTGTATTTTGCCGATCCAGCAACCTCAATCTCAACGTCTACATACTTTTCAAACAACTGGTCATCCTCTCCACTATCTGCATAGTCACTATCTTCTAAAGACCCCATACTCACTATCCCCCACATTATCTTCCTCTACTTCAACCAATTCTTCACTATCCATAGACCCAATTGCAACTTTTACAATGTCGAGAACTAAATCGCTACCAAACCTAAAGTTGAGGGACTTTGGAGTAATTTACCCTTCCTAGAAATGTCGAGAGATAACTTTTGAGTGAGACCCATCTATTTTCTCAGTTATGAGATTGGTCAAAGAGGTTGAAATTGTAAGAAATTTGACCGCTGCTATATTAGTATATTCTTATCAAGAAGTTTTTTTTCCGTTTTTTAAAAGGCTTATAATTCTGAGCAAAGAATTGTTGCATATCTTCTAGCCTAGGACACGAGATCAAGGAGGCATGGTCACCCCTATTGCTTTGACTAGTGTAAGAAGAATATAGTCCCTTTATTTAGGCTACGCTGGAGATTCCATGTTTAGTGATATTCCAGCTATGGTGCTACAATATGAGTAGGATGATGGATGATGATATTACCTTGAGAAGATTGGAACCGTCAAAATAGGAGTTCTCACAGACAGTGCCACTAATAAAACTCAATCCATCCCTAGCCTGTGATGTAAACGGTAGCAATACCAAACCAAATACGATGAGTAGTAGGATCCTGAGTTAAACCTTGGAAATCTTAATGCCATAATACCTTTCAAATCCTCCTAGCTATTATCCTACTGTAATAATTCTTGCTAAGAAGAATGCCCATGTTGTGGCAATTCCACCCAGAAAGTAATGGGTTACTCTTATAGCACGTCCTTGTATAATGCTCAAGGCTCTCATTTGAGTAGCAGAAGCAACTTTTAATTTATTATGAGCCCAAATGATGGATTCAATAAGTTTTTGCCAATAACTACCGCTACTGAATAGAAACATTAAGCTAAAAGCCCATACAAAATGAACACCTAGGAAAAATAGGCCATACGCAGATAATGACGAACCATAAGACTGAATTACTTGGGATGCCTGAGCCCATAAGAAATCGCGGAGCCATCCATTAATAGTAATAGAACTTTGCGCAAAGTTTCTTCCCGTGATATGAGTTACTACCCCTTGATCACTTATACTACCCCAAATGTCTAACTGCATTTTCCAATTGAAATGGAATATTACTACCGAAATTGAATTGTACATCCATAGTAGTCCTAAGAAGACATGATCCCAAGCCGATACTTGACATTTACCCCCTCTTCCAAGTCCATCACAAGGAAAACAAAAACCAAGATTTGCTTTAAAATAACCAGTAAGTAAGGAACCCAGGGGCTTTGTTCACCAGGAAACTACTTTGATATTTAAATTAGTTGATGTTTAGAGAATAAACCTTGAGTATTATGTATTTTCTTGACTTACCAGAGGAATTGTGGTGATAGGTGTTGAATCCAACAAAATAAAAATTTATACTTTAAGTTATATCAGTAATATATAAAGATAAGTAATTAAGGTCATCTCCATAGGGATTAATGAATTTACTTCCTATGAAAAAAGTAAAGTGGGGGTGTTTGCGAAATATAACTTCAACAATTAAAATTGGAAATAAAAATTATCAACAACTAAAGGAGAGGAAATTAATGAGAGAAAAACTTCTAGTTAAAAGATTAATACCAGCCTTGGTTCAGTCAATTGATCATCAATGTAAAGATAAGTTCATACTTTAATGAATAAATTGGTTGTAGTTATTAAACAGACAATGATAATCAATCTCTCCTTAATTTTTTGGTAATCAAGAGAAAATCATTGATTGCTTTCCTAATCAGTAGACGACTCTAGATACGATCATAGAATTAAATCTATCAACAACATTAATAACTAGAGAGACCCAACTCTAATCAACAAACTCACAAGTTTGGTTTATTTAAGTTAGATTATTTACTTTTATGACATAGAGTAGACTCTTGCTAGCAGTGTAGTTATGAATTCAGCATAAATATCAAACTAACCAAACACTTACAAATTTGACATTTTAATTGGCAACAAACTATTTTGATATTCAAAAAATGACTAGTTCTTTAATCACACAAAACAATTACAATCAATAGAGTCACAAAATAAATAAAGACTTATAAATGAATAAAGCATAAATAAAACAAAATTAGATCTCACAATTAGTGTAAAACCAAGATTTTTATTATCTTTCAACTAGAAAGAGAAAGTTTAGTTGCTAGTCATAGAGAAAAATAGAAAAAGATGATGGCATTTCAAATTTACCTTAGGCGGCTGCTAACTCTCCCTTTTATAAGAGATGTCCTATTTTTTAGCTAAAAATAAGTTTCCTAAACCAAATGAATAAATTCAAATCCTAATGTTAATTTTCTTCCTTAAAAATAAAAGTTCCCTATAAGAATAGGACTACCTATTACTTCTAGGTAATAGCAACAATAATAAAAATAAAGTTTTGTAATATATTTCTAAATTTCATCTTCAATTTTCATCTAGAGTAGATCATCACTTAGGACAAGATGTGCACATGTACTATCTCTACTAATTTTTCAATTCATTGCCTCCATTCAAAATGTTAAGACATGTTTATGTCTCAAAGCATGAGGTCCCCTGCCTTCATTTTATGAAGCCAAAATTATTCCTTTAAGCACAAAAAACTCTATAGACCAATTTAATTCACCTAATACAAAAATATAGTCAAAATCAAGCATTTAGTATAATTTATTGTTACTAAAAAGGAAAATATTCACAAATATTATGTATATTAATCACCCTATCACATGGAGAGTATGTATAGTGTCATTTGGGTCGGTGTGTTAGGATGGTCGAGGTGATCCCATTAGTTATCTAAGTTCCAAGATAGGGAATGGCAAGGAGGCTTAGTGTAGCCATTTAAGGTTCCAAGGTTGGTCCTATGATGGGTGCTATACCTTTTTGTCCATTGAAATAAATTATTATAACATATTACCTATCACCTAACAAAAATACAAGTGGAAAATTTAAAGAATCTATGCATTGCTAGGAAATGCACAAATAAGCCCTTAACCTTCAGGGTCCGAAACACGAATAATGCCTTTATATGATCTAGAGCAACAACTTCTACACATGGTTGTAGGTAGGGATAAATCAAGGCATGGAGAGATTATTGTTTTGATTGTGAGAATGGGATGGACAATAATGGGCTTTTCCAATCAAGATCAACTAGGGAAACCCTTCCCGATGAAGCAAACGAGTACACTAGTCTTAGTTGTGTAGTTGACTAGTTCTTTGTATGCTTTAAATCACCACAAACTTATCTTGAATGATTTTTTTTTCTAATTCTATTATGGTTTTTTTTTAAAAAAATAGAAAATAGTATAATTGTCAAAAATGTAGGTACAAGAGTGGTAAGTTCGCATTTACCAAATGTAACCTCAATGATTGGGTCACATTTGCTCACCAAGCTCACAGTTTCGTAGCCCGAGCTTGAACTGAAAAAACTGCCAGCCTTAGTTTGCATTCCATAAATACAAACTAAGATTAGCGCATCCCTCTGAATATGAACTAAGACAAAGTTGAGTAAAAACAAAAATCCTATTGCATCGTATATTGGGAAAAAAAAACTTCCCCAAGTTGGTACTCTCCCCTCCTCGCCACCGAATCATGACCACATATCGAATTCATAGTTTTAGATATAGAGATGTGATGGTGGTTTTTAGAGACACATGTCAATACCAGATTGGGTGTTGCACTATATATGGATGCCTGGGTTTGAAGAGATTTTACAGTGCAGTCGTGTAAAAATTGATTATGCGCTTATCATCGCATTGGTAGAGAAATAGAGGCCGGAGACACACACCTTTCATCTGTCGGTTGGTGAAGCGCCTGTCACATTATATGATGTAGAGTTATTGTGGGTTATGCATGTAGATGGGATGTCAGTCATTGGCATTGATAGCTAGCAGAGTCCTGATTAGTGGATAGACCTATGCTAGAGACTATTGGGATTTAGTCTAGCATATTTGGCTATTAGAAGGGATAGACTTAATGCAGGCGATTTGAATTTGGCATTAGATACCTCTTTACCAAATGATGCAAGTGAAGAGAGGTATATATGACATGTACGTACATATCTCATAATAGTATTTGGTGGCCTATTATTTTCTTATAAGTCCTGCTACTGAGTGCCTCTTTTGTACCTATCCATGTTAGAGGATTTTGGAGTGACATAGACATATAGTTGGGGTAGTGCACTACTAGCATGCCTGTATCGTAATCTATGTGACACTCTATCACCATCAGCCAGTGAGATTGTTGGGCCATTAGTTTTATTACAAGTAAAATGATTAAATATTTTGGTTTTTAAATATTTGAATATTATGGCATATTTAATATAAAATTATAATATTTTATAGTTATGGGCTTGGTAGAGTATACATCTTTCCAAGCCGGAACGCCATAATTCGGTTGATGATTTTTGATATCCGTGTGGCACAAGGTTCATGACGATAATGGTTTTTAATTTTCATAGATATTTATTGTCTTCGATATTTACATTTTGATTGCAATTTCAGGTGGAACAGACACTTTGACATGTCGAAAGTGCTTTTGTGCACCTACCATGATCAGTTGATCAGTTTTTGTTTTGACCATGTACCATATATTCATTGCTTTTCTTGTTAACTATTTTTATTATGTTCAATTACTAATAAGATTTTCATTTGTGTAGTTCATATGAATGCCTTATTCAAAAGAGGTTTTGCAAGCACTTCCTCGACATTGCACATTTGGTCGAGAAATTTAGCGATCCGTAATATACCTTGTTTGCTGGAGTATTATCAAACCACATGTACCTTATCACATTTTACCTCAGTTCGGGATGTTTCAGTCTATTCTTATATTGAGATTATTGGATTGTTTCAAAGATCTTCATAATATGGGTCGGTGAAGGAGGACATATAATGATTGGGTGGCCATGTATTGAGTATTTATAGACATGTGGGCAAACTATCATGAGTTTGTTGAAGGAGGTGATGTTGTGGAAGACCCCTCTCTTTCATCACATGAGTACCTTTGATGTCATAGAACAGGCCACACATAATCATATACATTTCTTACCCTAGTCATGCTGATACAATCTCAAAGGCTTTCATGGTATTGGTTGTACAATCAGAATTTTTGGCACGTGATTTATTTGGACTTGTATTCTAATTATTTTAATTTAAAAAAATGTCTAATGTTACTATTTTCTCAATTAGATGGATGCAATGTCTTCGATATACTATATGTCTTTAGGTCATATGGTACATAATAAGGCATCGAATGCAACTCGATTTGGTGAGACACGCGATTTCACTAGTGAGTTAATACGTATAGTTCGAGAGTCTAACAGACTAGAGATTAAACCATCACAGGTCGAGGATTGAGTTCTGCAGTAGGTCATGGACCTTCACGTCATTCATATATAGCCTAAAAATGTTTAGGGGCATAAACAAGGTAGTAGAGGATCTCGACTCCATCGGAGTGACATGCATGACACCTTGGGTGGTTCTACTCAATTGAGTGCATTTCAAACTACTATCTCTATGCCTACCACACAACCAATCTTTTCTTCATTATCTACATTTACAGTTCTAGTGTCGTTAGGTGATAGTGAGCCTCTAGCTATTTCTACTACATTTAGTTAGCTATCCACTAGTGCAATTTGCTCATCAAAGTGCACTCCTATACATATGTCTGGACATCCAATGAGTAAGGCTAAAGTGCACAATGATGGGGATGAGGACGATGATGATGATGATGACGATGACGATGACATAGATGAATATATAGATATTGTGGGTGAAGGCATGGTCTCGATTGTGATCCAAGGAAAGCAGATTGTAGGCTTATGTAGATATAGGAGAACCATTAAACTCACTACTTGTTGTACACACGGAAAACTTGTAGGGCATAAATAAAAACTTATCTAATGCAATTTTAATATTCCGTAGTTCACTGGTCCATTCCGAGTCTTTTTCAATTTCTTAATTTTCTTGTTCCCAAAAAAACCCATGATAAACCATAAATGTACACACTTTTTAATTACCTAATGGCCCTGTAGCCAAGGATGGAGAAAAATGTTGCTGATATGGAATTGTATATAATCTAAGGGTTTTGAAACAAATTAATCTGGTCCCTAATGCAACTAGTGATCAACCGAGGTTTGGTCAAGCAAGACGTTGTACATTTGACTTCAAAGAGTGCCCCTAGCTACGATCCATGCATGAGAGGGTTTCGTTCAGGTAGACACGAAAGTTGACACAGTACTAAAATGCTAGTTTCTCACTTTAATTGTTACAGATATGCTGACTAGTAGCTTGATGTGATATAATCGGCACTAAGTACATAACTAATCAATTGTGAAAGAACTCCATAAATATGTCAAACCATCTAGAACATGTAATTAAAAATATTTTACAACCAAGTATTGATTTTTTCTATATTATTCATGAAGAAAATTTGTGCACTTCTCTTTCATTTTAAGGGGATAAATCGACAAACATGCATGTTTAGAGAGAAACTTTGTCTTCTTCTTTTTTTTTTTCCCATTATTTCATTTGTAAAATTGATGTTGAAAAACACTGTTATCTTGTATATTAAACCCTTCACCATCAAAAACCGTGGTTACCTACATTGTCTTCTTACCCACTACTTAATCAACAATCATTAAGGAGAACATATTTTAATTTTATAATTTGTTCACATTTTGAACTTTTTTTATATTTAATTTCCGTTCATTTTTAGCAGATCTATACCACAAAAATAGGCCACCACTAAATTAAGGCATTAACATCCATGCTAATATAAAAGTAAATGGATTCATCTCACCAAACTTTGATAATTTTTACTTTTTCAACTGTTTACAATCATTAAGGAGAACATATTTTAATTTTATAATTTGTTCACATTTTGAACTTTTTTTATATTTAATTTCCGTTCATTTTTAGCAGATCTATACCACAAAAATAGGCCACCACTAAATTAAGGCTTTAACATCCATGCTAATATAAAAGTAAAGGGATTCATCTCACCAAACTTTGATAATTTTTACTTTTTCAACTGTTTACAGTTTTGGACTATTTAAAAAGAAAAATTGTGACAAAGAATTTATTAGTCTTAACAAATTACAAACATATAAAGATAGAGGTTCATTGTTGACTTCTTGTTATTGATACATTATAGTTGTCATCAACTATTGAATTAAATTATTTAGGTTTCATTGGGAGATTTACTCTTTATATACATACATACATACATACATACATACATATATATCTATATATATATACCTAATTGTATTAATAAGTTTTTTTTTATATATTTAGTGTTTTTTGAAGTTATTTATACATACATATATATTTATATTAATAAGTTATTTATATATTTAGTGTTGTTTGAAGTTATTTATACATACATACATACATACATACATATATATATACCTAATTGTATTAATAAGTTATTTATATATTTAGTGTTTTTTGAAGTTATTTAAACATACATATACTAAATATATAAATAACTTATTAATATAAATATATATGTATGTATAAATAACTTCAAAAAACACTAAATATATAAATAACTTATTAATACAATTAGGTCTTTATAATATATATATCTATACACATACATATATACACAATATATTATTATTATTATTATTATTGTAATGGTAATTACAACCATGGGGTCGCATTTGCCAAATGCGCCCTTACTTTGTGCGCATTGGGAAAATGCGATCCAATTAGCATTTGGGCACCTTTTCCAAATGCGCCCAAACTAGTTGGGCACATTTGGCTAATGTGCCTAAGCTCCGGCTGTGAAACCACTTTGGTGAAGTTGCATTTGCCAAATGCAATCCAATCACTGAGGTCACATTGGCAAATGCGAACTTACCACTCTTGTATCTAAATTTTTTACCATCTTACTGTTTTTCATTTTTTAAAAACTATAATGGAATTAGAAAAACTCAATCTTGAACATATTGAAAAAGATCCATTCTTATGTGAGGACATTAATTTAGGAGTTGAGTTGATAGACTAATTAGTTTCTCTTAAGCTATCAACTTTCCTACCAAATTGAATACAATTAGTTGTTGACTAAGTTAGGATTACATGCAATGTTTTAAAAACAGGACTAGATTGCGAATAGGTCAAATTATTAAGTCAAAAGTTGAGTAGTCTCGTGAGTCAAACTAGTAATACAGCTAACGTCATTACAATAAAATAAATATATATAAGGTAAAAAAATTTCCTATATATGAATCTATATATATTATAGTAAAATGATGTTATCTTGAAGTATATGGAGAGAAATATTCTCATATTGTCAAATTAGCAGTTGTCTAAGAAAATTACTCTATTTATTCATCATTTGGTGATATAACAAGCATTCACTTAGCACTTTTTGGGTTCATCTAATTCAAAATTTCAAGTTTCGAAGGCTTACGATACTTATCAAAATAAACAAATTTATCTAATAAATTATAAAAACTTATCTTTTAGAGTTTCAATGTTTAGCCAAAGATTTTGGCTGTAATTATAGTAGATTAATATTTGTCAAATTGAGATTGAATTTATAAATTTATAATTGATATAATTAGTTCAATATTTTTATAAAAAAATTAATTGTGTTATTTGAAGTAATTTTGTTTTTGTATACAATAGTTTTATAATCACGCATCGCCTTACCATGTTTTTTGATAATAATTTTTTTAACATAAAAAAGATTAGGAGTAAAGACTGTATACCAAAAGAAATACTATTATAAGCATGTCAATAAAATAATGTCCACTTCAAAGTTATTGATTGGAATGTCATTTTAGACTGCCCCTTGCCCGCTGTGCTTAAGTTCTGCTATAGGAAGTTTTCTTTGATTGCTTCACCCAATGTATGATTAACAGTTGGCTAGGGTTGTGATCTTTTTCCTTTTTTTAATATTTGGAAATATGTTCTGGAAACAATGGCTAAGATAGCTTTTGCTACACACAACCATTTCTTGACCTTGGCTTGCTCCTAAAAAGATACAATGATTTTTCATTATCTCCATTGAAGTACTAAACTTCCTAATCATTTTCATTATCTCAATTGAAGTACTAAGCCTCATAATATTGGGAGGCTTAGTGCTTCAATTAGTCCTCATGTTTTTCAAACGGATCTCGTAGTTGTTGAGAAGGTTACCCTAAAGCAGTATATAACTCAAATTCATCAAATTTGATCAACTATTAACGAATAATTCGAATGTGAGCAAATTTGGCCAAAGGGATGCAAAAATAGTGTTTCAAGACCCATTGTATGTCCAAGGCCGTTTGTTCTTCTTTGCATCTGTTATTAATCAGGAATGCCATAGAATTTGAACATATTGATCTAAGTACTATGGCTATGGTTGCTACAATAGTAAATGATCTTTGTGCTTCTGTTACTTATAGGATTAGGATTTTTTAGGGGTAAATAGAAAAAATGGTCCATTGATTCTGGGTTTGGATAAATCTATTTGGTTTTTTATATTTAAAAGTTTTAATGTGGTCTCTAAAGTTGTGAATTTAGTTTTAATTAATCCATGTTTTGAAATCATACTAAATAAGTTCCAATTGCTATAACATGTACATGAGTAGCGCATGCATTTACTAAGGGTCTTGTTTGGAAAGAAAATTTTTGTTGCATCTCCCTCTGGGCTACTCATTGAAAGGGTTAGGAATTTTAACTTTAAAAGAAGGAATTGAGGCAAATAAGAGAAAATGGGAATTAAAAAAAGAAGAAGGCATACATAAAAGAAACATGGTCTAGAAAAAGTCGAGTGAGGAGTAACCTGCGCAGCAGTTGAACATGAAGTAAAGTTGACGCAGCAGATGATGATAAAAAAAATGAAACACATGATCACCATAAACATTAAATAAATATTGTGAAGTGGACTCATGGAAGAGGTGTAAAATCTGAACATAATAGATTCAATTGATGCCATTTTGGATTTCATCGTGGAATTCGGCATCAAAGGCTGATCAACAGCAATCCACATCTAACCACTTAATTCCTTTATAAAAATGAGAGAAGAGGCATGAGAGAAGTGTGCAGAAGAGTTGTGGAGTGTGTGAGGCGTGGTTGTAGAACAAGCTTGAGGCTTGGGTGTAAAAAAAAAGGGTAGTGGTGTGAGGTGTGTGCGAGAGAACATACAAGACAGTAAAAAGAAGAGTGATTCTTGTGAACTTGTGAGTCATATATATCATTCTTTCTCCCTTTCATCATAGTAAATTCGCAGAGTGCCTCTACGTGAGAATGTAGCCTTTGTTGGGTGAACCTCATTAAAAAGTCTTGTTTCATTATTCTCTTTTTTCTTTTATTTTTCGTTTTCATTTTAGACAGTTTGGAACTCCTAACAATTGGTATCAGAGCTCCAGGTTGGAGGAATTGTCTTAAATCCAGATCTGTCGGTCCTATCACTAGATCTGCTAGCATCGCTCCAGATGTACGACATTCACAACCAGATTTGTGGTTCCCATCACTAAATCTGCTGTCATTGCTCTAGATCTGTAAATACATCACCAAAACCATTGGTTAGCTGCAAAAGAAGAAGCAACTTTTGCCAGAGTCGAGGTCAGATCTGACACTCAGGAGACCAGATCCCGTTGTGCAGAAGAAAAAGACATAAATAAATATGACAGAAAAAAAGGTTAGGGTTGAAAAGTTTGATGGATCTGATTTTGGATGGTGGAAAGTGCAGATAGAAGACTATCTCTACCAGAAAGATTTGCATGAATCCCTTCTGGATGAGATACCTGAGGCAATAGAGATAGACCCAAACACAACAGTAGGATGGAAGTTGCTTGATTGAAAGTGCCTTGGCACGATTCGTCTCGGGCTAATGAAGAAAACCGGCCATCACACTGAGAAAGCAAAAACAACGAAGAGGTAATGGATATTTTGACACATATGTTTGACAAACCGTCACTACCAAATCAGATGTTTTTGCTAAAGAGAGTTATCAACATGAAGTTGAACGAGACAGATTTTGTGGCTGATCACGCAAACAATTTTACTCAGGTCAAAAATCAAATGGAGTCTGCAAGATTAGAGCTAGATGAAAATGTACAAGCTTTACTTTTCTAGTGTTCACTTCCTGATAATTATGATGTTGCTAGTGCAAGGTATCTTTAGTTTTATGAAAAGTGAGATTACCTATGAAGATACAGTAAGTAGAATTATAGATAAAGAGATGAGAAGAAAGGCTTTGGTTAGAACAAATATAACCGCATCAACATCCTCATTGGCACTAGCAGTAGAAAATAGAGGAAGAGAAAAGAGCAAAGGCAGGCAAAATGGTCGTGGCAGATCTTTTTCAAAAGGAAAAAGGGAGCCAAAAAACTATGAGTGCTTGTTTTGCAAGAAAATAGGACATCATAGGCATGAATGTGAAGCCTACAAGAAAAAGTTGCAAGAAGAAGGTCAATGATCAAATGTAGTCACCGATGAACCGTTGGAAAATCTATGTTTGACAACCAGAGCCGCCATGACTGCAAATGGGTGGTTTGTGGATTCAGGTGCTTCTTTCACTGTACTTCACATAGAAATATTTTTGTAGTGTATGTTAGTGGAGACTTTGGGCATGTGATCATTGGAAATGGTCAGAAGTTAGCAATTGTTGGAAAATGAAGAGTGATAATCTAGGTTCCAGGTGGTGGGTTTATTGATTTGCATGAAACTAGACATATCTCGGAGATAAAGAATAATTTAATCTCAACAAGCAAGCTAGATCAAGAAAGTTTTGCGACTACCTGTGGATTTGGAGAATGGAAGATTACATCTGGAGCTAAAGTAGCGGTGAAAGGAAAACGTACAGGTACGTTATATTTCTTTAAAATGGACGATATGGCTAATCTTGTTTATTCAGTGATGTCGACAGTTAGCCATTCAAACTTGTGGCACTCTAGGCTCGGACACCTTGGTGAAAAGGGTGTCAAGAAGTTGAATTCTAGACAACAACTTGCAGGCTTAAAGAAGGTTGAGATGGATTTCTGTGAAAGTTGTGTTTACAGTAAACAGAAGGCTGTTAGTTTTTAGTTGGGAGAAAGACTAAACAAGAGAAAGAAGCTAGAGCAAGTCACACTGATGTCTGGGGACCAGCTCAAGAACTTTCATATGGAGGAAAAATGTATTCTATCACATTCATAGATGATGCAACAAGAAAAACTTGGGTTTATGCTTGTAGGGAAAAATCTGAAGTGTTTGGAATTTTCAAGACTTGGAAGGTCATAATGGAAAACCAAACAAGAGAGCGAATCATGGTGTTGAAATCCGACAATGATGGTGAGTACTCAAGTAAAGAGTTTGGAGACTACTTGAGCCTAGAAGGCATTAGAGGGATAAAGACTGTCCCCATAACCCCACAAGAGAATGGTGTGATTGAGAGAATGAACAAGACCATTCTGGAAAGAGCTAGATGCATGAGAATATATGCGGGGCTACATTATTATATGTGGGTTGTTGCTGTTGACACAACAATTTATTTAATCAACAGATGTCCAGCAAGTGCTCTAGATGGAGAAATACCTGAAGAAAAATGGACAAGTAAGAAAGTAAATTATTCTTTCCTAAGGCTATTTGGTTGTATTGCATATGCTTTGATTGGCAGGAGGACATGAAGAAGCTTAATGCTAAGTCCCAAAAATGCATCTTCATTGGCAATGGAGGTGATGAATATGGCTATAGACTTTGGGATGATCAGAATAATAAAGTCGTTAGAAGTAAGAATGTGATATTCAATAAAGACAAGCTGTACAAAGATCATCAATTAGAGAAAAATGAATTGGTTGAACATGAATACATTAAGCTGGACATAGAACCCGTGAAAAAGGTCCAAGTGGAAAATGAGGTTCATGATGAACAAAGTAATGATGAGGAGAAAGTTCAAGAAGAGCACATTGAAGTTGAACAAAATGATGAGACCAAGGTGGAATCAAGCAGTGAGACCCTGGTACCCACATTGAGGAGATCAACATGAGCAAGAAAGTTGAAGGTAATCTTTGATCCTTCAGCTAATTGTGTGTTGAATCATGTTCTATATACAAATTCAGGCGAATCGAAAACCTTTGATGAAGCAGAGAAAGATGCGGCTCACATGAAGTGGGAGCATGCCATGAAAGAGGAGATGAACTCACTAATACAGAACAAAACCTGGGAATTGACAAAGCTACCCACAAGTAAGAAAGCCTTGTTAAACAAGTGGCTTTATAAGATTAAAAATCAAGTGGATGGCAAAGTCAAACACAAGGCGAGACTTGTGGTAAAAGGATTCTTTTAGAAAAAAGGGATTGATGACATAGAGATTTTTTCACCAGTAGTGAAGATGACGTCGATCCATGTGCTATTAAGCATAGTTGTAGCTGAAGACATGCATATTGAACAATTAGATGTAAAAACAACTTTTCTGCATGGTGATTTGGAGGAGGAGTTGTACATGGTACAACCTAAAGGCTTCGATGTTAAAGGCAAGGAAAACATGGTTTGTTGCCTAAAGAAAAGATTGTATGGATGGAAACCAGCCCCAAGATAGTGGTACTTGAAATTCAATAACTTCATGAAGAAAATAGGCTTTACTCACTATGATTCAGATCATTGCATATATATGTGCAAGTATAGTGATAATGACACTATCTATTTATCTTTATATGTTGACAATATGCTTGTTGCTAGTCGCAGTATGAAAAAGATAATAGAAGTCAAGAAGATTTTAGTGTCATAGTTTGACATGGAGAACTTGGGAGAAGCCAAGAGAATTCTTGGAATAAAAATTATCAGAGACAGGAAGAACAAAAAGTTGTGGTTGTCTCAAGAAAACTATGTGAGAAAAGAGCTAAAGAGATTCAACATGGAAAATGCGAAGCTTGTTTCTACTCTAGCAAATCACTTTAAGCTCTCAAAGGACATGTGCCCACAAACGCAAGAGCAGTCAGATGAAATGAGAGCTATGCCATATGCGTCAGCTGCGGGAAGCCTGATCTATGCAATGGTGAGCAAGAGGCCTGACATTGCACAAGCAGTGGGAGCTATTAGTCGTTACATGCAAAATCCAAGAAAAGAGCATTGGAATGCAGTAAAGTGGATTTTGCGGTATCTTGCAAGTACTCCTGACTTTGCTTTATCCTTTAAAGGAAATTCTTTGGTAATGAAAGGTTATGTTGATGCCGATCACTCGGGTGATAGAGACAATGGTAGGAGTACTACCGGCTATGTCTTTACTATTGGTGGTACAATAGTAAGTTGGATGTCCCAACTATATAAGATAGTTGCATTGTCCTCTACCAAAGTTGAATATGTGGCGATCATAAAAGTAGCAAAGGAGATCATATGGTTACAGAACTATACGGAGGAATTGGACAGGAAGTAATCAATCAGTGTGTTATGGAGTGACAGTCCAAGTGCAGTACACTTGGCAAAGAATGCCGCTTTTCACTTAAGAACAAGACATATCAAGAGATGTGATCACTTTATTAGAAAAGCATTAAGTGATAATGAGCTGAAGCTGCAAAAGATCAATGGTTCGAAGAATCCTGCAAATATGTTCACTAAGGTGATAAATAGAGAGAAGCATATTTTTTGTACTATTACCATTGGTGTTGCTCCAGAACATTGATGAAGAGCATTGCAGAGGCACAAAGCTGTGAAAAAAAAAAAAACCTTGAAGCACAACCAAATTTATTATCTTCAAGTGGGAGATTGTAAAGTGTGAACTTATTGATGTTGTTTTGGATTTCATCTTGGAATTCGGCCCCAAATGCTAACCAATAGCAATCCACATCTAAGCCGATTTGATCTTCATCTTGGAATTCGGTGTCAAAGGTTGATCAACAGTAATCCACATCTAACCACTTCATTCCTATATAAAAAAGGAGAGAAGAGGCATGAGAGGAGTGTGCAGAAGAGTTGTGGAGTGTGTGAGGCGTGGTTGGAGAACAAGCTTGAGGCTTGGGTGTAAAAAAAAAGGGTAGTGGTGTGAGGTGTGTGCGAGAGAGCATACAAGAGAGTAAAAAGGAAAGTGATTCTTGTGAACTTATGAGTCATATGTATCATTCTTTCTCCCTTTTCATCATAGTGAATTCGCAGAGTGCCTCTACACAAGGACGTAGCCTTTGTTGGGTGAACCTTGTTAAAAAGTCTTGTGTTCTTATTCTTTTTTTTCTTTTATTTTTCGTTTTCATTTTAAATAGTTCGGAACTCCTAACAAGAGGTAATCTAACTTCAAACCTAACCCTTTTTCTAAAAATATTATAGATAATCTAACCAAATTGACTCGTTACAAAAATTTATATATATATATATATATATATATATAAAGGAAATTACTTTTCTGCTAAGAAATTATTTTAAAATATTAAAATTCTAAACCTTGATGGTGAAGAAAGACTATTTTTATTGCAATTTTAAAATTCTAATGGGTATATTTTAGTAGACATTTTTTGAAGCAAAAAACTATTATGATATGTTTTACAACAACCTCCCTAACTTCAAAAGATATTCTATTATTGAGTTTGAAAGGAAAGAAATTTCGATACAGGTAGTCCTTCCTTCCATGCCCCAATAGATATCATTACCATTAATCAACCTATTACTCATACTTTTTAATAACATAATTTTCTAATTTTCATATCTATGAGTTAATTCAAAACAAAAGCAATAGACAGAATGTGGAGATGATCTTTTGGGACATGTAAGAAAGGATTATTTGCATCAAAATTTCTTTTTTTTTTTTTTTTGGAACTTGAGGACAAGGACTCAAGGAATTGAATCACTTAATAAGTAATAAGGACTCAAGACCCACCAACATATGCTTTTGAGCTCAGGTGAGTTCTTACTGCTTATGGGCTGCTCTAGTTGGGCTTTCTATGTGTAAAATCTCCCCAACAAAAATCAATAAATTTACCCCACGAATTAGATTGGTTCAATCTAATCCAACCTAACTTGTTAAATTATGAGTTAGTATTTAACCTATGACTCATTTGACTCAACCCAATGAGTTAAAATGGTAAGCAGGTTGGGTTGAATTTTCAAGTTAGATCTACTTTTGCCTAATAATAGAACAATACTTAGTTTTGCTTACAGAGAAGTTTGTCCTATTCTTTGCGTAAAGTGAGTAATAGATTTTTTTTCTTATAATTAAGAATATTGTTGAAGTTGACGTGTAGGTGCTATGAATCCTATATCAATGTTATAGAATGATATAAAAATACTTAATATACAAAATGTGTTCAAAATTTACTAATTTGAGCATTAAAGTTAAAGTTAAGTTTCTACTTACGAATTAAGTTTTTATCATGGGTCCTCAAAAGAATAACTTGGGTTACTCAAAAAAATGAAAAAGTGTACTGGCTTCGAATTCTAAATAAGGAGTCTTCTAATTGAAGAAAGAAATTACTTGAGGACTTAATTGAAGAAATTCCAAATGCTTATTCTTAGCTTTTATCATCTCTGTTCACCTCATTAACATCTAGACTTCTTAACAAAAAATGCAACTCGATCCAAGTAAATGCTCTTTCATTTTTTCCAGATTGATTCACTTCTTATTCATGGACTTTGCAAAATTATTCTGAATTATTCTAATTTGTGTCATAGATTGCAAAAGAAATCCTGATAAAATGGATGCAGTAACAACCATTCTTCTTGTTGGTTATAAAAAAAATGGAAAAAGTGCAACTTGTAATTCAGTCCTTGGATGTAAAGCATTCAAATCACAGTCTAGTTTTCAAGTTGTGACAACTAATTGTCGCTTGCGTTCTACTAAGTTACAAGATGGCCAAATTCTCACTGTGATTGAAACTCCTAGTAATGATTTTTTTTTATATATTTGATGCAGAAAATGTTATAAATTTTATGAGGAAAAAATTATGAATTGAAATAAATATGTGGAAGAGAAAGATTAATTTTGTCTATTGAAAGGTAATATTTGAAAATTTATTATACTCAAAATAAATATGCAGGGTTATTTGATTTTTCTATAAGCCCTCAATATGTAGAGAAGGAGATTGTTAAATGCATCAGAATAGCTAAAGATGGCATTCCTGCATTATTATAGTTGTGTCACTCAAAGCCCGATTTATAAAGAACAAGTAGCGGCTATTGAGATCGTGAAGCATTTGTTTGGTACAAGGATTGTTGATCATATCATTGTTACTTTTACTAGTGGGGATGAATTGGAAGGATACAAAACTTTGGATGACCACTAAACTCGTTCATGCCCTGAGGCTTTATATGTTCTACTACAACATCCATGTTTTTGTTGATTAATTTTTTACCTTCACAACCATTTTATGATTTGATTCATATTTTAGGTTACACCATGCATTTATGGCGCTTATTATTTTAAAAGTATGATTTTGAGTTTACTATTATGAGAAAATGAAGATGGAGGGATTACTGGGTAAATTTATGCATATTTATTTTTGCTTTTCCTTCAATATGTCTCCTCTTAATTAGTTACCTGCATTGGAAGAGATTTCGCTTTCTAGTTTAGATGGTTGAATGCTTTTTTCGCTTGAGCTCTTAGGAAGAGTCATGAAATCCTGAATGCTTGATTTTAAGAATAACGGTTTAATTTTGTGATGATATTAAGTAACCTATCTTGATTTCATCATTTTTTGTATTCTTTTGTTTTTGGTTATCGGGATCTTTAAACATATGAAAACATAATATGATCTGAATCAATATTATATAGGAACTACTTCAAAAGTGTGAAAATAAACGAGTAATTTTTTATAACAAGTCAAAGTATGAAGGCAAGAAAGCCGAACGACTTCACCAACTTCTTACTCTTGTTGATGACATCATGGCGAGGAATGGAGGAAAAACATATACTCAAGACTTGTTTATGGAATTCAGGTGATGAACTAGCTTTCTTAAATTAGTCATCGATTCTTATTTGTTATTGTTTCATTAATGGAATATATAGGAAAAATTTTCTATGTATATTTATTTTTCCCCCCGAATGAAGATGCAGAAATGGGTTCTAGATGCTCAAAACAAGTGTGGAATGAGAAGTAGATGCAGCAGCGTATTGTTGAGAAGTAGATGCAGCATAGAGAGAGAGACATATATATATATATAAAAGCACATTAATCGATTCAGATGTTACACCAAAATTGCGGCATCAAACAAACGAAGTTGTTAATTTCCTTACGAGAAATAAGTTGCTTTGACTATACATCTACATTTATCTATTGCTAATAATCATGCCTCTAGAGTACTTGCTGTTAGTTTCCTGGAAAATCATGTACATCTTCTGCCATGGCAAACCATATGTCTTACATTAAAAGAGACCAATCTTTCTTAATATTCTGAGAATTATTGCGAATTTGGTTTCCCACAAATGCCATATTTCTTTATTTCTTTGCCAAACCAATTTCAAGAGAGCAACAAATCAACAACAATATATATATATATATATATATGAACCAAAATCTATCAAAAGGAGTTCATCATCATTACAAAAAGACATTAATCAACCAATATTGGTAATTCCTGTAAAAAGACGTATTAAATACTTCTTCACCCAACACCCATTTAAACCCACAATCCATCATCATTCATAGATCAATATCTCTTGTTGACGTTCCAAACTCTTTCAGGTTGCTTTCCATGTGGTATCACACAAGGCATTTCCAGCCTGCAAAATGTCTGAGTATACATGTCAAACAAAGAATCCAACTCCAGTATTCATCGTTCAAATAGTATACCAATGAAAAAGTAGGCCGTTAAGCACTTTTCCTCGGAAAATATGTAGAAGTATGTCAACTTCCTCCAAATATTTGTACTAAGATTGTATATTTTGTAAGGTTTTTCTATATGTGATTTTATATTAATTAATGTTGTTTTGGGTTTGGTTTAATAAAGTTAGATATAAAGGCTTATAATTAGTCTAATGTGGAACTGGCTGGTGTGAGCTGCAGTTAGCATAGCCCGTGATGAGGGGGTTAGGGTTTAACTTTAAATATCAGTTAGGTTCCCTCCTCTAACCCTAATATTTAGAAACACTTACATGAGGGTTATAGAGGAGAAGAATCCAATTATTCACTCCTATTTTCATATTCTAATCGTGTATATGTTTGATCTTGGGTTTATGCTATTTATGTGCTAACATATTTAAGCGGATACCCCATTACTTAAAAATAAATCCGAATTAACATTTAACTTAATCCTTCCTCCTCCTTCCCACAACAATGAATCTGGATTAAGCTCTCACTCTCCTCCAGCAAACCCAACTATTTAATGTAACCACCATATAATCTTGAAGAGACGAGTCAAAACCAAAATCCACAAAAATAGTTTCTGTAGGTGCTGATAGGCCCTGACAAATCAGGGCCCCAATGCGCAAAGATATTCATCGTCTTGATTGTGGGAAAGGCACAATAACGCATTTCCAATCAAGATAACTTGGAAACCCCGCTTGATGAGGTGGATAAGTACGCTTGTGTTAATTCTACCATGTTTAGTTCTTTTTAAGCTAAATATTATGCTTCAAATCACCACAAATAAATTTTGAACATATTTAAAAAACTCTATTGTTAATTAGACATTGATTTAGGAGTTGAGTCGATAGCTAAATTTGTCTTAATCCATCAAATCCCAGACAACATCTTCAAGAAAACACAATGGCTATTGAATCTGTCTCCTGCCAACATGCTTTCTAATTAATTGATCCTGCATGCAAATATATTGCTTTCCCTTCTCTTTGCTTTCAGGAACAATAGAACAATACTTAGCTTTACAAATGGAATAAGCCCATGCCTATTTATAGGCAAATAATAATAGAACCATACTTAGCTTTGCTTAGAACAAAATTTGTTTTTATTCTTTTCTTAAAGTGAGTAGTACATTTCTTTCTTTCAATTGTGAAAAATATTGAGGTTAATAAGTAGGTGTCACAAATTCCATATCAGTCTCATAGAATTGTATAGTGCACTTAATAAGTGAGACAAGTTCAAATTTTACTAGTTTGAGCATTTAGGTTAAAGTTAGATTTCTACTTCTTTATTAGTCTTTATTGAGGGTTCTTCAAAAGAATAACTTCTAAGCCTAATTTAGGAGTCCTTTAATTGAAGAAAGAAATTACTTGAAGAGTCAATTGAAGAAATTCCAAATGTTTATGCCATGCTATCATCAACTCCATATATAAATGCAACCCATACACGTTTAGACTTCTCAACAAAAACGTCAATAACTCAATCAAGTATATGCTCTTTCATTTTTCTTTCAGATTGTTTTGTTACTAAATCATTGACTTTGTAAAAATATCCTTACTTATTCTAATACTTGTCACAGATTGCTAAGGAAGTCCTGATAAAATAGGTGATGTGAGAACCATCGTTCCTTTTGGTTGTACAAGAAATGGAAAAAGTACAATTGGTAATTCAATCTTTGGACATAAAGCATTATTTAATTTTGCATTGATATTCTTCATCAGGTTTTGTCCAAGCTGGGTGAGACAATGGAAAAACTTAAAGAGCAATTTGTAGAAGAACATAAGGCACGCGTTGAGGAATTGGCAACTACCAAAAAAGCTCAGGCAAAGTTAGATGAAGAGATCTGTAAGTTGAGGAAGACAACTGCAAAACTTGAACAGCAATTGGCAAAAGAAAAGAAGGCTCACTTGGTAGCACTAGCAACTACAAAAGAAGCTCGGACAAAGTCAGATGAGGATAACCGTAAATTGAGGGAGCATTTAGAGAGATCTGTAAGTCACAATAGAATTTCTGAGATAGATAGTTTGGGAATCATTTAATTCTACATTGATATTGTTCAACAAGTTGAGTCCAAACTGAGGGAGACAGCTGCAAAACTTGAACAACAATTGGCAGAACAACAGAAAGCTCGCGTGGAGAAACTGGCAACAGCAAAAGAAGCTCAGGCAAAGTCAGATGAGGAGATCTATAAATTGAGGGAGCATTTGAAGACATCTGTAAGTTAGGATAGAATTTTCAAGATGGATAGTTTGGAAATCATATAATTCTGCATTGATATTGTTCAACAGGTTGAGTCCAAACTGAGAGAGACAGCTGCAAAACTTGAACAACAATTGGCAGAAAAGCAGAATGCTCACGTGGGGGAATTGGCAGTTGCCAAAGAAGCTCAGGCAAAGTCAGATGAAGAGATCCGTAAATTGAGAGAGTATCTAGAGAGATCTGTAAGTCAAGATAGAATTTTTGAAATGGATTATTTGGGAATCATTTAATTCTGCATTGATATTGTTCAACAGGTTGAGTCCAAACTGAGGGATACAGCTGCAAAACTTGAAGAAAAATTGGCAGAAAAACAGAATGCTCATGTGGAGGAACTGGCAGTTGCCAAAGAAGCTCAGGCAAAGTTAGATGAAGAGATCCGTAAATTGAGGGAGCATCTAGAGAGATTTGTAAGTCAGGATAGAATTTTCAAGATGGATTATTTGGGAATCATTTAATTTTGCATCGACATTGTTCAACTGGTTGAGTCCAAACTGAGGGAGACAGCTGCAAAACTTGAACAGCAATTGGCAGAAAAACAGAATGCTCACATGGAGGAACTGGGAGTTGCCAAAGAAGCTCAGGCAAAGTCAAATGAAGAGATCCATAAATTGAGGGAGCATTTAGAGAGATCTATAAGTTAGGATAGAATTTTTGAGATGGATTGTTTGGGAATCATTTCATTCTGTATTGATATTGTTCAACATGTTGAGTCCAAGCTAAGGGAGACAAATGCAAAACTTGAACAGCAATTAGAAAAAGAACAGAATGCTCGGTTGGTGGCATTAGCAACTACAAAAGAAGCTTAGGAAAAGTCAAATAAGGAGATCCATAAATTGAGAGAGCATCTAGAGAGATCTGTAAGTTAGGATAAAATTTTTGAGATGGTTAGTTTGGGAATCATTTAATTCTACATTGATCTCATTCAAAAGGTTGAGACCAAACTGAGGGAGACAACTACAAAACTTGAACAACAATTGGAAGAAGAACGGAAAGCTTGCGCTGAGGCACTGGCAACTGCAAAAGAAGCTCAGGCAAAATCAGATGAGGATATTCATAAATTGAGGGAGCATCTAGAGAGTTCTGTAAGTCAGGATAGAATTTATGAGATGGATAGTTTGGGAATCATTTAATTCTGTATTGATATTGTTCAACAGGTTGAGCCCAAGTTAAGGGAGACAACTGCAAAACTTAAACAACAATTGGCAGAAGAACAGAAAGCTCGGTTGGTGGCATCGGCAACTGCAAAAGAAGCTGAGGCAAAATCAAATGAGGAGATCCGTAAATTGATAGAGCATTTAGAGAGAGCGCAAAGAGAGAATGAAGAGTTCATAAAGCATGCTAGAAGTTGTGCAATATTGTGAAGAGACCCTTATTTGTATTCTATGGTGATAAACAAGTGAATAAGTGATGAGAGACACATTGTTGAGCAAACTAAACATGCCATTATGGCATAGTGTTATTGTTTTACTTGTTATGGCATAGTGTTATGGCATAGTGTTATTCATTCGCCTTTCTTCTTTTTTGGGTATATGGTACATAAGTTTGCAACCTATCAAATGTAATCTCTTACCCAATTCTATTTGTTTTCTCATGCCAAGTTTGGTGTTGTGAACTGAAAAATGAGCTACAATGGCAACATATGTCCCAACAAGAGGAATTTTTGGATATATGATTGTGCTTGTAGACATTGTGGTCCTTTTAGTTGTGAGAAGATTGATGATTGCCTCATAAGGTGTTTTGTGGCAGCAGTTCCGGCTGTTCCCCTAATCTGCTCGGCAATTCTATTAATCGCATTATTATGATGGATTAGAATTATTGTCGTTGATGTACCATTATCGTTATTATTATTTTGGATATATAAAATATTTGTATCATTATTTTATTATTTTGGATATCTGTACCATGGATTAAAGAATAATGATAATAATAATTTTTATTATAATATTGTATATGTTAAGGGCGACTAAATATTGACTACAATAGTTGAATTTTTAATTTTAATAGTTGCATCTTTATTTTTAATGAATACAATGGCTACATTCTTAATTTTAATCAGATAAACTAATAAAAAAAATATTTGCCTCGTCTAAATTTTGTATATTTTGCTTTATTAATTTTATATAGTTGTATAATCCTACTAACATTCTCTTGTCAGTTCTCTGGAATGGTTTTGTACAAAGAACATCAATTACCCAATATTTTCATAATAACTAGAAATAGACAATTTTCTCCGGGAATGGTTGGGTGAAAAGAGCATTACACAAGAGTAATATTAAATTTCCAAATATTCCTCAAACATTAGAAATTAAAAGAATACATAATTCCCGGAACCACCACTGAATTTATAATAAGTAAATTAGGAAATCTGAAACAATTAGGATACCATGGCTCACTAATTTTTATGAATAGAGAGAGTTTCATTAAGCTTGTAATTTGTAAGCAATACAAAATTCATGTAAATTGATTGATGAAATTCTCTTGGAGAAAAGCAGCATATAATTAGAATTCCCAAAAGAACACAATACTATCATCCACTATCCCACTATGGACATCAGGCTTGCATATAAAGTTACCCAATTTTCTTTTCATAAAGCAAAGGTAAATCATGTCATGGTCCTTTAATTTCGGACTGAGTTTTGCTTTTGTCTTCAATGTTGTAAAAGTTGTAATTTGGTTCTTCAAGTTCAACAATTAATTCAATTGAGTCTAATTGAAATCTTGGGTCAAAAAAATTAATTTAACCTAATTAATACCCTTAGATGCACATGTTTCTTTTAAGGGCAAAATTGAAAGAAACATACTTAATTCAACTTAAGTTATTAGGTCAAAACCAAAAAATACACACAAAAAACATGGTTAAAATTATTTTCTCATCTACTAATTTACTTAGCTTTTACCATTACTTTCTTGTGTTGTCATTTTTTAATTCTAGTTACCATCACCCCACTTCCATTATTACAGTCTACTTTTTTTTTTTCCCATTATGACCCCACACCTTAATTTTCTTTTTCCTTCTATCCTCCTCTTTCCTCAATTTCACGGCAGCAGTGAGTTGCACTTCTCAATGGCTATTTGTTATTACTACCCGCTGCCATTGTTCAATTGCCAAAACTACTGTGATTTTTCTTACACTCGGTTGCCACCTTTCTCTTTTATCTTTTGGTCTCAATCTGCCATTGACTATTTTTTCTAATTTCTTTTTCTTTTTCCATGCGCCCCAAAATTTTTATTGGGACCTAGATATATGTAAGTAGTTTATTTCTTCCGATTCTAACCTTAAAATATCAAGTATATTAGATGGATTAAGTTAATTTCTACCAAGGGATTCATTTGGATTTAATTGGGACAATTATTGAAGTTTTTTTTTTCCGAAATGATAGTGCATTAACAAGGCATGAATTATCAATTTACATAGCCACAAGGGCTAAGGAATTCTCATGGTGTTGTAACTGGATACCAGCGTTATAACCCATGAGGCTAAAGGCCCTCAAGGGACAGAAAAGGCCCACGAGGGGCAGCTCGACAACTCTTGAAGTTGAGGGATCAAATTGTAACTTTTTCAATATTAGAGACAAAAGTGAGATTTGGTTTGAAATTGAAGGACTAATGGCTTGATGATGGGTGTCGAAACTACAAAAAATAATTATTCTCTGAGCTAAGTTTTGTAGATAGAAGTGAGAGGGTCGAATCCACAAAGATTGGTTAAATTTATTGCTTAAACAAAATAAAATAAAAGAGGGGGGTTTTTTGTATTATGAAATTAAGTAAAACTAATTGAGCCAAACTAAACAAATTAAATATCTAACTAAAACTATGAGGAAAAATTAATATAGAGGAGCTTCCAACTAAGAATTAATTTCGATATTAATTTCTTGAATTGGTCATTGATTCAAAATATAGGTTCTTGTATCTTGAATAAATTGGTTACAGTTGTTGAAGATTTGTCATCTAAAAACTAATTTTTTCTTACTTTTTCGATAACTTTTGGATCTGTTCTATCACTTCTATGGGTTATATCTATCAATTGCATTAATATTAAAAGAAACCCAATTACTAACTAATAAATTTGGAAATACCTTGTTTATTTAAGTTAGAATATATATTTTCATAATATACAATCCAAGGCGTTGATTAATATTATTATTTGTCACTTAAATTAAAACAATTAACCAATAATTAATTATTCTAAATGACTATCTACCAAATTCAACTATCAAATAGTAAGCCTTTTGTCTATTAATTCAATCCAATAATATAATGAAAAATAAAAAATATATAAATATTCAAAAATAAAAGAAATAATAAAATTAATGGAACCTCACAATTATTGGAATCAAATCTCAATGAATCTTGATTGAAAAATAAGAGAGTTTAGCTAGACATGATAGAAAAAAAATATAAGAAAAATCAAAGGGCAGCTGCTCCCTTGTATCCGTCCTGAACGTCCTTGTGCGGCTCTCCCGTCTATTGTTTTTTTCTCTCTTTGTGCGGCCCTTTTTCTCCAGGAAAATATGATTGCGGCTGCTATCTTGTTTTTCCCAATTGCCGCCGTCCTTTTGTTTCTTTTTTTCTTTGTTTCCCACAAAAGCGGCTGCTAGGTTTTGTGTTTCTTTTGTGGCTATTTTTTGTGGGGAGAATCACACTTTTAGTCCATAATATTTTATCTAGTATCACTTTTAATCCCTAATATTTTAAATTTGATATATTTAGTATTCAAACTTTCATATTTTAATGAATTTAGTACAATTGATGGCTATTAAAGTAGGAAATGAAAATTTTTGTTACAAAATTTGCTATCAAATTTTTTAATTTACAAATTTTGAAAATTACCTTCTTTTTCTTTTACTTTTTATTCAAAACTCTCATTCTTTAATTAATTTATCTCACAAATCTTTAATATTTGAACATTAAAAGATATTGGTTTTGAACAAAAAAAAAAGAACTAATTAAATTTGTAAAATAAAAAATTATGACTAAAAAAATATATAACTTTCAAAATTTGTAAATTAAAAAATTTTGTAATAATTTTTGTCCTTTCCTACTTTAATAGTCATCAATTGTACCAAATTCTTCAAATATGAAAGTTTAAGGACTAAATGTGTTAGATTTAAAACATTAGGGACTAAAAGTGATATTGGATAAAACATTGGGGACTAAAAATATAATTCTCCCATTTTTTGTTTCCTTTTGCAACCTTTGTTTCCTTTCCTTGTGCTGTATTTTCCTCCAAATTGCGGCTGCTCTCAAGCATAAATAAAAAAGAAATTCTAGAAGATTTTTTTATCAAGAGATAAATTTTTTCTTTATTTGTTTACTTTTTCCTAAAAATGCTCCACCCTAACCATCAGTCATAACAATAATTAATATCCATATAAACAAGTATTTTGATCAACTAAATCACAAAAGAATTGACCCAATAATATGCAATTATACATTCTATCACTTGATTAGTCCTAAAATAAAATGCTACATTATTATTGGTAAACCTCAATCCAATCCAAGTAAATTTTTCATACTTTTTTGTTTTATCAAAATTCTTTGGTTGTTTTATCATTGCTTGTCTTTCTCAACTTTGCCTGTATACATACAATGATTAATGATTTTGTTCATTTGTGATTTTGATTTTTCGGTTTACATAATTTTATGGGTTTGATTAGTATTGTTTAAAATTATGGGATTTTTTTTTTTTTTTGCTTTGGTACTTGAGATTGGATTTAACTTAATGTTGTTAGGGTTTAATTCTCACTGAATCTACACAAACTTTAGTATGTAAACACAAAAATAAATAAATAAATAAATAAAAATGTCAGGTTCATAGTTAATTAGAAGCTGTTTTACGTTAAAGCATTTAATAATTTGAAATAAGCTGATAAGTTACATAATCTAGATCGTACTATCTTAAACTTATGAAGACATTGGATCGTACTATCTTAAATTTATGAAGACATTGGATAGAGTAGGTATATAAGGTAGGATTTTCACGAGGAGGAGAAGATATTAGATAGAAGGTATGATTTCTCAGTGTGATTAAATATAAGGTAAAAGTGTAAGTTTGGAGGTCATGCACCATTTAAAGAGGCAAAAATTATTACTCTCGTAAAAAAAAAGAAAGCTTAGTTTCAATTTTTTAAATTTCAATAAAAGAATTTATTTTTCATATGAAATTCTTGCATTACTCTTACTAATAATGATAATATATAAAAAAAATAAAAAGTAAAGATTAAAATGAAAAATTATTCATTTAGTTGCATATTAAGTGTTCTAAACTTAATTAAATTTCTACCAAACTAAAATCAGTCACTTCTTTTTAGACAAAAAGAGTACATTTTTCTCTTAATTGATTTGCTTGATTAAAATTACGTAGCAACTAGATTTGGTATACAAAAATTAAGAATATAATGACTACATTTAGTATTTAGACATACAGGCTCCTTTGCAACAATTTCCCATCCCCCGTATAACACATTTTATAATTTTCACATAATTATTCTTATTATTTTTAAAAATTATATCATTAGTGACTAATTCCATTATACACTTTTTTATACCAAAAAAAAAGTCACTCTGAATAAAACACTTGTATCACTCCTATTATTAATTATCTTGAATAATTTAAAATTTAAAAAATAAAGATAAAAATAAAAAACTCTATATTTAATTATTAATTAAGTGTGTTGCACCTCAATTTCATTATACTCTCTTCATCCCCAAAAAAAGGAGTCTATTTTCAAAATTTTGCTTTAACCTTTAAAACAAAAGTTACTTTTGCAAAAAAAATTTGCATTACCCTTACTATTAATAATTATATATGACCGACCTTGTATGATATGAAATTAAAAAGTAAGGATAAAAATGAAAAACTATACTTTTAGTGGTTCATTAAGTGTTGTACCTTCAATTTTTTTTTTAAAAAAAATAAAGTTGTAATAAATTCAAAATGGATTTTTTTTGGGGGTGGGGAGGGGATGGAGGGAGTAATATATTTTAATATGAAGATTTATTTTTTCTATACTTACTTCATATTTTAAAATTTTTTTGACACAAAAAATATAGTAAGAAAATATTAAAAATTGATTAAAAATACATACCTAAAAAAGAATAAATAAAATCTTCATAGTGAAAATAACTAGGATAAAATGAATTCTAACAATATAAATAACGAGATTAACAGAGAAGTTATACAAGAATATTAAAACATATGACTTTAAACCATTTAAAGAATGAAATGAACTCTATGTAAACGTGTCAATATATTTGGACAAAGTTAACTACATGCTAAATACACATGGACTCTATTCATTAATTAACAAAGGTTTACTATATGGGCACCATGTAAAAATTGCATAAAATAAAAATATATATTAATAATTACATGTAAGATTAATGGGGTCACGTGCCTCCATTGTTGATCCACCACTGAATATATGTACATATAACTCTATACATGAGTAATATTACTCTATTGTCATTTGTAATAAAATTTATTTTGTTAGTGTTTATTTCCATTTTAGCTATTTTTAAAATAAAATATTTTTCCTCTTTATAAATGTTATACGTGAAACGAAGAGCATCGATACAATTGTAAAAGTTGTTTTTGTGTAACCGTTATGTCATGAGTTCAAATTATAGAAATAATCTCTTATAAAGATATAAAAAAAGGATGTGTATATCAAGCCTAATGACTCACATTAAGTTTTAATGGTCTAACTCTTTCCTATAAGAAAAAGTTGCGTACATTAGGCCTTACTAGCCTAACTTCTTTGAACCCTATATATGCGGGAGGTTTATGTATCAATGTTCCACCGTATTACAAGATGGCCAAATTCTCAATGTGATTGACACACCAAGTAAAGGAGGTTTTTTTTTATTATTATTATTGTTACAATAATTATTATTTTATATTCGATGCAAAAAAAAAGTTATAAATTTTATGAGAAAAAATTAGGGCTTGAAATAAAGGTGTGGAAGAGAGAGATTAATATTGTATGTTGAAAGGAAATACTCAAGACATTATCATATTGACAATCAATTGACGATTGTAAAATAAATGCATGGTTATTTGATTCTTCTATGAGTCCTCAATATATTGAGAAGGAGATTGTTAGATGCATCTAGTTGGCTAAAGATGGCATTCATGCGATTCTGATAGTTGTGTCACTAAGAGTTGGAGAGGTTTTAGGGTTCCTAATATGGGCAGAAGAGCTGAGATAGATCATGGACATCAGATTGCTGGACTTCGATGCCAGTGGCGTTCCAAGGTGCTATCGGCCAGGTTTCCCTACTGTGGATTTTTGTGTTCTAACTGGGGAGGAGGGGCAAGCACAATGACATGTAGTGTAAGTTGGCGCAGAGATAGGAGTTAGGTCCAGCCAGTGCCATGCAAGGTAAATCTACTTAGTCTATTGTTTTGGTTGTTGTTGAGGGGAGCTGTGCAAGTAAAGGCCGACAAGCTAAGGTTGTAGTTTTCGTAGCTAATTAGTAGCTAAGAGGTACTGGTCCTACTATGTTGGGGTATGCCGGTGTCGTTTTATCAGGGTTAGGCCTTAACCAATCCCTACTGGGGTAGGTTAGTTGTGTTAGGCACGTCCATTTAAGGTTAGTCCTTTTATGGACACTCTCTGTACTATGTTACTTGGGTATTCCCACGTTAATACAATCAGTTTCATCGAAAAAAAAAGATATAACACTTTCAAGGCATTATTAAATGTATGTATAATTTTATTTTTTATTTTTTAATTATAGTTAGACATAATTGTTATTAGTAAGAGTATTAGAGAAATTTTATTTTAAAAATAGACTTTTTTTTTTGGAAAAAAATTTGGAAATGGACTTTTTTAAAAAATGAAAAAGACAAAAAGGAAGTATTAGATTCTAATAGAATTGTAGAATTTGACTATTAGGCTCCAACTCAATGTTGCCGAAACAATGCACTTATAGGTCCACAAGAAGCTCAAGGAGAGAAATGAGGAGATTATTACTAAGATGGAAAAGGATTTTGAGAAACTCGAGAAGAGAAATGAGGAAATGATTAATAAGTTGATGGAGGAACTGCAGAGAGCACAAAGGGAGAGTGATAAGCGCATAAAAGCAAAAGATAAAGAAAAAAAGTTCAAACGTAAGATTTGTGAATTGAGAGAGGAATTGAAGCATGCCAAAAGTCAATTTGAAACAAGGCCGCAATTGCCGCCTTGTCTGATGATGATCGTAGTTTTCAGGAAGGTTGAATAGCTATCGAGAAGGAAGATTTACTTCGCTAGCAAAGTCCCTGCCTTCCTTCATAAATATGCAGAAGAACTTCGCCAAGCCTCGTCCAAGAATTTGTATTAAGATAGTATATTTTAGCAGTGACCACATTACTTTAAAAACATAAATCTGAATTTAATTTTATCCTCTTCCTTCCTCAATAATGAATTTGAATTGAACTCTAACTCTACTACTGCAAAACACACTAATCTAACAACCATATAGTTTTTGAAAATGTGAGTCAAAATGAAAACCCATCTACATTGTGTGGTAAATATTTGCAGCTGGCAAATATGTAGGTGGGGAATTTGAGGAATCCACACATTGCTAGGTTGCCCAAATAAACTTCTAACTTTTTGAGGTTCGAACTACAAATAATGTCATTGCATGATCCACAAAAGTAGCCTTGCAATTGGTGTCCATAACATGGGTCCAATAACTTTTAGACTTTTTCCACACTATTTCAAAATATTTAAATCAAGTTATTAGTAGTCCATTACCTAAAGTTCTGTATATACTTTTTTCTCTCTTTAACTTTTTTATGTGAGATTGGGTACTACATTCTTTCCCCTTAGGAACTGTGCATTCTTGTAAGACCTCACCCATTATTTCTTTTGGCCCATTCTTTCCTAATATGGGACTCCTGTTTGTAGCACTTTATCCCTCGTGCGGGCTCAAAAAGTGGCTGTCAAACGTAGTACTTAGTTCTTGAACCAAGTGAGCTCTGATACCACTTAATGTATTATGCCCCTAATATCTAGACATAACATGGCCACGACTTTAGGATTAATTTCCTAAAGGTTCGAAGCCTTTTGCAAACACCACAAATTATACCCAAAAAAAAAATAGCATTTCTAAGCATCACACATTTTATTCTAACATCCAATAATGAGCTATCTATTAAAAGTCTAAGTCCATAATATAAAATTCATACATTCAACTTAAAAGTCATTCACTACTAAATAAAAAATAACACAAAAGTTTGCATAATTGCATAACCTAAGAAAAGTAGAAAAAAGTCCTTTACAATCTAATTCAATTTATTCAACAAATTAGCTAAATCATTGAACCTCTATCCGTCCTTCATATCATCATGATCTTCCATATCACTACATTTAGCTGCATAAGAGATCAATGATAAAGAAGCAAGTGAAAACATCACCCAATAAGTAATTATAATGCTCTCTATTTGGCATGAGCAAGTTAGTTATAACAACTTTAAACAAAGCATTAGTTCGAAATACATTTTTCATCAAATTAATTAACCATACATAATCTTTTTCAAAACATACACATATACTTAACTAATGGAAAACATAAAGCACATTTAATCACTTTATGATAAATATTAACCTCGTGAATGCCTTAAGTCACATACTGGTGTAAATAATAGGTATCAATCCTAGTTATTTATCCCACTAGATAGGCCAAACATATCATAAAGGTCTAACTTTTGTCCTATTAGAAGGAAGTCATATCATAACAATGTGAACATGCTCCCTCAATAGTTCATCAAGCATTTAAGAGTTTAAATAAAATATTTAATCAAACATTACGAAAACAAACTTGCCACGATATAGTTTGCATATTAGAAAATCCATCAAAATAAAGCATGCTCACACCATATTACATAATTAAGTAGATTTCTTTCCAAAACGTCATTTCAAACATTTAACAAAAATTTCAAGAGAGCAATAGAGCCACTTATCTCAATACCAAACCAAAGTTTCAAAGCTAGTGCAAATATTTAGACTATTCTTCACTTCTATTTTTTTTGTCAAACGTTGTGTATTAACTTTCATAGAAAAGTTAATGAGTATAGAAAGGGTCCATTGAAGGACTATTCCTAATCCAACTAACCTAAATACAGTAGGAGTTGGTTAAGGCAGGAACCCGATCAAACGGGGTTGGCACAACCCAGTAAAACGGGCCCGGAACCTCCTAGCTAACCTAACGTAGCTAAGAGCAACAAAACCAACAAAATCCCTAACTCGTACAAGTTGGCCGCTACTGGCACAATTCCTTGAGGCAGCCGCAGAAGAACCTGACCGTGCAACTTTACCCCTGTAGTACGGAACTAGCCGGACCTAACTCCTGTCTCTGCATAGAATTACACTGTGTGTCAACGTACTCGACCTTCCACCCAAGTTAGGAGCTCACGACCACTCAGTAAGGAAGACTCGCCGATACCATCATGAAATAACCACTGGCCTTCCACGAAACCGCACCGCTCATCCTCCCATATGAAGGCCACAAAATCCAAGAACTTAGGGCCAAAAGCCCCAAGAAACTAGAACGAGAAAAAAAAAAACTGGAACGAAAAAAAAAATTACAATTGCACTGTAGCTACAGTGTAACACCAATGTCGCATTGAGATCGCCCGCCTGCACAGTAAATTGCAAGAGAGAAACGGCAGCCGCCCACTCTTTTCACGTCTTTGAGACTATTCTTCTTTCACATCTTTGAGACTATTCTTCACTTCATGTGTCCATAAATAATTTCAAACATTTAGTCCCAACTCTAAACATATATTCCTAATTTTTTAAACTAAAATTATCCTCATCTAAACCTAAAGGAACCCAAAAACAATCTCAATTTTATGAAAAAGTTGCAAACGTAGTATTAATTTGGCAGTTTGTTACTAAAAATCATACTACAAGAGATTTAAACCATCGGTGACGAGTTTTTGCTTATCACTAAAAAGTCCACATGTGAAAAGCCACAACACTTTCCCCCTTTAGGATAAACTTTTGTTTCTTGCAGAATTCTGTTTATTCAATTATTTCTTCTTTTTTTTTCCTTTTTCATTTTTTTTCTAGAAACCGTAACTTCAATTACGGTTCCAATATGCAACGCCCTCCAATCCCTCACAACACTATTTCTCCAACAAATTACTAAATCCATGTAATTATTTCACAAAAACTTAAACTTAAACAAAATTATTTAATCCAAAAATAAATCCAATCACATATTCATAAGATAAGTGAGACATACATCAATAAAAAAAAATCACAATTTACCTATAATTTATCTCTGTTATTTCAATTTCATTTTTTCTTCACCTTCTTGAACATATGACACTTTCTATATTGCCCTAATTCGATGGATTAGTCCAATAAGCTTTGAACTTTATTCTCACTAACTCAAAATATTTAAACCAAATTAATATTGAATTACATTGAACCTCTTAAGGTTTTTTTAATTGCAAAATGGACCCTAAGATTTAAGAAAATAGATTCCTCCCTTCTTTTTTTTCGTATTTAATTAGTTTTACAAAAATGTTCATAGTAATTATTAATAATAAAAAATGTAGACACAATTTTGACAATTTTCTACACAATTTAATAATCCAACATCTAACCAAAATACATGTAAATTTTAAATGTTGTAATATTTTATTATGCTTATTTTTTCGTTTCCATTAAAACAATTTAAGTTTAGTCTAATAAATATAATTCTTAGTTTGATAACCATTACATCAAATTCTAATAACCAAAATAATTCATAATTTTATGACTATTATATCAAATTCTAATAACTAAAATAAAAATTCAAGAGATTTAAATATATAATTATTTCTTAAAAGTTTGTAGAGATACAAAAATAATAAAACAATCATTTAATCATTTGAAGAGACAACGGTACATTAATTTCAAAGGCACAGTAAGAAATTTAGAAAATAAGGTTTTTCAAATTTGAAAATAATGAAATAGTAATATGCTAAAAAAATTTAGGGTGAATTACATCTACTACCTATGTGGTTTGTGTAAATTACCAATTGAACCTCGAGATTTGATAAAACTACCAATACCTCCTTAAGGGAGCTAAATGTTATAAATTTAGTTGATTAAAGGGGATAAATGTTATGAATTTATCAAATTTAAAGGTAATTGGTAGTTTTACCAAATATCGGGTTTCGATTGGTAATTTATATGAATCACAGGGGTAGTAGATGTAATTTACCCAAAAATTTATTAACTTTATTATTTAGTTTCAAAAATATGTGTTGGTATTATATTCTTATTAATTTTTTAGTTTATTAGTTTATGATATAAAATAAAAATATAAAATTATTCCCAATGACAAGAAAAGAAAAAGACAATAAAAATATAAAATAAATAAATTCAAGTTATTAAATTTTATTTAATAAAGTTTTAAAGCTTGAAGGGCCATTTCATAATTAAAATGAACCTCAAGTGTATATGTTATTTTTCTATGCTCACTTTTTCGTCTTTTCACTTATTCTTTTAGTTGACGTTAATGATCATTAGGTCAAAAGAGATATTAGTAATTTCTCCAAATCTCAAAATTTGATTAATAGTTTCCACAAACCACAAAAATAAAAAATATAATTCACCCATTGTCAATCCACATTTAACTTAATCCTTCCTCTGCTTTCCCACAAGAATAAATCTGGATTAAGCTTTAACTCTCTTCTTGCAAACACGACTAATTTAACCACCTTATAATCTTGAAGAAACGAGTCAAAACCAAAATCCACAAAAGTAGCTTTTGTAGGTGCTTATAGGCCTTGACAAATCAGGGCCCTAAAGCACGGAGAGATTATTCATCTTGATTGTGGGAATGGTGCAATAACAAGCTTTTCCAATCAAGATAACTTGGAAACCCCACTTGATAAGAAGGATAAGTGCACTAGCATTAATTGTGCCGTGATTAGTTCTTTTTAATCTTAATATTATGCCTCAAATCACCACAAATAAATCTTGAACATCTTTAAAAAATCTATCATTAGTTAGATATCGATTTAGGAGTTGAGTCAACAGCTAATTAAGTTTGTCTTAATCCATAAAATCCTAGACAACATCTTCAAGAAAACACAATGGCTATTCAATCTCTCTCCTGCCAACATGCTTTTCAACTAATTGATCCTACAGGCAATTAGCTTCTTCCCTTTCTCTGTGCTTGCAGGAATGATAGAACAATACTTAGCTTTGCAAACGGAATAAGCCCATGCCTATTTATAGTTGCTCAATAATAGAACAATACTTAGCTTTGCTTAGATAGAAGTTTGCTTTATTCTTTCCTTAAAGTGAGTAGTACATTTCTTTCTTTCAATTGTGTGAAAAATATTGAGGTTAATGAATAGGTGTCATGAATTTCTTATCAGTCTCATAGAATTGTACAGTGCACTAAATAAGTGAGACAAGTTCAAAAATTTTACTGGTTTGAGCATTTAGGTTAAAGTAAGAGTTCTACTTCTTTATTAGTCTTTATCAAGGGTTCTTCAAAAGAATAACTTCTAAACTTAATTTAGGAGTCCTTCAATTGAAGAAAGAAATTACTTGAAGAGTCAATTGAAGAAATTCCAAATGTTTATGCCCTGCTATCATCAACTCCATATATAAATTCACCCCATGCATGTCTAGACTTCTCAACAAAAACGACAATAACTCAATCAAGTATATGCTCTTTCCTTTTCTTTTTTTTTCATATTGTTTTGTTACTAAATCATTGACTTGGAAATAATATTCTTAGTTGTTCTAATACTTGTCACAGATTGCTAAGGAAGTCCTAATAAAATGGGTGGGGTGAGAACCATCATTCTTCTTGGTTGTACAGGAAATGGAAAAAGTGCAACCGGTAATTCAATCCTTGGATGTAAAGCATTCAAATCAATGTCTAGGTTTCGAGGTGTGACAACTACTTGTCAACTGAGTTCCACTGTGTTACAAGATGGCCAAATTCTCAATGTGATTGACACTCCAGGTAATGAAGTTTTTCCTCTCTTTTTATTTTTGGTTACAATAATTATTGTTTTATCTTTGATGCAGAAAAATGTTATAAATTTTATGAGAAAAAATTAGGGCTTGAAATAAATGTGTGAAGAGAGAGATTAATGTTGTATCTTGAAAGATAATACTTGAGACATTATTATATTGGCAATTAATCGACGGTTATAAAATAAATGCAGGGTTATTTGATTCTTCTACGAGCCCTCAAGATATTGAGAAGGAGATTGTTAGATGCGTCCAATTGGCAAAAGATGGCATTCATGTGATTCTAATAGTTGTGTCACTTAGAGTCCGATTTTCTAAAGAACAAGTAGCTATCGTCGATACCTTGAAGCATTTATTCGGAACAAGGATTCTTGATTATATGATTGTTGCTTTTACTGATGGTGATCAATTGGAATATGATGAAACTTTGGATGATCACTTAGCTTCATGCCCTAAGGCTTTAAAGGTTCTTCTACATGCATGATGCATGTTTTTGTTGATTAATTTATCATTTCACTACCATTTTATGGGTTGAATCAGATTTAAGGTTATATTATGCATTTATATGTTTATTATTTTAAAAGTATGATCTTGAGTTTAATTACTATAATTGGAAAATTAAGATGGGAGGATGCTTGAGTAAATGTATGCATATATATATATATATATAGATATATATATCCTTATCATCAATAGACCTCCTCTTAATTATTTACCCACACCGAAAGAGATTCCATTTTCTAGTTTTGATGGTCAAACTCTGGTTTGCTCAACCTCTTTAGAAGAGTCATAAAATTCTGAGTGCTCAACTCATTGTTCATTCTCATATAACAACTACTTAATCTTGTGAAGATATTTAATAATTTTTGTTGATTTATCTCATCACTACTACATATTCTTTTGTTTTTTCATTAACAGCATCTTTAGTGAGAGGTGTGTAACACACAGAGGAAAGCTTAATGTAATCTTATTGGATCTTAGGAATTACTTGAGAAATGTGGAAACAGAAAAGTAATTTTTGATAACAAAGCAAAGGATGAAAGCAAGAAAGCCGAGCAACTTCACCAACTTCTTACTCTCATTAATGACATTATGGAGAAAAACGGAGGAAAACCATATACTCGTGATTTAATGCTTGAATTTAAGGTGATAAATTAACTTTCTTAAATTGGTCATTGTTTCTTGTTTGTTTTTGTTTCACTAATGGAATATATAGAAAAATGCTTTGCATAATTATTCAGTGTACAAACCAAAAAAAATTCTCTGCATATTTATCTTTCCCCAGAATGAAGATACAAAAGCTTATAATGAGGAGCAGATGCAACAGCTTATTGCTGAAACGGTACGTATGTAATTTTTTGTAGATGAAATGCATGATTTCTTGAGCAACTAATGATGTTTCGACCCTATATTTTATCAGATGATATAGGCTCCCTTTTGAAACTATAAAAGTGATAAGAAAAATTATTTATCCTATATATTGTAGCGGAAGTGTTTTCGAAACATTTTGCTTTTCTTCTAACATCTGTAAACTATGTAATTTCTCCTAACTTCCTCTAGTCGTGTTGTTTTGTCAAATTTTAGGAGATTCATGTCTTACATATCCTTTAAATTTTTTGCAAATTTCAAATGTTAGTCTAAAACTTTTTTATCTAAAATTTAAGGCGCCATATTATAGTCTTTCCAAGATGGGAGAGCGTGGCAAAAGATAAGGGTGTAGTGTGGGCACTTGTCCCACAGACCCTAGTTTGTCCTATATTATAAATGTTAAATTTTTTAAAATCCCTCCCCAATAAATGAAAAAATTGCCCTCGTTAACTTTAGATTGTCATTCGTATTAAAAGAAAATTTAATGAAAATTTTAATAGATTTTATAAGTTTTCCCTTCTAATAAGGAAAAGAATTGCAAGTTGGTATTTAATTTAGATGTAATTTTATTTGGGAAAAGTTTCATAATTTTTGTTGATCAATAAAAGAAATTCAATTTTAAAAAAATTAATATAGAGATGTAATATTATGAAATGGCCGTGCAAGAAAATAAAATAAAAATGAAGTCATTTTTGTTCTCTATCTTTATTATTAATTACAATAATTAGATAAAATTTTATAGGTTTCACTTTAATAACTTCTTTTGTCGAAAATTTATGATGAGGTCTTATAATTTTTTAATATACATAAAAATTGTCCATGCAAATATCTTTACTTAATATTTAGGCATAAAATAAATATTTATTAATAAATTATATATACATGTATATTTAAGTGCCAAAATTTAAAATTTTAATTTAAAAAAACGAAGGAAAAAAATCCTGAACGCCTAAGATTTGATAACAATAAGGGTATGTGATTCAATTACATAATGAAAATTAGCCCCCACTGGTTTCAATTTCTAGCTCCACCCTTGATGAAGATAATTCGTTGATTGGGTGATTTTGATGGGATATGTGACCTAGCATGTGAAATTTTGATTGAATATAATTTTTTTCAATTATTAAGTATAACAATTTTAAAATATTATTAAATATATAATTTTACATTTTGTTCTTATTTTTTAATTATAGCTATACATAACTGTTATTAATAAAAGTATTAAAGAAATTTCATTTTAAAAATAAACTTTTTTTTTTAGGAAAAAATCGAATGGATGGACTTTTTGTTAAAAAACAGAGGGAGTATTAGATTCTAACAGAATTTTAGAATTTGACTATCAGGCTCTAACTCAATGTTGTTGAGACAATGCATGTATAGGTCCATAAGAAGCTCAAAGAGAGAAATGAGGAGATTATTACTCAGTTGGAGAAGGATTTCGAAAAACTCCAGAAGAGAAATGAGGAGCTGATTGATAAGTTAAAGGAGGACCTGCAGAGTGAACAGAGGCAGGATTATAAGCGCAGAAAAGCAAAAGAGAAAGAAAGAAATTTAAAACGAGAGATCCGTGAGTTGGAAAAGGAATTGGAGCGTGCCAAAAGAGAAATTGAAAGAAGGCCACGACTGCCTTGTCCGTTGATGTGATCGTGCTGTCAGGAAGGATGAAATGACTCTCCAGAAGGATGATTTACTTCGTCAGCAAAATCTCTACTTTCCTTCATTAATATGTGGAATCCTCCTCCAAGAATTTGTATTAAGATTGTGTACTTTGGCAGTGACCGCATTACTTACAAATAAATCTAAATTTAGCTTTATCTCTCCTCCTTCTTCCATAAAATTGAATCTAAATTGAACTCAACTCTACTCGTGGAAACCACACTAATCTAAAACCATATAGTCTTTGAAAATGTGTCAAAATGAAAACCCATCTCTATTGTGTGGTACATATCTGCACCTAGCGAAAATGCAGGTTGGAAGTTTGAGGAATCTACACATTGCCAGGTTGCCTAAATAAACCTGCCCGACCTTCTAGGGTCCGAAATACAAATAATGCCATTGCATGATCCACAAAAGCGGATTTGCAATTAGTGTCTGAAACATGGAGAAATTATCAGATTATATATCTGTAACACCCTACGTCAAACAATTGGGCTAATAACTTTTGAACTTTGTTTTCATTAACTTAAAATAGTTAAACCAAATTATTAATCATTTATTAACTAAAGTCTTATATATACTTCTTTCTTTTTCTATATTTTTGATTTGTGATTAGAGTATCACATTCTTCCCACCTTAGGGCTTTTGCTTTCTTGTAAGACTCAACCTATTACTTCTTTTAGCCCAATCTCCCTTAGAACAGGACTTTAGAAGTTACTCTCATGAATAACACTTTGTCTTTCTTGTGGATTCAAAAAATGGATCTTGAACATGACACTTAGTTTCCAAACTAGGTAAGCTCTCATACCACTTAATGTCATGCTCCAAAATGTTGCACATGACACTGCCACAACTTTAGAATTAATTCTATAAAGGTGTGAAACCTCCTATAAACAAAGAAAGCAAACTATACCAAAGAATAATAGTATTCCTAAACATTAAACATTTTATTCTAACATCCAATCACGGGGTATCTATTAACAGTTTAAATCTAGAATATAAAATTGATACATTCATTTTAAAAGTCGTTCATCACTAAATAAAAATAATACAAAATTTTTCATAATTGCATAACCTAAGAAAAGTAGAAAAGTAGAAAAAAGTCCTCTATAATATGTGAGTGAAAATGTTACTAATAAGTAACTATAGTACTCTCTAGTTGGCATGAGCATGTTACATATAACTTTAAACAAAGCATTAGTTCGAAATACATTTTTCATCAAATTAATTAACCATGCATAATCTTTTTCAAAACATACACATATACTTAGCTTATGGCAAAACATAAAGCACACTTAAACACTTTGATAATATTAAGCTCATGAATGCCTTAAGTCACTTTTTGGTCCAAATTAGAGGTACTTGTTCTAGTTATTTATCCCTACTAGATAGGCCAATCTAATCATAGAGGTCTAACTTTTGTCCTATTAAGAGGAAGTCATATCATAACAATGTGGAACATATTCCCTTAATAGTTCATCAAGCATTCAAGAGTTTAAACAAAATATATGATCAAACATTACCAAAACAAAGTTGCCACAACATAATTTACATACTAGAAAATCCACTAAAATAAATCATACTCACTCCATATTATATAATAAAATAAATTTCTTTCTGACAACGTCATTTCAAACATTTAACAAAAATTTAAAGACAGCACTAGAGTCACTTATTTCAATACCAAACCAAAGGTTCAAATCTAACACAAATATTCAAACTGTTCTTCACTTCCTATGCCCATAAAGACTTTCAAACATTAGTTCCAGCTCTAAACACATATTCATAATTCTTTAACTAAATTTATCTTCATTTAAACCTAAAGGAACAAAAAGCAATCTCAATTTTTATAAAAATTTTCCAAACATAGGACTAATTTCGCAGTTTGTCAATAAGTATAACTGATTTGGATCTTTAGTGACTAGTTTTTGCTTGACACTAAAAGTCCATACATGAGAAGTGACAACACTTCCCCCCTTTAGCGTCAAACTTCTCTTTGTTGCATAATTCTGTTTTTTCAATTTTTTTGTTTTTTTTTCTAGAAACCGTGACTTCAATTACGGTTCCAATGTGCAACCCCCTCTAATCCTTCTTCACATGATTTCTCCAACTAAATCCAAGTAATTATTTCACAAAATTTTAAACTTACACAACCTATTTAATCCAAAAGTCAACCCAATCATATATTCATTAGATAAGTGAGGGATACATCAATAAAGAATCACAATTTACCTATAATTTGTTTATGAGATATAAATTTCCCTATCTCTTCACCTACACACGACAGTTTATATAATGTCCCAATCTAACGAATAATAACTTTTAGACTTTATCCTTACCAATCCAAAATATTTAAAATTTTAAACCAAATTATTAATAATTTATTAATTATGATCTTATATACATTTTTTTCTGTCTTTAATTTTCTGATATGAAATTAGGGTATCACGTTACCGTGTTGAATGGGAACAAGACAAAAATGGACTTCTCCAATCAAGATCACCAAGTAGATACGCCCCTTGATGAGGCAGAGTAGTACACTAGTCTTGATTGTGCAATACTAGTTCTTTGTAAGCCCAATGTTATGCCTTTTATCACCACAAATAGATCTTGAATGCCTTGAAACAATCCATCCTTATTTGGACCTCGACTTAGGCCTTGGGTTGATAGACTAATTAGTTTGTTTTAAACTATAAAGTTCCCCACCAAATTGAGGAGATTTAATTGTTGACTGGGTTTGTCTTATATGCAATGTTTTAAAAAGAGGACCAGAGCGCAAATCACTCAAACTATTGAGTCAAAGTTAACTTGAATGATGAGTCAAACTCGTAATACAGTTAAACGTTATTCCGATAAACTAAACATTAGGCAAAATTTTCCCTATATATGAATTTATTTATAATATAATAAAATGCTACTGCCTTGAGTTGTAGATTTTGGCTATAGTTATAGTAGATTAATATTTATCAAGATAAGATTGACATTGCAAATTTATAATTGATGTAATTGATTCAATGTTTTAATAAAAAAAAATTTTGTGTTATTTGAAGTAACTTTTTGCATACAATACTTTTATCTTTTGGCATGGTCTTAGTAATTTTTTGCATACAATACTTTTATCTCATCATTGCTGCATATTCTTTTGTTGTTTCATTAATCGGCATCTTTAGTGAGAGTTGTGTCAAACACACGTATATGAGAACTTAATGTGATCTCGATGAATGTTAAGAATGACTTGAGAAATGCAAAAATAGACAAGTTATTTTTTATTACAAGACAAAGGATGAAGACAAGAAAGCTAGCCAACTTCACCAACTTCTTAATCTCATTAATGACACCATGGTGAAAAATAGAGAAAAACCATATATTTATGAATTATTTGTTGAATTTAAGGTGATGATCTAGCTTTCTTAAATTAGTCATTATTTCTTATTTGTTTTTGTTTCATTAATGGAGTATATCACAAAATATTAAGTGTACAAATTTAAAAAATGCTTTGCATATTTATTTTTCCCCAGAATTAAGATGCAAAAATGCATTGTGTGCCCGAAACAAGCTATAATAACGAGGCAAAGATGCAACAGCTTATTGCTGAAATGGTATGTAACTTTTTATGTATAAAATGCTTGATCCGTTTAGCAACTAATGATGTGTCAACCCATAATTTATCTGATGATGTAGCTTAGCAAAGTTATTCATCCTATGTATTTTCTTTATTATTTTCTTCCAACCATTCTCCGTCCCAACTAATACCATCTATATCTCATTAACCAATATAATTTTATTAATAACTACAAAATTTTAACATAAAATGTATAAATCTCAATTTTAGTGAAATTACGCCATTTCATTAATGGGATATGATTGGTACATACTAATTAAGACACAGTATCTCAATTAATGTAAACTATGTATTTTATATAGTTGTGTTGTTTTGTTAAATTTTAGATGATTCTTGCGTATCCTTTACATTTTCTGTAAATTTTAGTTATCAATCTAAAAAGTTTTCTATAGTCGTGTTGTTTTGTTAAATTTTAGATGATTCATATCTTGCATATCCTTTACATTTTCTGTAAATTTTAGTTATCAATCTAAAAGTTTTTATCTAAAATTTAAGGTGGCATTATCATGGTCTTCCCAAGAGTGGGATTGCATGGAGAGTAGTTTGGTCATACAAATCCTATCAATAGCATTCATTATGAAAATTTTTAACCAAATTAGAGATAAATGAACCTTATCTCTAATTGCACTCATTATTTTTACATTGTCCTTGCTGTTAAATAGAAAATTTTATGAAAATTTTACTAAATTTTATAAGTTTTCCCTACTAATAAGAAAAAGAATTACAAGTTGATATTTAAGTTACATGTAACTTTATTTGGGTTATGTTTCATTATTTACAAAATTTGATAATATTCATTGAACCATAAAAAAAGTTGAATTGTAAGTAAATTAATATGGAGATGTAATATTATGAAATGTCAGTGGAATCAAATAAAAAAAATAGTTTTTGTTTTATATCTTCATTATTAATTACAGTAATTAGATAACACTTTAAAGGTTTCATTTTAATAACTTCTTTTTTCGAGTATTTATGTTGAAGTCTTATAAAGTGATGAAAATTTTTTAATATCAAGTGCCTATGCAAATATGTTTACTTAATATGTAGACCAAAAAATAAATATTTACAAATTTACAAAATGTACAAGTATATCTAAGTGCTAAAATTAAGAATTTTCAATGAAAAAATAAGGAACAAAATCATCAGTTGAAGAAGATGATTAAAAGTTGAAGTATATTTACTATTTTACAAACTATACAAAAATCATTCATGAGAGATGATTAAAAAGTTGGAGGAGGTTCTGCATAGAGCTCAGAGGGAGGGAAACGAGCGGCCAAAGGCAGCACCAAGATGCAACGAAAAATGCAGAAAATGAGATGTCTAAGTTGAGTAGATTTTGAATTTTGCCGGTCTCGTTTTGAATCTTCTGAGCACGTCACATAGGTGTTACCTTCACCGGTTGAATAGGGTGTAACCTTCATTGGTTTAGTTGGCAATCACATAGGAAAAATATCGGACCAATTTGGTTGGTCATCACAAGGAAAAATCTCACTTTCTAATACTTCCTCTGTACCAAAAAAAAAAAAAATCCATTTTAAAAACTTTTTCTTGTCCCAAAAAAAAGAGTCCAATTTATCCGTACTAATAATAATTATGTATATTCAAAATTAAAAAGTAAGAATAAAAATATAAAATTATACATTTAGTAGTGTATTAAATAAATTATAACTAATAACTAATAAAAAATTATACATTATCCAAAAGGAATTCTGTTTTTTTAGAAAGGAGAAAGTACTACCTAACATGGTTGGCCATCATAAGGAAAAATCTCGCTTTTTGATAGTACCTAACATGGGAAAGATAGGAAAGACAAACAATATTCGGTAAAAACAAATTCCTCAAAATTTGGGAAAATTTTTATTGATTGATGCTTGAATAATAATTGGAATCATGAAAATAAATAAAGCCCTACATCCATATTTATAACCTAAAAAATCCTAAAAAAACTGAAAAAAAAAATTCAAACCCTATTAGAAAACTTAAAAAACAAAACTAACTCCGATTAAAAATATGATCAGCATATATTGATAATTATTATAAATATTATTTCCTAATTAATTTTAATAACTATGTATTAGGAGATAGATTGTCCCACATCACTAATGTAACTACCTTATAATCTTGAAGGTCGAAACCAAAACCCATTCTGATTGTGTAGAATTTACGCCTAGCAAAAATGCATTCGGGAAGTTTGAGCAGCTAAGGTGTTCATCAGTTAACCGGATTGGAAAAACTGACAAAATGAACCATTTTCTCGTTAAATAGTTCAGTGGTTTGAATAGTTAACAATTGGTTTTTTTTTTTATTAAATCAACTTGTATTTATTTTAAATATTTTTACATTATTTTCTAAGTTACATAAATTTTTTGTTAAATTAATTTAAATGTAGAATAAATCTTAAAATAATATTACAAATTGTAATAGTGAATTTTTTATTATAAAAATTTATATGGAAAGTGAATTATAGATAATTAAAACTATTATCATAGTAGTTATTAAAAAATTTTAAAGTTTGACATTCATAGTAGTTATTATACTTATATATAACTTTAAATTTATTTTGATAATACATTTTTTATTACTCATTACAATTTAACAATAGAAGTATAAATAATTGCCACCCATTTATCCCTAACGAAACTTTTTAATTTTTTTTTAAAAAAAATCTTTGTCTATATGGTTCAAATGTTTTTCTAGTATTTTTTTTAATTTTTTAGTTTTACTTTCTAAAACATATAATTTTTTAGAAAATAATTTTAAATTACAATAAATTATATAATAATTTTTGCAATTAAAATATTATTGTTTATTTGTGAAATTATACTAAATTAATGGTGACTTTTAAGTGTAAATCACTATTATGAAAAAAAAAATCACTTTCACATAAATAAATAAGTTTATTATAATAGTGTTTAATAATCAAATATTCATATTATGTATTAGATTTGCATCTTACATAGAAATTATTTTTAATAATGCATCTTCTAATATTAAAATAATCAAAATAAAAATATATCTTACTATCAATAGCTTTCAAAATAAAAATTACATTAGTTTTGAAGATTTATAGATAATTTAATTTTAACTTTTAACTTTTAACATGGTTCTTTATCATTTTCAATTATATGTGGAATAACTCTAGTATAAAAAAAAAACTTTAATACATGTTGTTAAAAGTTGACCAAAATGTTATATATGATTGAAAGTGTTTGATATGTCTATCGTTAAATATTAGTAGAGAAGTTCATGTAATTAGTTATTTAATTAATACTCACATGCTAAAATTAACACACCCACCCACACACATATATACATAATATCACCATTTTGAGCATTGATTTTTTTTTATATGATTTACTTATTATCCCACATAGTAAAATACAAAATTAATTGTTGTTCTTGATTTATTGATTATTATGCAAATTAATTTTTATAAATACATGATAAGCTTAATATATAGAAAATAATTGAAGCTGGTATAAAATATTAAAATAATGATATGTAAATTTAGATTTTTTTCCATAGTACTAATAATTTATTTTTATATTTATAAATTTTAAAATAATAAATTGAGATAATGCTGATTAATGTTTACAGTTAGGACTCACATTGTGGAGTCAAAATATTTAAATTGATAAATGGGAAAGAAATAAAGTTATTTGAATGTAATGCTCTATATTGTTTTTAATTTATAGTCTTAAGCACAATTTTTCAATTATAAATATTAATAAGTATTAATTTTTCAAGAAAAATCTTGTGTACTTTTTAAATTATTTAATTGATATTTTAACTGATTTTACAATATTTTATGATCTACAATGTTTTTTTTTTCAATTTAATAGTACTTTATATAATTACATTTCTAATAGTACTAAGGGAAATTAATTATATATATAAGAGAAACATGTATATATGATTTCGCAATAGGATTGCGATATACATTTGACAACACAATAGGAATGCGATATATGAACTATAAGTACTTCACAAAACTACTTAAAAATAGATGAAATATATGATTCCGCAATTTAAATTTGTTATTCCTCAAATTAATGGTTATGAATATATGTGTTATAATATCTTACAATATTTGAAATATTTCAGTATGTGTAATTTTTCATTTGTATCATTAGTTCGACAAAAAAATATTAAATAAGACTTTTTTTGAGATAGAGAAAGTAAATTGTTTTAAAAAAAATACTATGGTTAAATAGAAATAACAAATCTTCTTATTAAAAATAAGAGTAAAGATACAGATAGTGACAAATTATAGTAACTTTGTATAATGACTAACGTGGCAATTATGAAAAAATAAAATTATCCCTCCATTCTCATTATAAAATACAAAATAATGAGAGATAATTATGTGTTTTTATAGTTGACACGTCAGTCATTATACAAAGTCACTATAATTTGTTACTATCTCAATCATTACTCTAAAAATATTATATTAAAAGAGATTTTAACGTAATCGTTATATAAATCAAATGATATTACATTATAGGTTGGTGGGAAAGTTTTCTTGTATTTGCTTTGATTGCTTAGTATGGACTATGTCTTTTCGGTTCCATATTTCCAATAATAACTCGAAATTCTCCATTCAAAGAATTTGGGAAGGGATTTGTTTCCAATTGGTGCATGATTAACAAGGAAGTTCGTGTCCTGGAAATTGGAAAGCCAATCCTAGTAAATTCCAGCTAGCGCTTCATATTCTTCCATTTACCTACCATCATCTCTCTATATTCTGTTTCTTCAGTAGCACTGGCACTGGCACTGCGTCAGCATCAGCGCATATTCTGTTTCGTTTCAACAAAGGTTTTTTTTTTCTTTTTTAATAGCAGATAATTATATTCCTTTTTGGCATCTCGCTTATAATTACTCTATCTTGGCATGAAATACATATTATAACACAGATGTTATGAAAATAAGTATTAAATTTGACTCTTTCCCAAAATGCTCCATAAAACTTTATTTCGCATTTTCTCACTTCCAATTTAATTTGTAATTTTCATAATATCCAAATTTTTATTAGTTATAAAAAAAATATACTATGAATAGATAAAATTATCTCTTAACCATATAAATGTAAAATGCCAAAATTAAAGATGACTTAAATAATTAAAAACATAATTTAAATAAAATATTAATAAATTGTGTAAGTCATTTGATTGAATGCATTAAATCTTATTTACCTCGATTATATTTAAAAGGATTAATTAGAAATGAATAATATTTTAAAATATTTTAAATATGAGAAATAAAATCGAACTAACGTTCCAAATTAAGAGATGAATAATCCTATTCAGCCTAAATTAAATAGGTGCAATAATCCTTGTATATATAAGTATTTAAAGCTACAGACATGTGGATATAAATCAACCATAGGATGAATTAACAAAGGTTAAATTTAGGTTCTAAGAAAGCCGTAAGCACGTTACGAAAGAACCGACCGCAATCAAAGATATGATTTGTACTTCTTCAAAAAATATATATAGAGAGAGACACACACATATATATATATAGATATATATGTATGTATGTATGTAAAAACATTAATCGATTCAGATGTTACACCAAAATTGCGGCATCAAGCAAACGAAGTTGTTAATTTCCTTACTAGAAATAAGTCGCATTGACTATACGTCTACATTTGTCTATTGCTAATAATCATGCCTCTAAAGTACTTGCTGTTAGTTTCCCGGATAATCATGTACATCTTCTGCCATGGCAAACCATGTCTTACATTAAAAGAGACCAATCTTTCTTGATATTCTAAGAATTATTGCGAATTTGGTTTCCCACAAATGCCATATTTCGTTATTTCTTCGCCAAAGCATTTTAAAGAGAGCAACAAATCAACAACAATATATATGTATATATGAACCAAAATCTATCAAAAGGAGTTCATCATTACAACAAGATATTAATCAAACAATATTGGTAATTCCTGTAAAAAGACGTATTAAATACTTCTCCATCCAACACCCATTTAATTAATCCCACAATCCGTCATCATTCATAGATCAATATCCCATGTTGACGTTCCAAACTCCACTTGCTAAGCCTAAGAATATGAGGGCAATAGAATTGTCAAACACAGCCGAAGCAGTACTCCCGGTTTCAGGTTGCTTTCCATATGGTATCACGCAAGGCATTTCCAGCCTGCAAAATGTCTGAGTGTACATGTCAAACAAAGAACCCAACTCCTGTATTCATTGTTCAAATAGTATACCAATGAAAAAGTAGGCCGTTAAGCACCACTTTTCCTCGGAAAATATGTAGAAGTATGTCAACTTCCTCCAAATATTTGTACTAAGATTGTATATTTAAGCGGTTACCCCATTACTTAAAAATAAATCCGCATTTAACTTAATCCTTCCTCCTCCTTCCCACAACAATGAATCTGGATTAAGCTCTCACTCTCCTCCGGCAAAACCTGACTAATTAATGTAACCACCATATAATCTTGAAGAAACGAGTCAAAATCAAAATCCACAAAAACAGTTTCTATAGGTGCTGATAGGCCCTGACAAATCAGGGCCCCAAAGCGCACAGATATTCGTCGTCTTGATTGTGGGAAAGGCGCAATAACGCTTTTCCAATCAAGATAACTTGGAAACCCCGCTTGATGAGGCGAATAAGTACGCTAGTGGTAATTGTACCATGATTAGTTCTTTTTAAGCTAAATATTATGCCTCAAATCACCACAAATAAATCTTGAACATATTTTAAAAAACTCTATTGTTAATTAGACATCGATTTAGGAGTTGAGTCGATAGCTAAATTTGTCTTAATCCATCAAATCCTAGACAAAATCTTCAAGTAAACACAATGGCTATTGAATTTGTCCCCTGCCAACATGCTTTCTAATGAATTGATCCTGCATGCAAATATATTGCTTCCCCTTCTCTTTGCTTGCAGGAACAATAGAACAATACTTCGCTTTACAAATGGAATAAGCCCATGCCTATTTATAGGCAAACAATAATAGAACCATACTTAGCTTTGCTTAGAACAAAATTTGTTTTTATTCTTTTCTTAAAGTGAGTAGTACATTTCTTTCTTTCAATTGTGAAAAGTATAGAGGTTAATAAGTAGGTGTCACAAATTCCATATGGGTCTCATGAAATTGTATAGTGCACTTAATAAGTGAGATAAGTTCAAATTTTCCTAGTTTGAGCACATATGTTAAGTTAGATCTCTACTTCTTTATTAATCTTTATTGAGCATTCTTCAAAAGAATAACTTCTAAGCCTAATTTAGGAGTCCTTTAATTGAAGAAAGAAATTACTTGAAGAGTCAATTGAAGAAATTCCAAATGTTTATGCCATGCTATCACCAACTCCATATATAAATTCACCCCACGCACGTTTAGACTTCTCAACAAAAACGTCAATAACTTAATCAAGTATATGCTCTTTCATTTTTCTTTCAGATTGTTTTGTTACTAAATCATTGACTTGGCAAAAATATTCTTACTTGTTCTAATACTGGTCATAGATTGCTAAGGAAGTCTTGATAAAATAGGTGAGTGAGAACCATCGTTCCTTTTGGTTGTACAAGAAATGGAAAAAGTACAATTGGTAATTCAATCCTTGGACGTAAAGCATTATTTAATTCTGCATTGATATTTTTCATCAGTTTTGTCCAAGCTAGGCGAGACAATGGAAAAACTTGAAGAGCAATTGGCAGAAAAATATAAGGCACGTGTGGAGGAACTAGCAACTACCAAATTAGATGGAGAGATCCGTAAGCTGAGGAAGACAACTGCAAAACTTGAACAACAATTGGCAAAAGAAAAGAAGGCTCGCTTGGTAGCACTGGCAACTACAAAAGAAGCTCAGGCAAAGTCAGATGAGGAGATTCGTAAATTGAGGGAGCATTTACAAAGATCTATAAGTCAGGATAGAATTTCCAAGTTAGATAGTTTGGGAATCATATAATTCTACATTGATATTGTCCAGCAGGTGAGCCCAAACTAAGGAGAAAGTGCAAACTTGAACAAAGAATTGGCGTAACAAATGTAAGACTTGCAGGAGAAACTCAGAATCGCAAAAAAACTCAGGCAAAGTCAGATGAGGAGATCCGTAAATTGAAGGAGCATTTGAAGAGATTTGTAAGTTAGAATAGAATTTTCAAGATGGATAGTTTGTGAATCATTTAATTTTGCATTGATATTGTTCAACAGGTTAAGTCCAAACTGAGGGAGACAAAATGCTCAAGTGGAGGAATTGGCAACTGCCCAAGAAGCTCAAGCCAAGTCATATGAGGAGATCCATAAATTAAGGGAGCATCTAGAGAGATCTGTAAGTCAGGATAGAATTTTCGAGATGGATTGTTTGGGAATCATTTAATTCTGCATTGATATTGTTCAACAGGTTCTAATGTTGTAAAAGTTGGTTTGGTTCTTCATGTTGTAAAAGTTGTAATTTGGTTCTTCAAGTTCAACAATTAATTCAATTGAGTCTAATTGAAATCTTGGGTCAAAAAAAATAATTTAACCTAATTAATACCCTCAGATGCACATGTTTCTTTTAAGGGCAAATTGACAGAAACATGCTTAATTCAACTTAAGTTATCGGGTAAAAACCAAAAAATAAGCACACAAAAAACATGGTTAAAATTATTTTCTCATCTACTAATTTCCTTAGCTTCTTTTTTTTTTTTGACAAGCCAACAAGGCAAAATATTTTATTAGAAAATAAAAGAAGATAATACAGAGAAATGAATATGCCTTTAAAAGATAGAAAGCAAACCTACACAAGATACTACTCACCTACTGAGAACTATACTAATTATTCAATAGACGTATTAAACATATTCTCCATCCAACACCCATTTTGCCAACAATCCGTCATCATTCATAGATCAATATTCTCCATGTTGACATTCCGACACTCCCATTGCCCGATTTTCTCCAATAGAATTGTCAAACACAGCCGAAGCAGACATTTTTGAGATGCTTTCCATAGGGTATCACGCAAGGCATTAACCAGCTTGCAAAATGTCTGAGAGTCACTCTCATTACAAAGAACTCCAACTCCTGTATTCATCGTTCAAATAGTAAACCAACGAAAAAGTAGGCCGTTAAGAACCACTTTTCCTCGGTAAATATGTAGAAGTATGTCAACTTCCTCCAAATATTTGTACTAAGATTGTATATTTCAGCGGTTACCCCGTTACTTCAAAATAAATCCGCATTTAACTTAATCCTTCCTCCTCCTTCCCACAACAATGAATCTGGATTAAGCTTCATTCTACTCTCCGGCAAAACCTGACTAATTAATGTAACCACCATATAATCTTGAAGAAACGAGTCAAAATCAAAATCCACAAAACAGTTTCTATAGGTGCTGATAGGCCCTGACAAATCAGGGCCACAGATATTCGTCGTCTTGATTGTGGGAAAGTTGCAAACCTAATGAAAATCAAATCCATGAGTTTGATAGGCGAAACTTACGCTGTTGAATTGTACCATGATTAGTTCATAGCTAAATATTATGCCTCAAATCACCACAAATAAATCTTGAACATATTTTAAAAACTCTATTGGAATTAGACATCGATTTAGGAGTTGAGTCGATAGCTAAATTTGTCCATGAAATTCCATCAAACTTCCTAGACAACATCTTGTCCACACCAACTAGCTATTGCAATTAAAAACAAATGCTGATTCTAATGAATTGATCCTGCAAAGGACAAATATAGCTTCGGCTCTAATAATTTACTTAGCTTTTACCATTACTTTCTTGTGTTGTCATTTTTTTTCTTCTAGTTACCAGCACCCCACTTCCATTATTACTGTCTACTTTTTTTTCCCATTATCACTCCGCACCTTAATTTTCTTTTTCCTTCTATCCTTCTCTTTCCTCTATTTCACGGCAGCCGTGAGTTGCACTTCTCAATGCCTATTTGTTATTGCTACCTGCTGCCATTGTTCAATTGCCAAAACTACTGTAATTTTTCTCACACTCGGTTGCCACCCTTTCTCTTTTCTCTTTTGGTCTCAATCCACCATTGACTATTTTTTTCTAATTTCTTTTTCTTTTTCCATGCCACCCAAAATTTTTATTGGGACCTAGATATATGTAAGTAGTTTATTTCTTCCGATTATAACCTTAAAATATCAAGTGTATTAGATGGATTAAGTTAATTTCTACCAAGGGATTCAATTGGATTTAATTGGGACAATTATTGAAGTTGAGGGATCAAATTGTAACTTTTTCAATATTAGAGACAAAAGTGAAATTTGGTTTGAAATTGAAGAACTAATGGCTTGATAATGGGTGTCGAAACCACCAAAAATAATTCTTCTCTGAGCTAAGTTCTATAGATAGTAATGAGAGGGTCGAATCCACAGAGATTGATTAGATTTACTGCTTAAACAAAATAAAATAAAAGAGGGGGTTTTTTGTATTATGAAATTAAGTAAAACTAATTGAGACAAACTAAACAAATTAAATATCTAACTAAAACTATGAGAAAAAATTAATATCGAGAAGTTTCCAACCAAGAATTAATTTCGGTAATGATTTCTTGAATTGATTATTGATTCAAAAGATAGGTTCTTTTATCTTGAATAAATTGGTTACAGTTGTTAAAGATCTGTCATCTAACAACCAATTTTTTCTTACTTTTTTTGTAGCCTTCGGATCTATCCTTTGAGTTATTTCTCTAATTAACAAAAACAACCTTCGAACCCGTCCTATGGGTTATGTCTATCAATTGCATTAATATTAAAAAAGACCCAACTTCTAACCAATAAACCCGAAAATGCCTTGTTTATTTAAGTTAGAATATATATTTTCATAACATACAATCTAGGGCGTTAATTACCTTTCGATGTTATTATTTGTCACTTGAATTAGAACAATCAACCAATGATTAATTATTCTAAATGATTATCTACCGAATTCAACTATCAAATAATAAGCCTCTTGTCTAATAATTCAATCTAATAATATAATAAAACATAGAAAATATATAAATATTCAAGAATAAAAGAAATAATAGAATTAATGGAACCTCACAATTATTGGAATTAAATCTCAATTAATTTTGATTGAAAAATAAGATAGTTTAGCTAGACATGATAGAAAAAAGTTCAAGAAAAATCAAAGGGCGGCTGCTCCCTTGTATCCTTCCTGAATGTCCTTGTGCGGACCTTTTTCTCCGGGAAAATATGATTGCGGCTGCTATCTTGTTTTTCCCAATTACCGCCGTCCTTTTGTTTCCTTTTTTCTTTGTTTCCCCACAAAAGCGGTTGCTAGGGTTTTGTGTTTCTTTTGTGGCTATTTTTTGTTTCCTTTTGCAGCCTTTGTTTCCTTTCATTGTGCTGTATTTTCCTCCAAATTGCAGCTACTCTCAAGCATAAATAAAAAGGAAATTCTAGAAGATTTTTTTGCCAAGATTTAAATTTTCTCTTTATTTGTTTACTTTTTCTTAAAAATGCTCTACCCTAACCATCAGTCACAAAAATAATCAATATTCATATAAACAAGCATTTTAATGAACTAAATCACAAAAGAATTGATCCAATAAATATGCAATTATACATTCTATCACTTGATTAGTCCTAAAATAAAATACTTCATTATTATTGGTAAACCTCAATCCAATCCAAGTAAATTTTTTTTACTTTTTTGTTTTATCAAAATTCTTTGGTGGTTTTATCATTGCTTGTCTTACTCAACTTTGCTTGTATACATACAATGATTAATGATTTTGTTCAATTGTGATTTTTATTTTTCGGTTTACATAATTTTATGAGTTTGATTAGTATTGTTTAAAATTATGGGATTTTTTAATTTTTTTTGGCTTTGGTCCTTGAATTGGATTTATCTTAATGTTATTAGGGTTTGAATCTACACAAACTTTAGTATGTAAGCTAAGAAAACATAACTCTAACTTGGTGGCCTTCGCGTGCACAGCGACCTTCAGTCTCTCAGAACATGGCCTTACGCTGTGGATCATTATGAATGTTCTTCCTTCCAAGCTAGCACTCCAAAACCCTGGATAAGAGTGCAACCTTGCCAAGAATCACATGAAATCGCCACTAGCTTCGAAGTCTAGCAAACGAGAGACCATGATACACTTCAGCATTGCCTACCATACTAAGGACACAAAAACCGATCACCAAAACTAAAAAAAAAAAAAATTTAAGAAAAGGTACTGTTCATGAACAGTAAAAACAGTTCATGAATGTTGAAAATTTGAAAATTTGAGGTCATGCACCATTTAAAGAGGCAAAAATTATTACTCTTGTATAAAAAAAAAATTTCATTTTCAATTTATTTAATTTCAGTAAAGAATTTTTTATTTGTATAAAATTCTTATATTACTCTTACTAATAATGATAATTTATAAAACAAATTAAAAAGTAAAGATTAAAATGAAAAATTATTCATTTAGTTGCATATTAAGTGTTCTAAACTTAATATATGAAATTTCTACCAAACCAAAATCAATCACTTCTTTTTAGACAAAAAGAGTACATTTTTCTCTTAATTGATTTGCTTGATAAAAATTACGCGGCAACTAGATTTGCTATACAAAAATTAAGAATATAATGACTACATTTAGTATTTAGACATACAGGCTCCTTTGCAACAATTTCCCATCCCCCGTATAACACATTTTAAGATTTTCACATAATTATTCTTATTATTTTAAAAAATTATATCATTAGTGACTAATTCCATTATACACTTTTTTATACCAAAAAAGAGTCACTTTGAATAAAAAAATTGTATCACTCTTATTATTAATTATCTTGTATGATTTAAAATTAAAAAAATAAAGACAAAAATAAAAAAACTCTATATTTAATTATTAATTAAGTGTGTTGCACCTCAATTTCATTATACTCTCTACATCCCCCAAAAAAACAAAAAGAAGTCTATTTTCAAAAGAGTAATGATTGAGATAGTGACAAATTATAGTGACTTTGTATAGTGACTGACGTGACAACCATGAAAAGACAAAATTATTCCTCATTGTTTGTGTTTTGTAATGAGGATGAATGAATGATTTTGTCTTTTCATGATTGTCACATCAATCATTATACAAAGTCACTATGATTTGTCACTATCTCTATCATTACTCTTTTCAAAATTTTCTTTTAACCTCTAAAACAAAAGTTACTTTTGAAAAAAAAAAATCTTGCATTACCTTACTATTAATAATTATATATGACTGACCTTGTATGATATGAAATTAAAAAGTAATGATAAAAATGAAAAACTATACTTTTAGTGGTTCATTAAGTGTTGTACCTTCAATTTTTTTAAAAAAATAAATAAAAATTGTAATAAATTCAAAATGGATTTTTTTCCTTTTGTGGTGGGGTGGGGTGTGGATGGTGGGAGTAATATATTTTAGTATGAAGATTTATTTTTTCTATACTTCATATTTTTAAATTTTTTTAACACAAAAAATATAGTAAGAAAATATTAAAAATTGATTAAAAATACATACCTAAAAAAGAATAAATAAAATCTTCATAGTGAAAATAACTAAGATAAAATGAATTCTAACAATATAAATAACGAGATTAACAGAGAAGTTATACAAAAATATTAAAACATATGACTTTAAACCATTTAAAGAATGAAATGAACTCCATGTAAACGTGTAAATATATTTGAAAAAAATTAACTACATCCTAACTACACATGGACTCTATTAATTAATTAACAAAGTTTTACTATATGGGCACCATGTAAAAATTGCATAAAATAAAAATATATACTAATAATTAAAAGTAAGATTAATGGGGTCACTTGCCTCCATTGTAGATCCACCACTGAATGTATGTACATATAACTCTATACATGAGTAATATTACAATACTGTCATTTGTAATAAAATTTATTTTGTTAGTGTTTATTTCCATTTTAGCTATTTTTAAAATAAAATATTTTTTCCTCTTTATTAATGTTATATGTGAAACGAAGAGATTGATACAATTGTAAAAGTTGTTTCTATGTAATCGTTATATCATGAGTTTAAATTACAAAAATAGTCTCTTATAAAAATATTAAAAAAGGTTGTGAATATCAAGTCTAATGGCTCACATTAAGTTTTAATGGTCTAACCCTTTCCTATAAGAAAAAGTTGCATACATTATAGGTCTTACTAGCCTAACTCTTCTCTGAACCCTATACATGCGGGAGGTTTTATGTACCAATGTGTTCTTTATTAATTTTATTCATTACTCCCTCTTTATTACGATTTTAAAAAATTAACTTATTGAAAAGACATATAATGATTATATTTGGAAGACGTGAATATATATATGAATTTACAACATACCCTTTAAATTTGAATTTAAAAAATTTTACTTGTATTGGTGGGAAATTAAAGTTTTCAAAAGACAAGCATGCATACTTGGTACTAGTAGTGGTAGTAATGGGGATTTGAGTTTAACAGGACTACTAATGTTGAGTCAGTAAATCTTTCTATCTTTAAGTGTTCTATTTTTTTTCGTGAGTACCCTTCTTCCACAAGCATGTTATTCTTGGAGTAATTTGAAAAATGCGTTTTCGTTCTTCCAAACCTTTTGTTCTGGCTCATGTATTGATGTGTATGGGTTAAGTTCGCTAAGCCCGCAAGGTTACCAACTAAGGCGCAAAGTTCTGGACCTATGAAACAGTGAAGTCCCAGACCTTGGATCGCAAGGTTACTAGTTAAGATGCAGAGTTCTGGACTTTTGAGACAGCAAAGTCCCGGACCTGTGAGACAGCGAAGTCCCAGACCTTGGAGTCAAAGGCCAGGACCTTCACGCTACCTACATAAGGGAAAAGAATAAGGATAAGAAGATAAGGATAACAACTAATCCCTCTTTATAAGATAAGAAGATAAGGACAACAATCAATCCCTCTTTAGTGGGAAAAGGATAAAGATAACAACTAATCCAACTAATCCGTCTTTATTAGGGATGAGGATAAGAATAAAAACTAATCCCTCTTGATCAGGGAAAAAGATATATACATGGGGAAAATGACCAGGTAGGGGGATCCATTTCCAATTACTAAAAAATTGCTAAACTCCGGTAATAAGACTAACTTGGGCATCGGAGAGTTTACTCTGGAGAACCACTTCGGGATCTATTTTGCAGGATTATCCATTGATGAGCACACAAAGAATCTTGGATCGTGACAACTAAATCGGATCATGACCGAGTTGCGGATTTCACCTTCATCAAGTGACGCTATCTGTGGGAACGAAAAAATTTCTTGATTTCTGAAGGTGTTCGCAATCTTTCTCTCGATTCCGATTCGTGTTAAGATGGTGGACACTAGATCTAGAGTCGGAGAGTCGCAGAAGGAACTAGCCGTGAAGGAGCACGACATAGTCGTTCAGGACCTAGAGCGGATGATCCTCTATGCCTAGGTGGAATTCCTGAACGTTTAGAACACCACTCTAATCATGAAGGCGAACGCTCTCAACAGAAGTCTCCAAATCTAGACAAGTCACTGGCACGAAAACAACGAGAAGACGATGAAAGGGCTTTTGCAGAGTTACATCATGCGCAGTTTGAAGAATTCTGCAGAACTAGTCGTCATTCATGCCTCTCTGATGATGAACTCCAACATAGCAATCGCGAAAAGAGTAAACGTAAAAAGAATGATGACAAGAGTGAAGCTTATGCTTCTCGTGCTGATAACAATTATGAAAATGAACATTTGAGGGTTAAGCCAAAACATCACCCTAAACGTTTTTGACATGATGATTTGCCTCTGATCAACAATCAGGTCGCAAATGACATATATGGCTTGTTGGGGTCAAATGACGAAGGAGACGTTCCTTCACCATTCACGCCAAGCGTCATGCAATATCCAACTCCAGCCAGATTTAAGATGCCAGATGGAAATATGGAATCCCATTTTATGAGGGGGATATTGAGCCCCTGGATTTCCTATTGTGATTTAAGTACGCAATGAATTTCAAGAATGCTTCGATAGAGGTTATGTGCAAAGTATTCCCCATCTATTTGAGTGGGAAGGCACGGGTGGGGATTGACAGCCTACCCCATAATAGTATTTCTTCATTTAGGCTGTTGGCTCTACTTTTTCATACCCACTTTTTTCAGAGGAAGAAATTCCACAAAACTGCAGCAGATCTGTTGAATCTTAAACAAGCAAAGGATGAATCCCTCAAGTCATATGTGGAAAGATTCACTGATGAAAGCTTACAAGTAACTAACAGAGCAAATTAATTGGTAATCTCAGCCTTTATAAATGGTCTCAACTCAGAACTATTCTATACAAAATTGGCTCGGGACATTCCAGTCAATACTCAAACACTTTGGCAAATGGTGGAAAGTTACACCAAAGGGGAAGATGCCAATAGAAAGAAGAAAGAAAACAAGAAACGTGAAAAAAGATATCAGGACGACACTAAAGGAAAAAGTCACCCGAAAAGTGCCTTTGATCTTTTGAATTATAATAGGGGAAGGGCAAAACCTCCGTTTCAAGAAAAAAGTTTAACGCCATTGACTAAGAGTCAAACTAAGATCTTAGCCATATATAAAGATCTTCTCTGATCTCCAGTCCCATTAACTACAGCGTCACACAAAAGACCCCAACATCTCTGGTGCAACTTTCACAATGATCACGATATGACACCGAAGATTGCAAGGACCTCAAGAAGGAAATAAAAGATTGCATCCGCAATGAGATGCTGGGTCAATATGTCCAGCGATAGAATTCAGAAACCCAACTCCGATCTGGATCATCGATACATCAGGATTTAGAAGCTACCAGCTAGCCACAATAGAGGGGAATTTATTACCCCAAGTCTGGAAAGTTAACAATTTAAAACCTTTCTATATTTAATTATTCTTCTTGTAGAAGAAAATATTATTTTACTCTTCTTAAATCAAGTAGAGGAACTACGACTTCCTTGAACTCGGTTCAAGGTGGTGAAACTGTCTCACTAAGTTTTAAATCGAGGAATCCACGTGTAACCTAGGCTCAGCTGAGTTTAGCTACGAAATCCATAACATCCCAAGAGGGTGAGGGGATACAAACATCCATACGAATGTCAAAAAATAAAATTTTATTATTTTTCTGAAATGCCCAAAACACTCTAAAAGGTGGGGACCATCACTTCAAAGTTCCCGAACATCCTAAGGGGTGGGGAACTTCGCTTTAGAGTTCCTGAACATCCTAAGGGGTGGGGAACTTCGCCTCAAAATTCCCGAACATCCTAAGAGGTGGGGAACTTTACCTCAAAGTTCTCAAACACCTTAAGGGGTGGGGACCTTCGTATCAAATGTCCTGAACATTGGACTATTTTATTACATAATAAAATGCGAATAGAAAACACTAATCTTTTCTTTTGCCTTTTCTTAGTCATCTTTTGCAGGATTTCTACCCTTTTAAACGGGTCCCATCTCAGCGATCTGGGACCTTCAAGTCCCGCATCCCAATTACAACTCCAGAATCTGCTACTTGTACAAGTTCAGTGCATCATGGAGACTCCGAACCTCTTGACCTCAATGGTTAAGACATCCTAAAAAAAAGAATACTCATGATAAGACCTTCTTCTGACCTTATCAGACCAAGGTCTTGGGGGCTTATAATGTGTATGGGTTAAGTTCGCTAAGCCGCAAGGTTACTAGCTAAGGCACAAAGTTCTGGACCTATGAGATAGTGAAGTTCTGGACCTTGGACCGCAAGGTTACCAGCTAAAGCATAGAGTTCCGGACCTTTGACACAGCAAAATCCCAGACCTCGGAGACAAGCGAAGTCCCGGACCTTGGAGACAAGTTCTGGACCTGTGAGACAGCGAAGTCCCAGATCTTGGAGTCAAAGGCCAGGACCTTCGCGCTACCTACATAAGGGAAAAGAATAAGGATAAGAAGATAAGAATAACAATCAATCCCTTTTTATCAGATAAGAGGATAAGGACAACAACCAATCCCTCTTTAGTAGGGAAGAGGATAAAGATAACAACTAATCCAACTAATCCCTCTTTATTAGGGATGAGGATAAGGATAATAACTAATCCCTCTTGATCAGGGAAAATGATATATACATGGGGAAAACGACCAGGTAGGGGGATCCATTTCCGATTACTGAAAAATTACTAAACTCCGGTAACAAGACTAACTTGGACATCGGAGAGTTTACCCCGAAGAACCACTCCGGGATCTATTTTGCAGGATTATCCATTGATGAGCACATAAAAAATCTTGGATCGTGACAACTAAATCGGATTGTGACCGGGTTGCAGATTTCACCTTCATCATGTATATCAATTGAAATGGAGAAAGAAGGAAGTAAAAATGGGTCATGTGATTCTCGCTGAATGAATTTAATGAAATAATGGATGAAAAATATTATATGGACCAAAGGAGTACAAATATAATTTGTGAAGGACTTATTAATTAGCAATTTGCTTTTATTTCAAATTTTCTTTTTTTTTTTTGGTTAAAAAGAGAATAAGAAAATATTACTCCCTCCATCTCATGAAAAAAATCCACTTTTAATTTGTTACAACTTTGTTTTTTTTTTTTTAAATTATAAGGTACAACTCTTGATGAATAATTAAATATTTAATTTTTCATTTTTATGATTAGTTTTTAATTTGAGTTATATTGTTATTAATAGCAAGGTAATACAATAATTTTACAAAAAGTTGGACTCTTGTTTTAAGACTAAGGGAGTAAATTTTTTTTTTAAAAGAAATACTATGGTTAACTAGAATCATAAATCTTAATATTAAAATAACGATATTAAAAGAGATTCTAACATTATCATTATATAACTTAAATTAATGATGTTTTTAATCATTTTTATAATGAAAAGTTATGTGACTGATGTGGCAAGTATAAAAAGACAAAATCATTACTTATTATTTTACAAAATAAAAAATAATGATTTTGTCTTTACATCAGTTATTATAATTTTTCATTATAAAATGTCACGAATAATATCTTTACTCTATAAATCAAATGATATTACATTAACTATTAGGTTGGTGAGAAAGTTTTCTTGTATTTGCTTTAATTACTTAGAATGGAGTATGTTAGTTCGGTTCCATATTTCCAATAATAACTCGAAATTCTCCATTCAAAGATTTTGGATGGGATGTTTCCTGTTGGCGTATGATTAACTTGGAAGTTCGTGTCCTGGAAATTGGAAAGCCAATCCTAGTAAATTCCAGCTAGCGCTTCATACTCTTCCATTTACCAACCATCATCTCTTTATATTCTGTTTCTTCGGTAGCACTGGCACTGCATCAGCACATAGATTGAAGAATTGGAAAAGAATTTGAAACGTCAGAACATCCAAGTAAATAATTCTCTTTCGTTTCATCATTTTTTTTTTTTTGTAAATAGCATATAATTATTTTCCTTTTGGGCATCTCGCTTATAATTAATCTATCTTGGCATGAAATACAAATAGTGATTACTGAATTCGCATTTGTTTTGTATGGATCTAAGCAGTGGATAAAATTATACATGCTTTGAAAATTTTTATGTTTTGGCTATTCTCTTGGGTTCGATCGATTTAGTTGTGAAACCAGAAGGATTTAATTAGTCCAGACCCTTTTCAAGGATCAGCTACGTTAAAAAGAAAAAGAAAAAAAAAATCTAGGGAATATAGTGCTAACGTGTTACTTCTAGGAATTAACCTGTGTTATACTTTCTTGGGAGTACGATTGAGCTGACAATACCAATGAAGTTTAGTAGAACTGGTCCTATGTTGTTGTAATATATGTAGCTTGCAGGTTTGAATTGTATAATTTGTCTATTGAAGAAACGTATGCCATATATATATATATGTGTGTGTATAGTACAATAATATTATGTTTTGGCTTCATAGTAAGTTTTAGGCCTCACAAGGTTCCGTTTATCACTATGGACATGAATGGTTGCCTGGTTTGGTTGTTAACAATATTTTATTTAAATTTTAATGTGGCATAATTATAATCTTCCCAAGATGAGATGGCACGAAGAGAATAAATTGTACATACGTAGCAAACATCTCAATTTTCCTCTATCAAAATCCAAGGCATCCATGCCAAACTCAACGTGCATGCATAAAGCGCGACGTATTACTTGACCATTTCCATAAAATATGCCCCAAGCGCGTGGTATGTTTTAGGAGAAGATTGTACCAAGTCTACATGTTTGGATGGCTTAAAATCATTGAGAAATCTTAAACAATGTGAACTGGGATTTACATTAATTAATTGGTGTTGGAGATTAGGAGACAACGAAGAGAGGGAGTAGCATTATAGTTATACTGTTATTCAAAGTCTGTTGGGTGCAATCGAACACATCACAATAACACTCCAACGACATTTTAAAGTAAACTCTTTTGTATATTTGGTGGCTATTTGAGGCAAGAACTAACGAGTATATTACGTAAGCTAACCCAAAGAACTAACGAGTATTAATAACTCAAATGACATTATCTAAATAAATGCGTAAATAGCACAATTTGTCTCTCAATTTAAGTCTTTGATTCCATTTGGTCTCTTGTGATCAAAAAGTTTTAATTTGATATCTTTTTACAATTTCGATTTTAATCAACCCTTCTAATAGAATCAAGCCAGGAGGGATTTAATACATCCAATCATTTAACATACACATGTCTAGGGTAAAACATAGTTGAAGAAATTAAAATAACTAAACTAAATTGTAAACAATCACTATAAACTTTTCTCTTTCGTAAAATACTCTGTAAAAATTTTATTTCTCATTTTATCACTTTTAGCTTAAGTTTTAATTTTCATAATAAACACAAATTTTAATTAGTTATCAAAAATATACTATAAATAGATAAAATTACCCCTTAACCATTTAAATTGTAAAATGCCAAAGTTGGAGGTGACTTAAATAACTAGATAATACAATTTAAATAAAATATTTATAAATTGTGGAAGCCATTTGACTGAATTCATTAAGTGTTGTTTAGCTTGATTCTACTTAAAATGATTAATTGGAGCTGAATCTACTAGGTAAGAGATCAAATTGAAAATTTTTGAACATGAAAAATGAAATCGAACTAACTTTCCAAATAGAGAGGAGAATAACTTTATTCACGCTAAATTAAGGTGGTGTAATAACCTGTCTATATATAAGTATTTAAAGCCACAAACATATGCATATAAATCAACCGTGGGATGCGTTGACAAAAGGTTAAATTTACGTTCTAAGAAAGCCATAAGCATGTTACGGAAGAACAAACCACACTCAAGGTGGGCCAGCTATGTAGTAAAAACCATACAGTACCTTTGTTTATCTACATATGTACATATATATATATATGGAAAGTTACATCAACCGTCCCTAATGTGGAAAGTATGATCTCATTTAATCCTCAAATTTGAAAAGCGCCTATTAAGTCCTTGATGTTTGAGATTTATTTTTAACTGGTCCCCAAGCCAATATTCAGACAAATCAAAACTTTGTCCAGTAAACACGTGCAATGCATATAATACGATAGAGGCATTGGATGGAAAATAAATAGAGACAATCAACCCCTTTATCTTCCCTTATACCATCTGTGTTCACTAGATGGAGTTTTCATTTGTCCGAATATTGGCTTGGGGACCAAATGAAAATAAATATCCAATATTGAGAATTTAATAGGCACTTTTTAACTTTTGCAACTATATGAATTCATACCCTTAACGTCCGGGATGATTGATGTAATTTGCCCTATTTAGACATGAAACCACAATAACCGATTCATACAATACACCTAAATTGTGCCATCAAGTGTTAATTTCCCTATTAGAAATAAGTTGTTGTGACTACACATGTACATTTATCTATTACTAATAAACATGCCTCTAAAATACTTGCCGTTAATATCCCGGATATGGAATCACATCTTCTCCCATGGCAAGCCATCATGTCTTCTAATTGACATGAGTTCATTAATAGCAGTTCGGGACCTGTGCATCTAATGCAGTTCAGGACCTGTGAGTTCAATACAGTTCGAGGCCTGTGCATCTAATTCAATTCGAGACCTGTAAGTTCAATACAATTCGGGATCTGTGCATCTGATGCAGTTCGGGACCTGGGAGTTTAATACAATTCATGACCTGTGAATCCCGAACAGATTCTGACAGTTGCGACTCTGGACCTTCAGAAAGGCATCTAAGACTCAAAATATTTATAGTGGTAAATGACTCTTACTTTACTGCAGAATTCCATTTCCATAATAAGTTCACAATAATAACAGAATCGTGTTTATCCATAAACACGTAAACAAAATCCACAATCACGGGAAGATAACAACGACGCTCCAAAAGGAGAAACATCCGCAATTTATCAATTGGGAAATCGTTACAGAATCCCACGATTAGCGGTAAGAAGGAAATAAAAGCCGACAGAGATCACCAGATATAAATAAGCAGTGACTGATTAAGAAAAATATTACACTCTAAGAGAAGTGCTGACTTAAGCATCGGAGTGTCTTCCGCGGAGAGCTCCTCCGGGATCTGTTTTGCAGGAATCACCATATTTACTGATTTCGAAGCTTTCAATTGGTGATATCAAGATCGGATCGTTGACAGTAGTGGATTACGACTTCATCAATTGGTGCCATCTGTGGGAAACTTTGTTTTTACTAAGAAGACATACTCGTGACTGTGACTTTCCGCTCCTTGTCACCAACATAGGAACCCGATCGGGAAGACGAAGAGCTGGTGATGGAACCAGCCAAGGAGGAATACCAGAAGGTCTCTCTGAACCAAGGGTAGATGGCCCTCTACGTCTAGACAACATCCCTGAAGGATCTGAGCATCACTCTGAACATACTAATTGAGCCTCTAGGAAAAAATCTCACAACCCAGACAAGTCTTTCACGCATCGCTAGATAGAAGAAGACGAACGGGCTTTTGTTGAACTGTACTATGCTCAATTCGAAGAATTTTGCAGAAATAGACATCCCTCGTATCAACGGGAGAATAAATCCGATCAAAGCAATCGTGAGGAGGCCCGTCGAAAAAGGGAAGACGAAAGAAATGATGATAACATTTCTCGTGCAAGCAATAATTATGAGAATGGACATCCTAGGGTCAAGCCTAACCCTAAACATCCGCGACACGACAACTTTCCTCCGATCAGTAATCGGGTAGCTGATGATATCTATGGCTTACTAGGATCTGATGACGAAGGAGATATCCCTTCCCCGTTTACATCTCACATCATGCAATATCCAACTCCGGCAGGCTTCAAGATGCCAGATGGCATTCCATCTTATGAGGGGGATACGGACCCCCTGGATTTTTTGTCGCACTTCAAATATGCGAAGAATTTCAAAAACGCCCCGATGGAGGTGATGTTCAAAGTCTTTCCCATATATTTGAGTGGAAAAGCGCGTGTATGAATTGATGGGCTCCCCCGTAACAGCATTTCATCATTCAGGAGGTTGGCCCAGCTCTTTCATACCCACTTTTTCCAGAGAAAGAAATTTCATAAGTCAGTAGCAGACTTGATGAATCTCAAGCAAGCCAAAGATGAAGCTTTAAAATCTTATGTAGAAAGGTTTAATGATGAAAGTCTGCAAGTGGCCGACAGAATGGATCAACTGGTAATCTCAACCTTCATGAATGGCTTGAATCCAGGACCATTCTATACCAAACTGGCTAGAGACACCCCAGAAGATACCCAAACCCTCTGGCAAATGGTGAAAAGTTACACCAAAGGAGAAGAGGCCAACAGAAAGAAGAGGGAAAATGAAAAGCATGAGAAGAAAGATGATGCTAAGGGGAAAACCCCCCAGAAGAGTGTTTTTGACATGTTAAACTACAACAAAGGGCGGCTGGAGCCGCGGCTTTAGGAAAAGAGTTTAACATCACTTAACAAAAGTCGCACTGAAATCCTGGCCATACATAAGGAACTTCTTCGGCCACCTGTACCGTTGACAGCTGCACCACACAAAAGGCCACGGCATCTCTAGTGTGCCTTTCATAACGATCATGGCCATGATACTGAAGAATACAAAGATCTCAAGAAAGAGATCGAATACTGCATCCGTAATGGCATGTTAGGCCAATACATCCAGCGATGGCATACGGGAACCCAATCTCGGTCTGGAGGTCGGGGAAACGGTAACCATGCCGAAGGGCATGGAGGAAGACAAGGAGAACGGGGCCAACCCATGCAACAACAGGATTACAGACAAAGATGGGATCATCCTTCCAATCCCCCATATCAACCGTATCTAAATCCTCCCCCTCAATAAGGGGCGCCTCCGCCGCCACCCAATGATAACCGAAATGTCATTGGTGTAATCCATGCCATATTCGGAGGGTATCCTGAAGGCCAGTCCCAGTCTGCAATTAAGGCTAGTGCAAGAAGGATTCCGCCACAGGAGCCAGCCAATAAGCGGTTCAAACCCTCTGAAGTCATCACGTTTTCATAAGAAGATGCAGTTCCCACTGTAAGTTCGCACAATGATGCCTTAGTTATTAAAGCAATTGTTTCTAATAAGGAAGTGTATAAAGTGTATGTGGATGATGGGAGCGCAGTCGATGTCTTATACTAGACTGTTTCCGTAAGTTGGGAATTGATTTTGCAGCTTTAAAGTCCTCCAGCATGCCACTGGTGACTTTCGCTCATGAAGTAGTTCATTTAGTGGGAATAATTACGTTGGCAGTCACAGTTGGGGAGTACCCTAGAGGCAAAACCATCATGACAGACTTCTACGTAGTAGATGCTCCATCCCCGTTTAATGCCATAATTGGGAGATCCTGGATAAATAAGGCTAAGGCGATTTGGTCGCCATATCATCTTGTCATGAAATTTCCAACTGAGTACGGAATTGCATCCATTCATGGAGACCAATATGCAGCACGTGAATGTATGCGTATTGCCCTTAAAGGCAAGCATACAGATGCCAAAGAGGTACACGCTATACAAGCTGCAAACTTGCAACCCACTAACCCTAAGGTACCACATCGGGGAAGTGAGAGCAAGGGTAATGAGATGACTACTATGGATCCCACACATCATAGTTCTGATAGTGTGGAGTAGATGTCATCTGGACCTGACGAAATCACTAATGCGGTTGAAGAGGTTATTTTAGATCCCCAACATCCAGAAAGAACAATCAAGGTAGGAGCCACTTTGCCCCCGATGATCAAGTAACAGGTTATTCACCTCCTTCGTATGTATAAGGAAATCTTCGCTTGGGGACCAGAGGACATGCCCGGAATCTCACCATCATTGATGACGCATAAACTTAACATTGATCCAAGGATCAAGTCTGTATAACAGAAAAAGAGATCTTTAGCACTGGATAGAAATGCAGTTGTTAATGAGGAGGTAAAGAAACTACTCCAATCTAACATCATTAAAGAGGTATTTTATCCTACCTGGTTATCCAATCGTGTTTTGATCAAAAAACCAGATGATAGCTGGACAATGTGTATTGATTATACTGATTTGAACAAGTATTGTCCAAAGGATTGTTACCCTCTACTTATGATTGATCAGAAAGTTGAGGCCATTTCAGGATATAAAGTACTGATATTTCTTGATGCGTACAAGGGTTATCACCAGATTTTAATGGATGAGGAAGACACTAAGAAAACAGCGTTCATCACAGAAATGGGAATTTTCTACTACACAAAAATGCCGTTCGGTCTGAAGAATGCAGGAGCCACCTACCAACGTCTGGTCAACCAGGTATTTTCCAACCAGATTTGGAAATATATGTAGATGACATGGTAATCAAATCCAAGAAGAGTAGGAGGGCGCCCGAAGATTTGGAGGAAACCTTGCAAATGATTATCAGAGTGGAAATGCGTCTGAACCCCAAAAAATATACCTTTGGGGTAGGATCAGGAAAATTCCTAGGTTTTATGGTCTCCAAACATGGGATTAAAGCCAATCCAGATAAAGTCTGAGCTATTACAGAGATGGCACCACCTAGAACCCTGAAATAGGTCCAGAAATTGATGGGATTGCTTGCTGCTCTAAATAAATTCCTGTCACGTTCTGCCGATTGAAATCTCCTTTTCTTCCAAACTTTAAGGGAAGCCACGAATTTCAAATGGACAGAAGACTGCTAAAAAGCATTTGAAGAATTAAAGAAGCATTTAGTTGAACTCCCTGCTCTTACAGTACCAGTACCAGAAGAGACCCTGCACTTGTATTTGGCATCTTCTGATAACATGGTTAGTGCGGTACTTGTGCGTGATGATAACGGCATCTATAGGCCTATCTACTACGTCAGTCGCGCACTTCAGGGTGCAGAAACGAGATACCTGCCCATAGAAATGATAGTGCTCGCATTGGTCTATGTTGCTAGGAGGTTACGACCTTATTTTCAAGCTCATCCCATATGCATGCTCACAGATCAGCCTATCAAGCAAATCTTGTCAAAACCTGAGGCTTCAGGATGACTTGCAAAGTGGACTATTGAGTTAGGAGAGCATGATATTCAATGCCAGCCTCCAACTACCATAAAAGCAAAGGCCCTAGAGGACTTCATTGCTGAAATGCCCATCTCTATGCCCAATACTGCTATCCCCATGCTGCTTGTCAAAGGTAGGGAGAGCAGAGAAATTAGCCCAAATAAGTGGACATTACACGTTGACGGAGTATCAAATGAAGATGGGAGTGAAGCTGGTCTACTACTAAGAAGTCCCGAGGGAATAGAGATCATATACGCCCTCCGCTTTGGCTTTAAGGCAACCAACAACAAAGTTGAATATGAAGCTCTCATCATAGGTTTGAATTTGGCACAGAGAATGAAAGCAAAAGAAGTATGTGCTTACAGTGACTCCCAAATTGTGGTCAACCAGGTGCAAGAGACCTATGAGGCTAAGGAACCTCAAATGAAAAAATACCTGGATAAGGTTCGGGCTTTCAGTCTGTCCTTTAAGGCTTTTCAGCTCGAGCAAATTCCGAGGTCTAAAAATAAAAGGGCCGATGCTCTTAGCAAGTTGGCATCTTCTGCCTTTTCCTAGCTCAACAAAAAAGTATCAGTGGAAGTGCTTCCCTGTAGGAACACAGATGCGAAGCCTATGATGGTCATTGAAGGAGTAGAAGAAAATTAGATGACACCCATTTGAAAATATCTGGAGACTGGAGAACTGCCCCCTGATAAAAATGAGGCCAAAAAACTTAGGCTAAAGGCCCCACGCTATGTGATACAAGATGGAATCCTATACAAGCGGTCGTATTTGCAGCCTCTGCTCAGATGTGTAGGGCCACAGCAAGCAGACTACATACTTCGAAAGTCACACAAGTCCCAGAACGTTAGCCAAAAGATTATTCGATGGGGATACTATTGGCCTACGCTATTCAAGGACACCTGTGAGTTCGTACATAGATGCCTCAAGTGCCAACTCCATGTCCCTTTAGTCAGACGACCTCAGATGGAGATGGTTAGTATTCAAAGCTCATGGCCTTTTACTCAGTGGGGAATTGACATACTAGGTCCATTCCCTGAAGCTCCAGGTCGATTGAAGTTCCTGTTGGTCGCCATCGATTACTTCACTAAATGAGTAAAAGATGAACCGCTGGCTACAATCTTTGAAAAGAATATTTTGAAATTTGTATGAAGCAATATTGTCTGCAGGTTTGGGATCCCTCAGATGATCATCTCAGACAATGGTAAACAATTTGTAGACAATCCTTTCTGATCGTGGTGTGAAGAACTCCACATCAAGCAGAAGTTCACATCAGTGGCACATCCTCAAGCTAATAGACAGATGAAAGTCACGAACCGGACTCTCTTACAAGGATTGAAAACTCGCTTGGATAAAGCAAAAGGAGATTGGGTGGAAAATCTCCCAAATGTTCTGTGAGCCTATCGTACAATTCCACGAACAGCAACTGATGAAACTCCTTACAGTCTCACATATCGTTCAGAAGCTGTGATCCCAATAGAGATTGGGGTTCCTAGCCCCCGACTTATTGCTTTTAATAACACAGCCAATAAGGAGGATATCCGCCTTAATTTGGATTTGCCGGAGAAACGCCGAGACTTAGCCTCCATTAAAGAGGCTAGATACAAGCAAGATATGGCAAAATATTACAATGAAAGAGTGAAAATCAATGAGTTCGCTCCAGGGGAGTTGGTTCTGCGTAAAAATGAGGTGAGCAGGGCTCAGAAATTGGGCAAATTAAAAGCCAATTGGGAAGGGCCATACAAAGTCATTGATGTCTCCAAATCGGGGAGTTATCAATTAGCTACCATGGAAGGAAACTTAATACCCCGAGTTTGGTATGCTAGCAACTTAAAACGTTTCTATGTTTAATTGCTTTCTTTTTTATCGTGGAATAAAATAAGTATTGTTAAATCGAGTGAAGAGTTTATTACCTTCGTGAAACTCGATTCAAGGTCGTGAAACTGCCTTGTTAATTATTAAATCGAGAAACTAACGCGTAACCTCGGTTCAGCTAAGATCAGCTGCTTATTCCGTAACATCCCTAAGGGGTGAGGAAATTAAATGTACACATAACGAAAAGAAAATTTACTACTTATCGCAATTCTCTAACACGTACACACAGGTGAGGAACTGTGAGTCACTCACAGATGCAGAATTATAAACCCACTTGCAGGCGGGGAACTGTACCTCCATATATAAATGGGGAATTACGTCAACAATTAAACAGATCCTTAAAATAACTCAAACTTTCTCTTTTCCTTTTTTCCTTGCCTCCTCATATTTTGTCCTTTCTTGCAGATACTTGTTGAACGAAGCCTCCTTACTCCTATTTAACGGAGTATCTAATTGACCTCGTTTGGCCATCAGTTTTAACTCCTCTAGCATTATGTCTATAGGATCTTTATCTGCAGAGGCTATCTTCACACTAGCACCCCGCAGTTGTGCTTCCATCGTAGTTACTTTGGACTTCCAAATCTTACATTCAAGTTACAATTCTCTGATCTGCAGCTTGTGGGGTTTCAGAGCCTCCTGGAGACCTCGAACCTCCCGACGCTCTTTCTCCACATCACTAGTCAAGGTACTGATCGTTTCGTCTTTTGTTTTTACTTCTGCAGTAAGTCCCTCCACTTCTGTTGCAAGTTTGGCAACTGTTTCAATAGCTTCCTCATTACTTGACACATTTAGACTCCCTAATACCCTCTGTCTTTGGGTCAGATCTTCACTTAAGCAGTGATTTCGATATTGTAAATATGACACTTGCTCGTGATACTCTTTGTTTTCTCTTTTTAGGCGAAATATGGTATCTCGGAGATCTGTAATGACACCCTCAAGCGCTCTAATCTGTTCTTGTAAATGACTAACACGAATTCCTGTTCGGAATAAGAATGCTTAGCATACAAACCACCAAACACATGAACGGAGAAAAATGTCCAATTAGTAATCTTTGAAATAGAAACCATCCCTTAAGTTTACAGACCATCAATGTGTCTAAAAATATCATGAAAAAATTCAAAGTAAAATCAGCCTAAGAGCTAGTCACGTGGGGAACTTCACTTCTGAGCGCTGATGTCCCTGCTGCTGCACGGTCACTTAGCCCCGCATCAGCTTCATCCCGAAGATCTGGGTCTTCATCCACATTACACATGTTTAGTTCCTCCAGGCTATATGCTCTTATAAGGCGAATGAGCCATCAAACGCCTTAACAGCATCCACGTACACTTGGGTTGCCCTCAACTCAGCCTCTTGATCATACCTAGGCAATTCTTTAAGCCTCAGAGAAGGATGTCTTTTCTGAATATCTACCGCCACCTCATGGCCACCAACCTGTCCAGCAACTCTGCAGAATTTTACAACAAAATCTCCGTAATCTTGAGTGTGAAAAACCTTCTTCACTAGCAATTTAGAGAATTCTCCTTGGGCTACGCTCAGAGTGTTCCGCAACTCAATCTCTCTCTCGCAGCTGCTATTGTAGGGCTAAAATCTCCTTCTCATTTTCTTCATGTTCCTTCTTCATCTCTGTGACCTCCATCTCCAACTTCCTTCTGGACCCAACCACGACCCTTTCTGATTCCTTCAACTCTTCATTTTCAGCTTTATAGGCTGCAACTGTCCCAGCCTCATCATTCATCCTCAAAAAATATTCACTCCAAGTCGCAAGTGCCTGTACCATAATCGACATTAAAAAAAGAAATAAGATAAACTGTAGTTGTTTGCCTGAAAAGAAATATTACCCAGGGAATAGTATGACAAAAATTGTCATTCAACTCGGTCAATGGCATTCCTGCCAACTTCCTCTGGTAGTTTTCCAATCCTTCAAACCTCAGCATTTCCTCCACCCCAGGTTTGGCAAATAAAACTGCAATCTCTACAGCAATATCTTCCTCAGAACCAACTGCCTTCTCTGTAGCTGGCACCTTCACTCTTTTCCTCTTAGTTAGAGCAACAATCTCCACCACCTCTTCTTATACTTTTCTCTTTGAAGAGTCCCCTATTTCCACTTCTTTGACTAAGGGAACTTCTTTGGATACCTTCTCTGTTTCCGGTTGGGCCCCCGTTGTGAGTTCTACTTTGATTGAGCTTTTGAATTTCACTACATAATTTCATAATGCATAACATTAATGTCCGAATAAACACAACCATTATAAAACTTACACAAAATTCCTACCCTCATCATCTTGGGAAGATTGGATAACCAAAGATCCAGTATCAGCCACCGCAGGGCTTAGATTGTATTTAACCAAATCCTTTTCCGTAAAATTGCCAATCCTTTCTTCTCAAAGCTCAACATATGCTCTTCCCCGGGGTTCTGTTTCTTCCGATTGGGGTATGGGTCTGTTCTTTCCTCAAAGAACCAACCCGTTTTCAACCCACACGCATCGGATTTTACAAAAAAGAATCTCTTCTTCCACTCATGATGAGTGAAAGGGCTACCCCTCTTACTCTTATATCTAGGAAAAAAGGTAAAATACCCGATCTAGTTTGTTGATTTTTTCATACAAAAAAAGAACCTAAACAGGTTCACACAACTCTTAAATTTTCCCTCCCTACACAATAATTCTATCCCTATTATCAGCCTTACGACCTTAGGGGCTAATTGGGCCACAGATATCTCATAGTATCTCAAGACATCCACCAGAAGTTGGCAAACAAGAAACCTAAGGCCTGCCCTCAGGTGTTCCTCATACACGGTGGTATATCCGGATGGCGGATTACACGCCCTACCCTCACTCTCCAGAGCTCTAGCCCCATATTCTTCAGGAATATGATACTTCCTCCTTAACTCCATCACGTCGGCTTCGCTAAAAACCAACCCTAATCCCTTCGCCGGGAGGGTAAATTTTACAGGATACCCTACTACCGGTGGGGCCACGAATTTTTCTAATTCCTCTTCCGGGGAATTCAAACTTGTTGACACATTCTCTTCTCCCCTTGAACTGGTGACAACCACAGTCTTCTTTCCTCTTATACTACGTCTACTGACTCCTATTAATCCATGACTGAATGACTCAGAGACGTCACTATCTCTCCCTGCCACAGACATTGTTCTTCCCCCTTGGGAAGATCCTGATGACATTGAAGTGGAAGAAGCCATACTTACTTTTTGGAGGCGAGAAACTATTGCTATTCGTCGACGTCGTTTGACTGTATCTTCTTACCTCTCCAAATCAAATACGGGCTACTGATAATGCTGGGTAAATACCCTAGAACTGAAAAGTTGCTTTTATACCTTAAAACTTCTAGCTTTTGTGTGAACCCAAACAATCTTTATAAATTCCACGATCTCTCACGTCGCACTCTTAAAAAGCGGGATTATAACTTCTGTCTTTACACGATGCACTTCGGTTTCCTATATTTTCTCCCACTATTTCTTTTGATTAGACCTTTGCCTGACATCATCCGACAAAGGTCTGGAGGGCTTATGATGGACATGAGTTCACTGATAGCAGTTCGGGACCTGTGCATCTAATGCAGTTCAAGACCTGTGAGTTCAATACAGTTCGGGGCCTGTGCATCTAATGCAGTTTGGGACCTGTGAGTTCAATACAATTCGGGACCTGTGCATCTAATGCAGTTCGGGACCTAGGAGTTCAATACAGTTTGGAACCTGCGAGTCTCGAACAGATTCTGACAGTTGCGACTCTGGACCTTCAGAAAGGCATCTAAGAGTTGAAATATTTATAGTGGTAAATGACTCTTACTTTACTGCGGAATTTCATTTCCATAATAAGTTCACAATAATAACAGAATCGTGTTTATCCATAAACACGTAAACAAAATCCACAATCACGGGAAGATAACAACAACGCTCCAAAAGGAGAAACATCTGTAATTTATCAACTGGGAAATTGCTACAGAATCCCACAATTAGCGATAAGAAGGAAATAAAAGCCGGCAGAGATCACCAGGTATGGATAAGCAGTGATTGATTAAAAAAAATATTACACTCTAAGAGAAGTGCTGACTTAAGCATTGGAGTGTCTTCCCTAGAGAACTCCTCCGGGATCTATTTTGCAGGAATCACCATATTTACTGATTTCGAAGCTTTCAAGTGGTGACATCAAGATCCGATCGTTGACAGTAGCGGATTACGACCTCATCATCTTCCATTAAAAGAGACCAATCTTTCTTGATATTCTAAGAATGATAGCGAATTTGGTTTCGCACAAACGCCATATTTCTTTATTTATTTTCTTTGCAACCATTTTTAAGAGAGCAACAAATCAACTATGATCTACTATTACTTGTGATCTTATTCCAACAAAATACTTCTCCATCCAAGAGCCTTTTAATCCCACAATCCGCATCCCATGTTGACATTCCAACCTTTATTTGCTAGGACTACAATCCGCATCCCATGTTGACATTCCAACCTTCATTTGCTAGGACTAAGAATATGAAGGCAATAGAATTGTCAAAAATAGCCAAAGTAATACTGAAGTTATCATCTGGGAACCCAATATTTTGGGTCATTAAAAGGAAGAACCGCTGAAAAAAGATTCATCGTGTATCATCTATAGCAAAACTATGAAATAATACTCCCAGTTTCAGGTTATTTTCAATGTGGTATCTCACGATGCATTTCCAAGCTGCAAAAAATGTCTGATGAACATGTCAAACAAAGAATCCAACTCTAGTATTCATCAATCCAAATAGCAAACCTATGAAAAAGTGGGCCATCAACTTCCTCCAAGTATTTGCACTAAGATTGTACGTTTCAGCGGTTACGGTGTTACTTAAAGATAAGGATGAATTGCATCTACTACTCCTATGACTTATAAAAACTATCAATCGAACTCCAAAATTTAGAAAAACTATCAATACCACTTTAAATTTGATAAATTCATAACATTTAACCCCCTATTGTCAGTTGACTAACATTGATCATTGACTTTTCACCAAGTTAATTGTTAATTTGGTTAATTCTTAAATTATCTTTTAAACTATAATATTTGAATTACATTTAACCCTTAAGGCTTGTTTTAATTACAAAATAGACCCTAAGGTTTAACAAAATAGATCCATCCCTTCTGTTTTCTTATTTAATTAGTCTTACAAAAATGTTAATAGCAACTATTGATAATCAAAAATGTAGACACAATTCTAACTTTGACAATTTTCTACACAATTTAACAATCCAACATCTAACCAAAATACATGTAAATTTTAAATGTTGCAATATTTTATTATGTTTATTTTTTCGTTTCCATTCAAACAATTTAAGTTCAGTCTAATAAATATAATTTTTAATTTTACAACTATTACATCAAATTCTAATAACCAAAATAATTCTTAATTTTATGACTATTATATCAAATTCTAATAACTAAAATAGACAGCAAGAGATTTAAATAAATAATTGTTTTTTAAAAGTTTATAGAGATACAAATATAATAAAACAATCATTTAATCATATAAAGAGACAGTAGTGGTATATTAATTTTGAAGGCACAATAAGAAATTTAGAAAATAAGTTTTTTTTAAATTTGAAAATGATGAAATAGTAATATGCTAAAAAAATTTATTAACTTTGTTATTTAGTTTTCAAAAATTATAAAGGTACATATTGATATTATATTCTTATTACTTTTTTAGTTTATTAGTTTATGATATAAAATAAAAATATAAAATTATTCCTAATGACAAGAAAATAAAAATATAAAATAAATAAATAGAAGTTATTAAATTTTATTTAATAAAGTTTTAAAGCTTGAAGGGCCATTTTGTGATTAAAACTATCCTCATGAGTATATGTTATTTTTCTGTGCTAGTTTTTCGTCTTTTCACTTATTCCATTAGTTGACTTTAATGATCATTAGGTCAAATGATCACTTATTCCACAGAAATAATAAATCCACATTTAACCTAATCCTTCCTCCTCTTTCCCACAAGAATAAATCTAGATTAAGTCCTAACTCTCTTCCTGCAAACCCGACTAATTTAACCATCTTATAATCTTGAAGAAACGAGTCAAAACCAAAATCCACAAAAGCAACTTTTGTAGGTGCTAATAGGCCCTCACAAATCAGGGCCCTGAAGCACGGAGAGATTATTCATCTTGATTGTGGGAATGGTGCAGCAACAAGCTTTTCCAATCAAGATAACTTGGAAGCCCCGCTCGATGAGAAGGATAAGTGCACTAGCGTTAATTGTTCCATTATTAGTTCTTTTTAATCTTAATATTATGCCTCAAATGACCACAAATAAATCTTGAACGTCTTTAAAAAATCTAGGGTAAATTACATCTACTATCACTGTAGGTTGTAAAAACTACCAATCAAACCCCAAAATATGAGAAATTACCAATACCCCCTTAAATTTGATAAATTCATAACATTTAGCTCCTTTAATCAACTAAATTCATAACATTTAGCTCCCTTAAGGGGGTATTGGTAGTTTTATCAAATTTCGGGGTTTGATTGATAATTTACACAAACCACAGGGATAGTAAATGTAATTTACCCAAAAATCTATCATTAGTTAGATATCGATTTAGGAGTTGTGTCCACAGCTAAGTTTGTCTTAATCCATAAAATCCCAGACAACATCTTCAAGAAAACACAATGGCTATTCAATCTTTCTCCGGCCAACATGCTTTTCAACTAATTGATCCTCCATGCAAATAGCTTCTTTCCCTTTCTCTATGCTTGCAGGAATGATAAAACAATACTTAGCTTTGCAAATTGAATAAGCCCATGCCTATTTATAGTTGAACAATAATAGAACAATACTTAGCTTTGCTTAGAGAGAAGTTTGTTTTATTCTTTTCTTAAAGTGAGTAGTACATTTCTTTCTTTCAATTGTGAAAATATTGAGGTTAATGAGTAGGTGTCACGAATTTCTTATCGGTCTCATAGAATTCTATAGTGCACTTAATAAGTAAGACGAGTTCAAAAATTTTACCAGTTTGAGCATTTAGGTTAAAGTTAGAATTTTACTTCTTTTTTAGTCTTTATTGAGGGTTTTTCAAAAGAATAACTTCTAAACCTAATTTAGGAGTCCTTCAATTGAAGAAAGAAATTACTTGAAGAGTCAATTGAAGAAATTCCAAATGTTCATGCCCTGCTATCATCAACTCCATGTATAAATTCACCCCATGCACGTCTAGACTTCTCAACAAAAACATCAATAACTCAATCAAGTATATGCTCTTTCCTCTCTCTTTTTCATATTGTTTTGTTACTAAATCATTGACTTTACAAAAATATTCTTACTTGTTCTAATACTTGTCACAGATTGCTAAGGAAGTCCTGATAAAATGGGTGGGGTGAGAACCATCGTTCTTGTTGGTTGTACAGGAAATGGAAAAAGTGCAACTGGTAATTCAATCCTTGGAAGTAAAGCATTCAAATCAATGTCTAGGCTTCGAGGTGTGACAACTGATTGTCAACTAAGTTCCACTGTGTTACAAGATGGCCAAATTCTCAATGTGATTGACACTCCAGGTAATGAAGTTTTTCTTTTTTATTTGTTGCAATAATTATTGTTTTATCTTTGATATAGAAAATTTTATAAATTTTATGAGAAAAAATTAGGGCTTGAAATAATGTGTGAAGAGAGAGATTAATGTTGTATGTTGAACGGTAATACTTGAAACATTATTATATTGGCAATTAATTGATGGTTGTAAAATAAATGCAGGGTTATTTGATTCTTCTAGGAGCTCTCAAGATATTGAGAAGGAGATTGTTAGATGCATCCAATTGGCAAAAGATGGCATTCATGCGATTCTAATAGTTGTGTCACTTAGCGTTCGATTTTCTAAAGAACAAGCAGCTGTCGTTGATACCTTGAAGCATTTGTTCGGAACAAGGATTCTTGATTATATGATTGTTGCTTTTACTGGTGGTGATGATTTGGAAGAGGATGAAACTTTGGATGATCGCTTAGCTTCAGGCCCTGAGGCTTTCAAGGTTCTTTTACATGCACGATGCATGTTTTTGTTGATTAATTTGTCATTTCACTACCATTTTATGGGTTGAATCAGATTTAAGGTTATATTATGCATTTATGGTGCTTATTATTTTAAAAGTATGATCTTGAGTTTAATTACTATAATTGGAAAATTAAGATGGGAGGATGCTTGAGTAAATGTATGCATATATATAAATTTCCTTATCATCAATAGACCTCCTTTTAATTATTTACCCACAGCGAAAGAGATTCCATTTTCTAGTTTTGATGGTCAAACTCTGGTTTGCTCAACCTCTTCATAAGAGTCACAAAATTTTGAGTGCTCAATTCATTGTTCATTCTCATACAACAACTACTTAATCTTGTGAAGATATTTAATAATTTGTGTTGATTTATCTCATCACTGCTATGTATTCTTTTGTTTTTTCATTAATCAACATCCTTAGTGAGAGTTGTGTAACACACAAAGGAAAATTTAATGTAATGTTATTGAATCTTAGGAACTACTTGAAAAATGTGGAAACAGACGAGTAATTTTTGATAACAAGGCAAAGGATGAAGACAAGAAAGCCAAGCAACTTCACCAACTTCTTACTCTCATCAACGACATTATGGAGAAAAACGAAGGAAAACCATATACTCGTGATTTAATGCTTGAATTTAAGGTGATAAATTAACTTTCTTAAATTGGTCATTGTTTCTTGTTTGTTTCTGTTTCACTAATGGAATATATAGAAAATGCTCTGTACATTTATTAAGTGCACAAACCAACAAAAATCTCTGCATATTTATCTTTCCCCAGAATGAAGATGCAAAAGCATATAATGAGGAGCAGATGCAACAGCTTATCGCTGAAACGGTACGTAACTTTTTGTATATGAAATGCATGATTTCTTGAGCAGCTGATGATGTTTCGACCCTATATTTTATCACATGATATAGGTTCCCTTTTAAAATTTTAAAAGTGATAAATAAATTATTTATCCTATATATTGTAGCTGAAGTGTTGTTGAAACTTTTTGCTTTTCTTCTAACATATGTAAACTATGTAATTTCTCCCAACTTCCTCTAGTCGTGTTGTTTTGTCAATGTTGTTTTGTCAAATTTTAGGAGATTCATGTCTTACATATCCTTCAAAATTTTTGAAAATTTCAATTGTTAGTCTAAAACTTTTTTGTCTAAAATTTAAGGCACCATATTATAGTCTTCCCAAGATGGGAGAGCATGAAAGAAGACGAGGGTGTAGTGGGGGCACTTATCCCACAGACCCTAGTTGGTCCTACATTATAAATGTTAAAAAATTTTAAAAGCCTTGCCCCATAAATGAAATAATTGCCCTACTAATAAGGAATCGAATTGCAAGTTGGTAATTAATTTACATGTAATTTTATTTGGGAAAATTTTCATAATTTTTGTTGATCAATAAAAGAAATTCAATTTTAAGAAAATTAATATAGAGATGTAATATTATGAAATGGCAGTGCAATAAAATAAAATAAAAATGAAGTAATTTTTGTTCTATATCTTTATTATTAATTACAATAATTAGATAAAATTTTATAGGTTTCACTTTAATAACTTCTTTTGTCGAAAAGTTATGATGATGTCTTATAAGTGATTAAAAATTTTTAATATACATAAAAAAGGTCTATGCAAATATCTTTACTTAATATTTAAACATAAAATAAATATTTACTAATAAATTATATATACATGTATATTTAAGTGCTAAAATTAAAAATTTTAATTTAAGAAAAAGGAAAAAAAATCCTGAACGCATAAGATATGATAACAATAAGGGCATGTGATTCAATTACATAATGAAAATTAGCCCCACTGGTTTCAATTTCTAGCTCCACGCTTGATGAAGATAATTCGTTGATTGGGTGGTTTTGATGGGACATGTGACCGAGCATGTGAAATTTTGATTGAATACATTTTTTTTTCAATTATTAGGTATAACAATTTTAAGATATTATTAAATATATAAATTTATATTTTATTTTTATTTTTTAATTATAGCTATACACAACTATTATTAATAAAGGTATTAAAGAAATTTTATTTTAAAAATATACTCTTTTTTAGACAAAAAAAAAAACGAATGAATTGACTTTTTCTTAAAAAACAGATGGAGTATTAGATTCTAACAGAATTTTAGAATTTGACTCTCTGGCTCTAACTCAATGTTGTTGAGACAATGCATGTATAGGTCCATAAGAAGCTCAAAGAGAGAAATGAGGAGATTATTACTCAGTTGGAGAAGGATTTCGAAAAACTCCAGAAGAGAAATGAGGAGATGATTAATAAGTTAAAGGAGGACCTGCAGAGAGAACAGAGGCAGGAATACAAGCGCATAAAAGCAAAAGAGAAAGAAAGAAATTTAAAACGACAGATCCGTGAGTTGGAACAGGAAATCGAACGTGCGTTACGTGCCAAAGAAGATCCGCCACGATCGCCTTGTCCGATGATGTGATCGTGGCTTGTCAGGAAGGATGAATAACTCTCCAGAAGGATGATTTACTTCGTTAGCAAAATCTCTACTTTCCTTCATTAATATGTGGAATCCTCCTCCAAGAATTTGTATTAAGATTGTGTACTTTGGCAGTGACCGCATTACTTACAAATAAGATTGTGTACTTCGTCAGCAAAATCTATACTATCCTTCATTAATATGTGGAATCCTCCTCTAAATTTGACTTTATCCCTCCTCCTTCTTCCATAAAAATGAATCTAATTTGAACTCAACTCTACTCTACTCGTGGAAACCACACTAATCTAAAACCATATAGTCTTTGAAAATGTGTCAAAATGAAAACCCATCTCTATTGTGTGGTACATATCTGCACCTAGTGAAAATGCAGGTTGGAAGTTTGAGGAATCTACACATTTCCACGTTGCCTAAATAAATTTGCCCCTGACCTTCTAGGGTCCGAAATACAAATAATTCCATTGCATGATCCACAAAAGCGGCTTTGCAATTAGTGTCTGATGTTGGAAAAGCTTGAGCTGAGCATGTGTGAATGAAATTATTGAATTAAGATGAATTGAATGAATTTCTTTCATTTTTCATTATCATGATCATGGGTGATTATGTTATTTTTTTTTTTTGATGGTTTGTGAATGAATGCTTTTTTTTTTTTTTTTCAATCATGAATGGTGGCTTTTTTTTTTTTTCGATGAATGATGAATGAAGACTTTTTTTTTTTCATGCATCAAGTATAATGAATGGGCTTTTTTTTTTCATTAAGGTGTGAATGAGCTTTTTTTTTTTCATGCATCAAGTATAATAAAAGACTTTTGGCTTTTCATTCTCCAAACATAATGGCTTGTCTTTTGAACATGATATGAACAAGGAAATCTTCTTTATAAATAAAGGATTTCCCTTGGTGGACAAGAAGAATTTGGAAGACAATTTTCTAACTTTTCCCACAAAACTCTCTCAACAATTTCCCCTTTCAAGTTTTCAATTCTAGTAGTTTTTCGGTGATAGAAGAAAGGTACAAAACATATTCAATTTCATTGTGCATTGTGCAAGCAAGTAAGTAGATAGTTAGTAGTTCATTGTATCAGCGGCAGTTCAATCATCTTCAAGCACACAGGAGGATGAATGGATTTTTTTATTTTAAGGAAGCATAGCGCCTCGACGTGGTTTTCCTCGTTTTCACTTGCTAACAACTAAGGTTCTATTTACTTAATTTAATTTTCGAGTCAATCTTCATTGTTATAATTTTGTACCTATAGTAATCTAGATTTGTTAACATAATTATATATATATACTATTTGGATAACATCTGAAACATGGAGAGATTATCAGATTATTTGTAACACTCTACGTCAAACAATTGGGCTAATAACTTTTGAACTTTGTTTTCATTAACTCAAAATAGTTAAACCAAATTATTAATAATTTATTAACTAAAGTCTTATATATACTTCTTTCTTTCTGTATATTTTTGATTTGTGATTGGAGTATCACATTCTTCCCACCTTAGGGCTTTTGCTTTCTTGTAAGACTCAACTTATTACTTCTTTTAGCCCAATCTCCCTTGGAACAAAACTTTAAGAAGTTACTCCCATGAATAACACTTTGTCTTTCTTGTGGGTTCAAAAAATGGATCTCGAACATGACACTTAGTTTCCAAACCACGTAAACTCCCATACCACTTAATGTCATGCTCCAAAATGTTGCACATGACACTGCCACAACTTTAGAATTAATTCTATAACGGTGTGAAACCTCCTATAAACAAAGCAAACTATACCTAGAGAATAATAGTATTCCTAAACATTAAACATTTTATTCTAACATCCAATCACGGGTTATCTATTAACAGTTTAAATCTAGAATATAAAATTGATACATTCATTTTAAAAGTCGTTCATCACTAAATAAAAATAATACAAAAATTTTCATAATTGCATAACCAAAGAATAGTAGACAAGTAGAAAAAAGTCCTCTATAATCTAATTTAATTTATTCAACAAATTAGCTAAATCATTAAACCTCTGTCAGTCCCTCTTATCACCACGACCTTCCACATCACTACCTTTACTTGCCAAAGAGATCAACGATAAATATGTGAGTGAAAATGTTACCAATAAGTAACTGTAGTACTCTCTAGTTGGCATGAGCATGTATGTTACATATAACTTTAGACAAAACATTAGGTTGAAATACATTTTTCATCAAATTAATTAACCATGCATAATCTTTTTCAAAACATACACATATACTTAGCTTATGGCAAAACATAAAGCACACTTAATCACTTTGATAAATATTAAGCTCATGAATGCCTTAAGTCACATATTGGTCCAAATAACAGGTACTTGTTCTAGTTATTTATCCCCACTAGATAGGCCAAACTAATCATAGAGGTCTAACTTTTGTCCCATTAGGAGGAAGTCATATCATAACAATGTGGAACATATTCCCTTAATAGTTCATCAAGCATTCAAGAGCTTAAACAAAATATATGATCAAACATTACAAAAACAAAGTTCCCACAACATAATTTACATACTAGAAAATCCATTAAAATAAATCATACTCACTCCATATTATATAATAAAATAAATTTCTTTCCGAAAACGTCATTTCAAACATTTAACAAAAATTTAAAGAGAGCACTGGAGTCACTTATTTCAATACCAAACCAAAGGTTCAAATCTAACACATATTCAAACTGTTCTTCACTTCCTATGCCCATAAATACTTTCAAACATTAGTTCCAGCTCTAAACACATATTCGTAATTCTTTAACTAAATTTATCCTCATTTAAACCTAAAGGAACAAAAAGCAATCTCAATTTTTATAAAAAGTTTGCAAACGTAGGACTAATTTCGCAGTTTGTCAATAAGTATAACTGATTTGGATCTTTAGTGACTAGTCTTTGCTTGACACTAAAAGTCCATACATGAGAAGTGACAACACTTCCCCCCTTTAGCATCAAACTTCTGTGTTGCAAAATTCTGTTTTTTCAATTATTTCTGTTTTTTTTTCTAGAAGCCGTGACTTCAATTACGGTTCCAATGTGCAACCCCCTCTAATCCTTCATAACATGATTTCTCCAACTAAATCCAAGTAATTATTTCAAAAAATTTTAAACTTACACAGCCTATTTAATCCAAAAATCAACCCAATCACATATTCATTAGATAAGTGAGGAATACATCAATAAAGAATCACAATTTACCTATAATTTGTTTATGAGATATAAATTTCCCTATTTCTTCACCTACACACGACAGTTTCTATAATGTCCCAATCCAATGGATAATAACTTTTGGGCTTTATCCTTACCAACCCAAAATATTTAAAATTTTAAACCAAATTATTAATAGTTTATTAATTATGATCTTATATACATTTTTTTCTTTGTTTAATTTTCTGATATGAGATTAGGGCATCACGTTACCGTGTTGAATGGGAACAAGACAACAATGGGCTTCTCCAATCAAGATCACTAGGTAGATACGCCCCTTGATGAGGCAGAGTAGTACACCAGTCTTGATTGTGCAATGACTAGTTCTTTGTAAGCCCAATGTTATGCCTTTTATCACCACAAATAGATCTTGAACACCTTGAAAGAATCCATCCTTATTTGGACCTCGACTTAGGCCTTGGGTTGATAGACTAATTAGTTTGTTTTAAACTATAAACTTCCCCACCAAATTGAGCCGATTTAATTGTTGACTGGGTTTGTCTTATATGCAATGTTTTAAAAAGAGGATCAGAGCGCAAATCACTCAAACTATTGAGTCAAAAGTTAACTTGAATGATGAGTCAAACTGGTAATACAGTTAAACGTTATTCCGATAAACTAAACATTAGGCAAAATTTTCCCTATATATGAATTTATTTATAATATAATAAAATGCTACCGCCTTGAGTTGTAAATTTTGGCTATAGTCATAGTTGATTAATATTTATCAAGATAAGATTGACATTGAAAATTTATAATTGATGTAATTGATTCAATTTTTTTAATAAAACAATAATAATTGTGTTATTTGAATTAACTTTTTGCATACAATACTTTTATCTTTTGGCATGGTCTTAGTAATTTTTTTGCATACAATACTTTTATCTCATCATTGCTACGTATTCTTTTGTTGTTTCATTAATCGGCATCTTTAGTGAGAGTTGTGTCAAACACACATATATGAGAATTTAATGTGATCTCAATGAATGTTAGGAACAACTTGAGAAATGCAGAAATAGACAAGTAATTTTTTATTACAAGACAAAGGATGAAGGCTAGAAAGCTAGCCAACTTCACCAACTTCTTAATCTCATTAATGACACCACGGTGAAAAATGGAGAAAAACCATATATTTATGAATTATTTGTTGAATTTAAGGTGATGATCTAGCTTTCTTAAATTGGTCATTATTTCTTTATTTGTTTTTGTTTCATTAATGGAGTATATCGCAAAATATTAAGTGTACAAATTTAAAAAATGCTTTGCATATTTATTTTTCCCTAGAATTAAGATGGAAAAATGCATTATGTGTGCTCGAAACAAGCCTATAATAATGTGGAAAAGATGCAACAGCTTATTGCTGAAATGGTATGTAACTTTTATGTACAAAATGCTTGATCCGTTTAGCAACTAATGATGTTTCAACCCATAATTTATCAGATGATGTAGCTTCACTTTCGAAACTATAAAAGTGATAAGCAAAGTTATTCATCCTGTGTATTTTCTTTATTATTTTCTTCCAACCATACTCTGTCCCAACTAATACCGACAATATCTCATTAATCAATATAATTTTATTAATAAATACTAAATTTTAGCATAAAATTTTTGAAAAATCATGCTTGACAATTCGAATGTCGATCTTCCTTGAAATTCTTAAACCTTTGATACTTGTTTAGAATAGCTCTTTGTTAACATGCATTAGTCGTTGAGTTGGAAAGCATGAAAAGGGGCAAGTATGATTAGCCTTTGTTGTGAAAATTTTTAAAGCATCTTGTTGGTTTTGATGATGGAATTGAATGAGTATGTGCAATATTTGATACATTGAACCCATTATGAGTATTTGAGCCTAAGAGCATTTCCTTTTCTTTGCTCACATGTTTCTTTGTTGAGTGTTGACAAATATGGTATGCTTATTTTAGAACTTGCTTTGTTATGCATGTTGAGATCACATCGTAGATTCATGCTGTGAAATGATAAGGGCATTTAGGATTAGCCAATCTAACTTTCTAAAAAGCTTAACCTTATTACATATACTCCTAGTTAACCAAATTTTTGAGCCTTAGCCTTTCTTTGTTATAACACCACATCGTTAGCCTTAAACCTTTGTTTTCGTTTATCGTCGTTGAACCTTTTGTCAAGAGTATGTGGGAATGAATTGCATGACAAAAATTTCTGTTGATTCCAAAGAAAAGAACCACTAGGGAAAAAAAACAGAAAGAAAAAATGAAAAAAAAATTATGTGTATATGAATATATGTGTTATAATATCTTACTACATTTGAAATATTTCAGTATGTGTAATTTTTCATTTGTATCATTAGTTCGACAAAAAAAAAATTGGACTTTTTTTTGAGACAGTGAAAGTAAATTTTTTTAAAAAAAGAATACTATGGTTAAATAGAAATCACAAATCATTATATTAAAAGAAATTTTAACGTTATCATTATATAAATCAAATGTATTACATTATATATTTTTTTTAACCAAAACAAACTGATTCAATTAATATTGAAATAACCAAGTTAACAGATACATAGAGGGTCCATAGAAGAACTAGCCTTAAATAAACGGGTTCTAATACAACTAACATAAACCTTGTAAGGGTTGGTTAAGGCAAAACCTCGATCAAATAGGACCGGTATAACTCCAATACATTGGGACCGGTACCTCCTAGTTACTAACTAGCTAAGAGAACAAAAATCTTAACTTGTCGGCCTCTGCTTGCATAGCTCCCCTCAGCATGAGCTGGAGAAACGAACTGCAGAATTCCGTGCAGTGCGGCTCTACTTTGGTCGATTCCTCCTATCCTTGCGCAGCTTTACACTGCATATCACCGTTCTTGACCCTCTGCCCAAGTTAGGACACCAAAACCCTTCCTTAGGGAAGCTTCCCCGATAGCACTATCACTACAAAAAAAAAAAACCCCTTTAGTGACAACTGGAATTTTGTCACCAAAGGGCTGATTTTCGTCACCAAAAGCCCTGCGGAGTCCTGTAGTGACGAAAAAAAATTTGGTGATGTGTCATCAACAAAGGTCCCTCACTAAAGGTCTTTCGTGACGGAAAAAAAATGTCGTCACTAAAGGGTTGCGTTTAGTGACAAAACTTGGAGGTGACGAAAATTAGTGACAAAAAAAAGTTGTCACCAAAAGAGAGAAAATGTTATCACAAAAAGATAAAAGTCGTCACTAATTGCGCGAAATTAGTGACAAAAATTAGTGACGAAATATCTTCGTCACGGAAAGTGTGATTGGGCAGCGGGGCAATGTGACATTTTTTGGTGACGAGAAAAAAATTCGTCACTAAATTATGCCTTGGTCAACGCCTTTAGTGATGAGCTAATGACGACAAGTTTTTCGTCACCAAAGGTTTGTTGAATATGCAATTTGTGACGAAAAAATTTTATGTCGCTGTTCATTGGTGACGAAATTTTGTCATCACCAAAGGTTCGTTGTCAGATGGAATTAGTAACGTGAAAAATTTGTCACTAAATAGGGTTATTAGTGACAAATTTTAACCAACATTATAATATGGTTTGTTTTAGTATCATATCACCAATATCACAATATTGATTGTCACATCATTTATTCTTATAATACATACATCATCGAAGATAGAAAAGTAATGAACGCAATCATACTAAGCATTGAACATTTAAAAAATATCTAAAACAGGGCAAAAAGGTTTAACTTGTTCAATGCCATAGACAGCATTTTAATATCCCACTAGATAAGAAAATAAAAGTCGAATATCCGAATTGTAGCATGAGAATAAAATATTAGCCAAACACCATACACCCACAAAATAGTAATGTACACATAATTCCCTTCACATTCTAAAAGGAAAGAGATAGAATGAATGAAAAAGACCTCAACAACACCAACCAACGGGCAATTTGTAATGTCTTCAATCTGTGGATACTTGGCTATGTGGTGATGGATGTGTCACTGTGACAAGAAAAGTAAAAAACAATGAATGTTATAAAATCAATCCAATCCAATCACACATATGACTAACTATAGAAACAACACCCTATAACTATATCTCATACCATAATACAATTCATCGTAATGAATGAAAATAATCATACTACCTTTTTGGATATTCTTGTAGTGCTTACTACTATAAGCCCACGCTGAATTGTTGCTTAGGACAAATGTTGACCCCCCGTCTGGATCCCGATCTGCTTCATAATAACTTCCATTGATGAATGTTGCATCGTCACCACAATTAATATACAAGTGATCAGCTGCAATAAATATAAAAAATTAAACATTCAATCAACCCTTCATGAACCCCAAGTCAGTTGTTTGAAGAATGTGGATTTTTCTTTTTAAACACTCATCAAAGTTTCAATTAGTGTTATTCAATGAAGAATATGCACTCAAGGATGGGTAAAATGTCATGTGAATTTTCCAATTTTCTAGTAAATGTGGCTGCAATACAATGCTATTTTTATTCCAATTCTACAGTGATTGTGTTGATCTATAGCTAATAAATGTTATTGTTGAGCCATGCTCATGTTTATAATCATACAGACACATAGGATAAAAATCCAATGAAGCAAGTCATTCTCTTTTGAACATCAATCATAACAAATAACAACTTAAGCACAATGATCCATAGAAGTACAAGTCTTCATAATCCAATTAATGTTTTGGTTATTAATTACTGCACTTACTTAATGATCTCTCATTGGCACAATGATAGCTAACATCTAGCCACTTTCTATTTCTGTGTAGAATGAAATTTATAAAGGTGGCACCATCATATTGCCTTAAAAATAGAAGGAAAAAAAAACATTCCTAGGAATACCAAAACTTAGGTATCATTCGTACTTGAGCAGCATGTGAACAAGTTTCTGAAAGAGGACATTGATATAAAAATAAATAACAGAAAAATAATATGCATAAACATATATGTTTGGGCATCTATGTTATGAATATGATTTTAAGTCATATCAGTCAATATCTATGCAGCAAAGAAAATTGCTATAAATAATTTTCCTCATGTGTCATTAGACATGGTGCCATTGAGAAAGGCTGAATTTGTAAAAAGATTTTCAGAAACATCACAGCAGAACATTGAATGAAGTGACACACATTAGAACGATAAACAACAGCATCAAATAAAATTTCTAACTGACATTAAACATTAGTACAAAAATCATGTTCCAAATCAATGGCCAAAGACAGTAAAGATTAGCACAAAAATCATGCTCCAAATCAAGAGCCAAAAGCCTCCACTTTCCAGCAGAAGGTGATGCTTCTATGTTCCTAAATACATATAAAGAATTCTAAGTTTAATCATATTAGATTTAGGGGGTTCAGTGACAGCAGTTCACCTGCTAGTTAATTTCCTCAAATAGGAAATTAATCAAAAACCTTGAATTTTCTTATTTTGAGTGAGTAAAGTCCAAATAGAGATTTAAGTTACCAAACTAACAATTTCGGATTTCTTTTTGACATATGTTTTGAAAATATATATTATGAGCTATAGCCTCAAAGACAGCTTGAGCAAAATCGTACTTGTAAGCTACCATTGGGATTGTATGTTTGAAAAACTAAGTTAATCTAACTTGTTCCTATCAACTAATGATAACTGAATATTGAAATTGAATCCTATCAAATAGGCACACTTTCACTTTGTTCCCTCTTTACGTAGAATCCAACTTTTTCAACGTGACTATAGTTTGGTTAACCAAATGAAGAATTAGAGCTGATTTAAGAATTCATACCTCATTTTCAGTCCAACAATCTAAAAACATATTAATTAAAAATAGATAAGAAGAAGGCAAGAATTCATACCACATTTTCAATCCGACAATTTAAAAACATAATAATAAAATTAAAAAGAACGGAAAAACGACTATTTTTACAATTGTCTTAGTTTCTAATTCAATAAGAGTCCAAATCAAGACCAATGTAAAATTATATCTGTTTGTAACACATACCATTGATAGAAATACTTGACATCTCCCATGGCTTAGAATATAGTTCAACTTCACAAGAAGAATATTTACATATATGCTTCAGTCGAATTAACCCATGCAGGCAGTGATCCAGTCAAATTGTTTCTCTTAAGATATCTGAAATTGAATAACATCATTATCTGAAATTGAATAACATCATGATAGTCAACTTTGCCTATAAGATTAAGGTAATTTTCTGTTAGCACTTCTTATCTTATTCAGAACTCATGGGAAAGAAATGAAAGGAAAAGCCGCCTTGCAACATGAAGATATAGAAAGTAACAATATCTACATCCAACATATCACACTCCTTCAGTTAAGATACCTTGAACGACCATCAAAGAAAACAAACAGCAACACCTTACAGCACCAAAGTAATGTTCAGCCCACTCCAAGCAATGTCTATGTGACTAATCATGTACCTAGATCAACTCAAAATATTAATTAAACCCAAAGGAGCTGCTCCAGGAGTATCTCTCAAATTTTGGCTACTTAATTATTCTATATTCTTTTCTAAAGTTAGTTATTATAAGTGCAATCAGAAACACAAGAAACCTACACACTAAAACAATCATCCACATGGTTCCCAAAACAAACAAAGACACTACCAACACAAATGCATAAGCACACAGAAACATACACATGAAGCCAACAATTCCCGGTGATATTGCTCAAGGTACTTATTTGATCAATCAATAAATCCACAAATTCCAACCTCAGCAGAATGGAAAACTGAAATTCTACATGAAACCACCATCCAACAAAAAATCATAAGCTATACTTCTGCAATCATATGGGGGGGAAAAAGATGATGATAAGAAATTGACAGTTCTAGTACCCAAGTTTCAAAAATAAATAAATAAGTATTTCTATATACAATCATCAAAGAGAGTGGGATATTCAGAAATAGTTTTCAGTGGAATAAAGAGTTCACATCATAGGAGACTAATGAACATTTACACTAAGGTTAGTTCACTAACCGTACACGTACAGGAGGCAAGTCCACTAACAATTCTTAACAATTTAAAGCAAAATCAAAAGCTATCAATGAAAAAACCCTTTAATTTATCAAGATAGAGAATAAAAATACAAAACAACAACAACAAAGGAAGAAAAGTCGTGCAATCCAATTAGATCCTGCTGCATAGACTTCTTCACAGTCATACATCGGCCATTTTGGCAGATTTATAGCGTACATGAAAAATGAGTACTCTATTAAACAGGTGACTGCTACTATAGAAATATATTCTTCACATACCGAGTACACGGTACTAAAATTCGCGTTGCATCTAAAGGATCCTGCAGTTGGACAACATATTTCAACTTTGTCTGTCAAGAGATGGAAAGCTAGGAAAGTGGTTAAGTTTTGCTTCCAAAAAAATGTTGTCAATGAGAAGAATAAGGGAGAAAACAGAGCAAAATTCTAGAAGCAAGAAAAAAACACCTCTGCTCTAGGTCTTCCACCATTGTACTTTAACATCAAATTCAAGAATCACGGCTGACAGACGACGACAAGCTGCGGCTAAGGATTCTCCTATGGGCGATGGATAGACGACCGAGTCAAGATCCAGCTGAGAATGACCTGAAGGATGCCGTTCGAACGGGCAGGAGGAGCTGAAGCTGCTGGCGACCTTCTGGGGACGAGGTGAAGCTAAGTTGACAGGCGGTGAGCTCAGACGAGTTGTGGGCGAAGTGACGATCGAGGTGAATGAACGCACACTAAGGACTGGAAGTTGGAATTGAAAATGCGGCGGAACATGATGTCCGAAACCAACATTGCTCATACTTTCTCTTCTTCCTCCAATGCCTTCTTCTTGCCACCAGTGAAACGTCTCTCGTGCATAGCATCTCTTGAAATACCCATGTTGGCGGCAGCGGCGGAGGTGCTCCCCTGCTTCTGTAAATGAGACGGCTGCCGCTCCTCTCTCACCTCATCAGTACCTCATAAATCAAAAAGAAAGAAATATAAATCAAAAGAGATAAGAAGGTGGAGAAAGTGGGTTTTGGTAGGAAATGGGTTTTAGGTAGAAAGGTGGGTGGTGATGGGGTGATGGTGGTGGAGGGAGATGGAGGAGTGGTGGTGGTTATGGAAATGGTGACGGAAAGTGTTTTGGAATGGGAAAGTTGAAAATGGAAAAACAAAAAAAATTAGTCAAATATTTTGCCACGGATTCATTTTCCCTCCTACACAAATTCATTTTCCCTCATTTTGTTTTTGTAAGCATTCAAACTTTTTATTTAATTATTAATTATTAATTATTAAAAAAGTTTTACTTTTTTTAATCCATAATCATTTTTTCACTCTATAATGCTATGTTGGTTTAATAAAATTCTGATTTAAATTTTATTTTAAATTTTAAAATTTGAAATTCTAATTAGTTATTAAATGGCTAAAGTGAAATTATTTATTTAAAATATTTTAGAGAAAAAAATAATATTTATATTTTCATGTTGAAATTGAAGAAATTATGTATATTAAAAGTATGTGTATATATGTACTAAATTACTTATATTTTGTAATAATTACTTTTATTATAATTACAAAACTACTATATATATGTATTAACTACTTATACTATAGAATTTAGTCCTAACTATATATATATATATACTCCCTCTATCCCAAAAAAAAAAAAAAGAATTCAGTTTTGAAACAAATTTTTGTCTCAAAAAAGAGTCTACTTTCAAAAGTCAAAACTGATTTTGCAATAAAATTTTCAAAGTACCCTTAATGAGATAGAATACATTAAAGTGTGTATTGATATACACTAAAGAATATATTTAGTTTAATTGTTATTCTTAACTAAAGAAACCAACTACTACTAATCAATATTGTATTTTAATACTAAAAAAATGTATGATTAAAGTACAATTATATGGACAACCAAAATTGTTAGGGTGTTTTAGTGTAATTATTAGAAATTAAAAGCGATAATTTAAGTAAGCTAAATTTAGCTTAAGGAAACATATGCTTAGTCCAATCAACATGTCTTAGCTAAGGAACTCTAATCATAACTAATTAATAGTTTATCTAAAAAAAGACTCTATGCTTAAATTAAAATAATGTAGGAAAATTCATATATATTAGGTGTTTTAGTGTAATTATTAAAAATTAAAAGTCATAAATTTAAAAAGTTAAGTTTGGCCTAATAGATAAATTACATAACCCAATCATGATTCTTAGCCCAACAAGTCCAATTATTATATAAGTTGTGGCCAATCAATTTAGGTCAGAATATTTTATTTAATCCATCTCTAATTATATGCCCCAATACATATTTTGTTATTAAAATTTATAATATTTAATTTCATACACACCAAAACAAATATTTCTTTTGGTCCAGAAACTAGTTCAATTTTAAAAGTCAAAACTGATTTTTCCACAAAAATTTTAAAATATCCTTAATGAGATAATATTATAAAATGGTGTATTAATAAATAATACCCTTAATGTGAAAATTAGTGCTATAAAATGAATTATACCTCCACTTGTTGAAACATAATATCTTTTTTTGGAATAGGGGGAGTATACATTGTACATCTAATTGGATGTGCATATGTATTAGTCACTACTTATGTTATAATATTACATTAGTGACTTTAACTAGTTTCTAACTATATATTTGCTATTCATTATTTTCTTATTTACAAATATACTTCGTAATAAATGTTAAATATTTTGATTACCATTACCCAAGAGTGTATTTTAATGGTAATGAAATTATGTGCTTCAAGTGATGAAATTTATGTGCAAATTAATAAATCTCAAGGTGTCTTAAGATAATTATTTCAAATTAAGAAACCTGAACATAAATAAGCCAATCAAGCTTAAGCTCAGCCAATAAAGAATATACATAGTTCAATTGCTATGCTTCATCAAAGAAACCAATTAGTACTAATCAATATTGAGTCCTTATGTCAAACTCTTATAAGTAGTACAATCATTAGATTTAGCCGCGATAATATAAGTAGGCCAAGTTTGGTATAAGGAATAATATGCTTAGTCTTATCATTATTCTTAACCAAGGAAATCCAATCATAATTAATTGATGGTGTATCTTAAAAAAGTAATGTAGGCAAATTCATATACATTACGGTGTATTAGTGCAATTAGTAAAAATTAGGAGTCCTAAATTTAAAATCTTCAATTTGGCCCAATAGAAAAATAACATAACCCAATCATGATCCCTAGCCCAACAAGTCAAATAATTATATAAGTTGTCACAAATCAATTTAGGCCAAAATATTTTATTCAATCTATCCCTAATTATATGCCCAAATACAGATATTGTTATTACATTTTATAATTTTTAATTTCATTACAAACCAAAACAAATATTTTTATATGTCAATATTTAATAATATTATACATTGAAACTTTATATATAGAGATATGAATTAAAAGATTATTACTATTAGGGTGTCATTGTATAATTATTAAAAATTAAGGGCAATAATAAAAGGCATCCATTTTGGTGACGACAGGAATTTCGTCACTAAAAGCCATCCAATTGGTGATGACCATAACTTCGTCACCAATGGCTGAACTTTAAACTTTTAGTGACGAAAGTGTTTTTTCGTCATCAATGTTTCGTCACTAAATGTGCCATATTGGCAGGAAACTTCCCGCCAAAGCCTTTAGTGACGAGTATTAGTCACCCATTACTAAAGATGGTGAGATAGTGAAAATTCGATGACGACTTGAATTCTTGTCACTAAATGTGTCATTTGGTGACGGAATTTTTTTCTGTCATAATGGTTTCCGTCACTAAAGGGGGGTTTTCTTGTATGAGACGCCACTGACTTCAAAGTCAAATAATAAAAAAACGTCCATGATATGTCGCAGCTCGTCCTCCCATACGAGGGACCCAAAATCTGACTAACGCTGACACCCAAAAAAAAATACTATAGCTACAAAATCGCACTTTTATCTCACTTTCTTCGCCCCTAGTGAACAGTACTTTTCTTTTGTTTTTTGCTCAGCCTGCCGGCTCCAAATTTATTACATTATAGATTGGTGGGAAAGTTTTCTTGTATTTGCTTTAATTGCTTCGTATGGACTATGTCTGTTCGGTTCCATATTTCCAATAATAACTCGAAATTCTCCATTCAAAAAATTTGGAAGGGATTTGTTTCCAATTGGTGCATGATTAACAAGGAAGTTCGTGTCCTGGAAATTGGAAAGCCATTCCTAGTAAATTCCAGCTAACGCTTCATATTCTTCCATTTACCTACCATCATCTCTTTATATTCTGTTTCTTCAGTAGCATTGGCACTGCATCAGCGCATAGATTGAAGAATTGGAAAAGAATTTGAAAAGTCTGAACATCCAAGTAAATTCTCTTTCGTTTCATCGAAGGTTTTTTCTTTTCTTTTTTAATAGCAGATAATTATTTTCCTTTTGGGCATCTCGCTTTTAATTACTCTATCTTTGCATGAAATACAAATAATGATTACTGAATTCGCATTTGTTTTGTAGGGATCTAAGCAGTTGATAAATTTATACATGCTTTGAAAACTTTTGTGTTTTGGCTATTTTCTTGGGTTTGATCGATTTAGTTGTGAAAAACTGAAAATCATACATGCTTTGAATTCGCATGGGATTTAATGACTCCAGTCCCTTTTCAAGGATCAGCTACGTTAAAAAAATCCTAGGGAATATAGTGCTAACGTGTTACTTCTAGGAGTTAACCTATGTTATACTTTCTTGGTAGTACGATTGAGCTGGCAATACCAATGAAGTTTAGAATAACTGGTCATGTGTTGTTGTAATATATGTAGCTAGCATGTTTGAATTGTATAATTTGTCTATTGAAGAACCACATGACATCTATTTAGTACAATAATATTATGTTTTTGCTTCATAGTAAGTTTTAAGCCTCATAGGGTTCCGTTTATCTCTATGGACATCAATGGTTGCTTGGCTTGGTTGTTATTTAAGCAGCAGAATTGCAAGTCTAAGTTAACTTAAAATTTGCCTTTTTCTGTTTGGTTTAAACTTGCCAAATTTCAAATTAAAATTGCATGTCGATTGATCAGATTTAGTTTTGTTACGATTCCTTGAATACTTCGGAATGTTGTAAACCTTCCACAGGTAGAGATTAAATTCAAGCGAAAATGGGTGGGTGTTCAATTGAGGATGACTGGGAGTTTGACTCTCCCGTTCGAACCATGGTTTTAGTTGGTCGTACAGGCAATGGCAAAAGTGCAACTGGTAATAGCATTCTGCGAAAGAAGGCATTCAATTCAAAGTCTTTATTCAGCGGCGTGACAACTACTTGTGAGCTGCAAAACAGCACTTTAGAAGACGGTCAAATTCTTAATGTGATAGACACACCTGGTATTTATTTTCTTTTTCTAATGAACTTCTTTTGCATATAACCGATTTACAAAAATAATGTCTGAAGTTGCTGTCTTGCCAAATGATATATAGATGTTTGGATAGAATATATCATTGATAAATTGTTGATTAATCCTAAAACAAATACAGGGTTGTTTGATGCTTCCTCTGATCTCGAGTCTCTTGGGAAGGAAATTGCTACATGCATAGCCATGGCTAAAGATGGCATCCATGCGATTCTGGTAGTAGTGTCACTCAGAGGACGATTCACTGAAGAAGAAGGAGCTGCAATTGATTGCTTACAAAAAATTTTTGGAAACAAGATAGCTGATTATATGATTATTATTTTTACACATGGTGATGATCTTGAAGAGGATGAAACTTTGGACGATCGCCTAGTTGACATCCCTATTATTTTAAAGGTGGTTATTGGTAAAGCCAAAATCAATAAATTTTAAGGGTTAAATTTATCGAATTAATAAAATATTACTAACCATGAACTTTCTTAAATTTGAGGTCACAAGAATTTAAAAGATAAAATTTTTGAATGTTTAATTTGGTTAGATTGGAGGATAAATAACAACTTGACAGTATATAATTTGTTTGAGATTAAAAACAAACTAATTCGATTTTTACAAGATAATGTGTTTCTTATTTTAGGTAATAATATTTGGGGTGTTTATGATTCTAAGTTTATTGATCTAGAATCGTGCTGTTTCATTTTGATTTTGATTTTGATTTCGATTTCTAATGCTTGTACTTCGTATATTTGAGACTCTGAATTAACATGGTGCATCATTTCTCTTTTCTGAAATATATTCATGCATACTAACCCCAAGGATAAGGTTTTGTTACCTCCTAGAAAATGTTTTTAGATCAAGGGCAATCATTGTCTGTGTTTTTTTGCGTTGTCTTTAATTTTCATTTTTTCACTACACAAGAAAACTTCTTACGTACTTAATTGATATAGAAATTGCTGGAAAAGTGTGGAAACAGACGGGTAGTTTTTGAAAACAGGACAAAGGATGTAGCCAAGCAAGCCAAACAGATTGAGCAACTTCTTTCTCTTGTTAATGACATTGCGAAGAAAAATGGAGGCAAACCGTATACTGATGAGTTATTTGTTGAATATACGGTGAGCTAGCTTTGTTGCAATAAATAGCAAGTTAAGCTTACAAAAGAAAGTGATCGCCATTTAACTTTAATATTGAACAGAAAGGAGTTGGGACGCTTCGTGAGAAAGCTGCGGAGCTGGATTCCTTAAAAGGGAACTTCAATCAGGAGAAAGATGAGTTGGAGAAGAAGTAGAGCGAATTAGAGCAGGAGCAGATGCAGAGTTTTATTTTGATGGTACCAACATCTTAAACTGATTAGTTTCGTCTATATTCAGTTGCATCATTAATTTGATAATTGTTAGTCCTTCCTGCAAATTCATGTATTTCTTTGATTGTTTGGCACTTGGAAGCCTTAATTGCCGCGGGACTAGGGATATGGGTTTTTGCGTCAAATCGGTAAATCTCATTATTATTACTCAAACAGGCATGAAACATATTTTTGCATATTCATACAGAAGTCAAGTCGGATTTGTCATTAAAAAGTGTCTGGACCGGCACATTTTGATGGACATGCGCATAGATGCTGAAACGGGTAAAAACTAGATTTATATTGATTGTGAGATACCAATATGTCTTTTGTTTAAAACTTGAGGATCAGTGAGCTCGTATGCATGCATGCCGTATACAGCATTGGATGAATGCTTTGAAAGAAATTTTAGTTTTTGACATAATCATCAACAGGTAACTTCACAGCTGAGGAAGCTTGAGGAGACAACACACAGACTTGAGCAGCTACTGTCGAAGTCAAATGAAGAGATAATTAAGTTGAATGGGGATTTGGAGAGAGTCCAAAAAGATGCTGAAATGGAGCGTATAAAAGCAGGGGAAATTGCAAAGGCTGCTCAGGAGAAGTCGAACGACGAGATCCGAAAGTTGAGTGAGGAAGTGACGAGACTCGAAAGGGAAAAGGGATGCACAATCTTGTGATGATATATGTATCTTTATTGCATACCGTTTTCTATCATTACAGAGCATAATTGGATTAGTGTTTTTCTTTTTATTCCGCTATCAAAAGTTTATCTCATGCATCTGAGGTCTCTACCCAAAAAATTGAAGTCCTGAAGAGGTTTAGGACTCCTTCCATTCATAATCGAGCATATTTTGAATCTTAGTGTTATGTTGGAAAACTCAACCCAACACACAAACTGAGCATTAATTTAGCCATGTCAAACATATCCAATTCGGTTTTTATTGCTTGTTGATTTCTCTCATTTTTCTGCATGCATTTGTCTTAGCTCGTACTCCTCCAATTCAAGATCCCTCTTCAGACCTTAGTAAAATAATTCGTTCTCAAATTGAATCTAGCTAGAATAGACATGCAAATGAAGATGCAGAAAGAAATTAAACTCATATATGTGATTCTGAAAGCAAAGTTTGGAGCAGGTATTGAACACTCGATTTGCATTTAACTTTGCTCAAATCCAAATTACCACAAGATTAATTTGGGAGTGCATTTTTATTCAATTCTTCCAATCCAAAATTTTAAAAAAAAAAAATTTAAAAGGAAACAGTTCTACCACTTAATTTGCCATTCTCAGATAGTGACTTTGTCTCATTGTTCTTTCAAATCAAAAGATAATCAAGAACAGAATGAAAAGATAGTAATATTGTCGGCTCCATAAGCCTTGTTCATCATAGTAGTCCACTCTGATATTTCGGATAATTACTTAGCCAGGACAATTAATAATCCAAAGAAAAAGCACATCATATAATATTATTTGACTTGATGAACCCAAATAATTAAGTCCCCTCCTGAATTCACCTGCACCAGAAAAAAAAAGTGGAGAAAAGAATGAAAAGTTTGGTTAGTAGTAATTGAAAATTAAAGAAAAAGAAAATCCCGAAGTTCCAAAATCTAAAGGGGCACTAGTACCTACCAAGATAAAGAAGGAAATGGCAGCAAGAGCATATTAGAGCTAGAAATTAACCTAGAAGATCCAACCTGAAACCCAAAAAATGTTGGCCTTAAAGCTATAATAGTTTTGTGGGATGATGAAACCCAAGAAACAGAATCGAAAATTATTCCAAATTTAATTTTTGGATCACAGCAAAATTTACATATATAAGATACTATATGTTTTGAATCTTTTACCCAAGTTGAAGGGATTTCTTGTCAGCAGTTGAGAAAACAGGCACGCCTTCAATCATGTTGAGCTGCAGCAAATTGCGAGCTATGTAAGCCTGCATTTCACTGTAATCTTGTCCAGGAGGCACAATACTCAGTTGCTGAAGCCTGTCATTTTCAGTTATCTGGAAAACCAAAGTCTTACAAAATTAAAATAAAATAAAATAAAATAAAAGAGGCCTATGCTTCCTTAGGCTAGATATATTCATGGGTATGCCGGAGTCTAATTAGAGGATCCTTTTATAAAAATTTGAATCAGGAAGCATGTCTATACGGTGGCAAATGAGCAGTATGGATTAGATTTACGACGATTTTTAATAGATATATGTCGAAAATTACCATGGGAAGGGAAGATTTCAGAAAGTGCGTATAAATGAGTTAGGATGATTCATGAGTATTCATTTCTATAAATTTCTATTTTTTATTTTCATATTTAAATTTTTAAAATTTGTAACATTGGAGGCAAGAGTAGGTCGTTGAAGCATCCATCGTCAACTAGATCAACTACTGTCAATTCAGCAAATTCTGATGAAGTTTCCAAAAATTGGTGAATAATTTTACACTGATCACGTTCCTACACAGTTTATATTTAAACTTGAAAAAATAAAATAAAATTAGAAATTGTTGGGTACTCAAGGACACCTTAGGTAGCATATATATGACAAACATTTTTACGAATTTGCTAGGACTTAATATCATCATTCTCTGAATTAGCATAATTACCTTTGCACGGAGACAAGCATTTTCTTGTTCCAGCTGAATCTCCTATTACCAAAGATACAGGTCAAAATTACTGTTTTGGTGGTTTATTATATGTATATACGTAATCTTGTAGATTATGAGACTATTCAAACTTATGGCTAATAAAAACTTAAAGTGTTACCCTCTTCTGCAGAGTTTCAATTTCAGCGAGGATCATCTCATGCTGTTCAACACAAAAACAAGATTGAAAGAGACCATCAAAATGAGTAGAATAATGGGTTTTGGCAAACAATTCAAAATCTCCTAAGTTGTGTTCACAGTTTGCTTAGTATTTTTATGCTCCACGATGACTAAACATAATAATATGATGAACCCAAAAGGTGAAATTAATTAGTGGATGGCTAGAGAGGAAAAGCCATAATACCAAATACTCTTACCTTCTCAAAAAAAATTATATATTTAATAATACATTAAATATATTATACTTTTAACTAAAAAAAAAAGAAATTTTACCTTGACTCTTTTTTTAGAACCGATGAAGTATGAAAAAAATTAAGTATATGATTGGTGTTATTCCAAGAAATATTAATGCCATTTTGTGTAATTGCATACCTTTTTGGACCTAATTCTTGATATGCCTCTTTCAAGCCTGTTCTCCAACTGCTTCAGCTCCTTCACATTTAAGGAGCTCAAACCATCTCCCATCAGATGCCTGCAAGCAAGAACATCATCAGTTGAAAGTTAAACTAATAATGCTAAGTTTTCACCTTAATATTCGGACTGCCCTATAAATTAACTGGTCACTTGAACACTTTAGCCTATAAAAATACTTATTTTGATTACTGATCGATGTAAATAACTAACTTTTGAACTTTATGAAGGTTTGGTAATTGAATCAAGAATTAATCACCTATTGGAATTTTGGATCATCTGTATTTGCTGGCGCAGCTTCTTTGATTCTTGCTGATAGAACTATTTAAGCCCAAGCCAAAAAATCAAAATCAAAATCAAAACCAATTAAAGGGAACCAAAACAGAAAATTAATATAAAAACATATAAAAAAAATGGTTGTCAATGGAGAACATAATGCTAATTAGTACATAGTATGGAAGCTCTCTTAAGTTGGTGAAATTGATGCTTACTTGAGTATTGATCTCTTGAGTAGTGTATGTACTTGAAGCATCTGCAGTTGCCTTTCTGTACCGATCTATGGTGCTGCTTATGCTACTTGCAGCCAAATATCGATAATGAGTGTGATTAATCAACAATGAATTAGGACAGTAAGATATTAACAAGGCTCTAACCTATGATAATTAAGGGACTAGTTAACAACCAATCAAAATGAGAAATTTACATGGAAAGATGGCCTGGAATCTAATCATTTTAGTCTAAGAAAAACTTCTATGTGCTTATGCAAAAATAAATCCAAGTGGGTCAGAAACACCTTTTATCTAGAATCATCAGACAACAATTGACAGAAAAGAAACCACCATTTATCCACAAAGACAATTTTCAGCATTGGTAGAAAAATATATGCTCCAATCAAAGAGATGAGATATGGAAGGAACGAGCACAGTTAGCCGCCTACATTCTGTGGATTATATGGAACAGTCGAAATTTTTGAGTTTTTCAAGGTGAATGGATGGCGGAGAAGGAAGTAGTAGAGATGGCAAGACATGCTTGGTTGGAATTTCATCAAGCAAACATGATCGCTTAATTAGCTAGGATCCCAAAGTCGATTAGTGGCTGACTAGTAAATAGACGGTGGAACATGGTAGTTCCTAATATGTGGTATTACTCATTTGGTTAGTAGCGCCACTACTTTTTCTGTAGTGTATTTTTGTGGGATTGAGGGTAGAATTTTGACATATTGTCAATTAGTATTAGCCAAAGCTCGAGCTAAAGAGAGTCCAATTGTGAGGGACATTGCTTCAAAACTACAATAACATATAATATTTATAATTGAACGTTATTTTTTTTTCACTTTTAAAGTTATTTTCCTTTTTATTAACATATTTATTTCAATAAATTGATAGGTGTTTTAGTTTTTCATATTTTTTTAATAATTAATTCTGAGTCAAGTATTGGTAATTTCCTTAAATTGTAGGGGGATATTAGTAGTTTTACCAAATTTTGTGGGAGGAAGATATAATTAACTCAAACAATTTTTCAGAAGGAATAGGAGAAAGTTAGCCCATGTGGAGTTTTGACTTTTGACGAGAAAGGTTGGATAACTCCTCTGATCCCACTCCTAGATAAAAAGAAAAGTTTCTAACAAAGTTAAATGACCATAGCCTTCCAATTACTTTTCCTAGTTTTTCATTTTTTTTGCTTAGTACTTTCCAACTCCTAATCTTATAGCCTCAAAGGAGTGGATTGTGCCATTCTTCAAAAAACTCGGCACTAAAGCTCCAGAACTAATGAAGGATATATCTATAAATGGATCTTTTCGTGGTTACTGTCTACATATAAGGAAATCAAAGTTGAGAAAAATGGTGAATCATTTTTTGAAATATTTAGGGAATCAATAAAAGATATTGAAACTAGAACTGAATAAATGTATGAACGGGAAATATGTATAGCTGATGTAACAACTCTTGTAGAGAAAAAAGCAACTAAATGTTCCTTTAGTTTAGAGCAGCATTATTAATAGCATGGCGGAGGGCAAGTAACACGAGAATGGATGATAGAGAGAACTGATAAGGAAGTTTGTGTTATGGTATTATTTGGCGCAAGAGTGAAGAGACACTGAGGTGCCATAATGAACTGACAGCATTATGAAGAGGGCGCCTATCTTTTCAATATGTTTAACAATTAATCCCAGCCTGCATGGCCAAGGGGTGGGAGCAAAGAGAAGAAATATTTGAAGGGTTGTTGTTGGGTGGAGAGAAAATTTTCAATTACTATTGAAACCATTCTCTGATCTTCTTGCAAAGACTAAAACGTCTGTGTTTATCAAATACTATTTGACCATATCCTAAATAAAGCAATCAAATATCTTGGTACTTTTTTATACCTAATCTTCCTCATGTAATGAATAGTAAAGATCAAAATGAGGCAAGTACATAGCCAAAAAAGGAAAGTCTTGATTCAGAAAGAAATTTACCGTATCCATTGTAGTCTGAACTTCCCATGTTACAGCATCTTATTGTACAAAAATAGTGATTCATCTACTTGACAGATAATTGTCAAAACAAATGAAATCTTTCCCTCTTATTCACATATCAAGGTACTACTCAGTTAGGCTAATTAAGGAGGGTTTAAATTTTAGACTAATGACGACAACTTTAGGGAACCAATCATGACCTTGGCCTTGGGACATTGCTAAGGATAGTGAAGGATAAGGTTTACTACATAAAGTGAAGAATCAATCCTGACTATAGAAGTCAAAACAAACTCAAAACTTGGAATCAATTAGTGGGACTTGACACAGTGGGTTTGGCCCTCAACTAGTTGCATAATGGGAGGTAGACAGTCAACAGCACAATGCCCTTTAATGTTTAAAACTAAAAAAAAAAATAAAGAAAAAAAGCCGCTCTTGAAGAATCATAACTCTGAAACAAGAATGAAGTTATAACCAATTGCCTGCACACCTTATCGGTTCATCTCTCACGCCCCCGTACTTTTGTCCAGCCCTCTCTTTTCTCAACATTAAATTTCATTTTGGGGGATTTTTGAGCTTTTATTTTGCTTCATTCAATTTGTTGCAGAACTAAGAAAGTTCAAAGGAAAAATAAACTTCACATGCCTGAAATGTTACTGATTTCAGGGGGGTTTCTGATGCAGTTTATAGAGGGTTCAACAAGAGAAGAAGAAAGTGACAGGACAAGGGAGCTAACTAACACTTCAAAAGACGAGCAAAATGTACAAGGGGAAGTATTTTATGCTACATAAAAATGGAAAGTAAAGAAGCAGGCAACTTGAAGTCTACAATCATGAAAATAGGCAAGAGTCATAAGAAACTTCTGTGGTAAACTGCAGTTTTCTTTACTTGTTTTGTGTTATATTCATACTGTGGCATATGCTTTTCATGGTTGTCTGAAGCATATGCAGCATTCCAAGAAAATGGCAGGGGTAAGTTTGTCTACTAATAGCACCTGCTCTAGTATGCTATATTCATCAATACACGACAGTTTACTGAAGCTCACTCTATATTTATGCAATTCGTCCTCTCATGTTCCATTAATTACAAAACCTCTCTTTAGTTTACATCAATGACTATATGACTTGATCAGTATAGAATTAGTAGACTGTTTTCATTAATCAGCTTTTATGAGAACAAATGGACAATAAATGAAATTAAGTTGTTAAAAGTTGTACCAAAGTAAACTATGGTCAAATGTTTTGTTGATTAAAGGCTTTGGGTCTTTTAACTAAAATATGCCAATTTTCTATATTAGTCCCTGCTTTTTAACTAGAGTAAATAATAATGCATGTAACGTAACTTTGATTTGAAGTGATTATTGTGCAATTTGACGTCACCCAAACTTTGAGATTTCTGACATATTATTTATTTACAAATATTTTCAAAGTAATTCTTTTCTTAATTTATCCTCAAATTTCCAAAATTAACTTGTCCTGTACATTTGGTTTGTATATTTATTGCTTATGTAAAGGTTAAAAGTAATTCTGAAAATGATAAAAGCAATTTGGACAAGGATATAGAATATCATACCCTTTTTTCTTTTTTTTGTTTGTATAACAAACTTGCCTTTAAAGATTGGGAGTAACTAGTGTTAATTGAAATATCATAAAGTAATAGAGGGCTTCATTTTTTACTTTCAAGTAAAGTGAATCTTTTATATGCTAACATTTTGGTCTGTAAATTCTGAAATGAGTTCATTGAGAAGGTGGTCAAATTTTAAAGTTTGGCATGTTGAGATACATATCTTGGATCACTTTGGTACACTATTTCCATAGTTGACAACAAAATATATAGGATCTCTGTTAAAAATTAGGGACCAAAATGTTATATCCTATAAATTTCAGGGACTATTTCATCAATTTGCGCATATCATTCATGCAAAATTTGGATGTAGAAGTGACTTGAGGCGGTGACTCTTGGCAGATATGTTAACTGTAAACAAAGCAAACTATGAAATAGGAATGAAAGCAAAACATATGTTTTGCTAATTAATGAGTCAATTCCATATCCCTTTCTGAGACATTGACATTTGCCAAAAGACTCCAACGGGGGCAAATTACCATTAACTTGTATTCAAGAATGGGTGAGCCTCTTTAATCCTGAAGTGACCAAACATGTATGAAAAGTAAAAAATTGGACTTTATTTCCCAATTGTTTTTGTTAGATCTTCCCAACAAGAAGTCCAACGAAAATCAACCCTTTTGAAATGTTATCATATGGTATTAACTCTTCTTCTCTCGGAATACTTATATGTTGAAGACAAAATTTTCCATATGATATCTGCTGGTTATCAATATAATATTTGTCAGATACCCTAAGTACTGCCTCATATTTATAGTCATAAATAAACCTAGAAGCTGGAAAAAGAAAGAAGGAAAGACCAAAAAGGCGTGATCAGTATAACAAAATTTCAACTTCCAGCCTTATAATCAAGAATGAAAGATAAGCGCCTTAAATTCATTGAACCAAAGAACCAAATTAATTTTGAACAGGGTAGTGAAAATTACTTGTTGTTGGCATACTCATAGACACGGCCACGGCTTGAAAAGACAATGAGTGCAACTTCAGCTTCACACAGCACTGATAGTTCATAGGCTTTCTTGAGGAGTCCATTTCTCCTCTTGCAAAAGGTGACCTGCCGGTTAGTGTTATTCTCAATCCTCTTGATCTCAATCTTTCCTCTTCCCATTTTCCGATCCTGCAGCCAAGAATATATTCATGTTCCAGTGAACCCTTTTGAGCTTAGACTTATCCGTTTTTTTCCCTCTATACAAACAGTGTATCTTGCTGAAATTCATAGAAATAACCAAATGTATCTTGATCTCAATAAGTCGCTAAACTTGAAATGGTCATAAATTCCAAAGGGGTTACTAGATTATCTTTTATTCTTTGCTTAAAACAAAAGAAATGAAGGAAATTTAAAGGGAGGACAAAGTGAACTTTATTTCCCTTAATTTGAGGATGTAGGCATCAAGAAAAAGATCTAAATGAACTTGATTTCCTCTAAGCTTGTGCACTGAAAGATCTAAACTTGAAGTGGGAATCAAAAGATAAGTGCTTTTTAATCATCTTATGCACAATAATTGCATCTAAAATAAGGATCATTTGAAGAGAAGATGATAGATATATATTGTAAACCATTAAAAAAATGGTGGAAAAATCAAGAATCAATCTTGAAGAAAAAGAGAGCGTTCATGCACACTGTCTGAGAAGAGATAAAAATAAGATGTTGAAAGGCTGTTATAATAGTTAAAAAAAGAAAAAAAAAATGTAGACATGCCAACTGATCAAAAATTTTAAGATCATAATGAAATACAAGTATGAAATTTACACATAAGTCGGAGCATCTTAATTTCAGAATCAAAACCAGGAAAGTGAGAATGTTATTTGTTCAGATCAATTCATGGCTGGTACAAGATCCCCATATAAAAGAGAAAAAAGGATGAACTTCAGATCAACTCATTTCTTGTCTTTCAAAATTAAACCAAAGCAAAGAACAATCCCAAAAAATATAAAGAGAGATCCATACCTCCATTTTGTGACCACTTGGGTTGTTTCTAAAAGGAAAATTATTTACTCAGCAGCTCTACGAAGAACTGCAAGTTGAATAAACTAAGAAAAGGAATCCTTGGCAGCAAATAAATTTTCAAAATTGTTTTGAAACAAGAAAATTTTAGATTGTTAGAGAGAAAGGCGAGCTTGAGGATTAGAAACAAGAACTTCTTCTTTGAAGATATACACCCCAAGATTTGCTTGACAACATGAAAAATACTATCAGTCCAATGAAATTAGATAGCATACAAATAGATCATGATGTAAATTTAATCATATTTTTGGGAAAAGCCTGACAAAATGAAGAGTAAACAGAAAACAAAGAAAAAGAAAATCCTCCCATGTGAAGAATAAGATTTGCTAAGCAGATCTAGTTCCCTTGACAACTGAGAGTTCCATACGGAATTTTCATATTTTTTTGACATCATACAAAATGGAAAAGAGAAGGAAACGTTTGAAACTGTGCCAAAATATGCATGGATATGAAAATTATGCACCCCACGAAAAAAAAATTAAGAAAAGGTCTGGCTTCCCATCTCTTTCTCTTCTTTTCTTCTTGAAAAGATTGATCACTAACACAAACCTGGTGTTTTTTCTTGGGAAATTATTGCTATTTTCCAGTGAGTTCCCGAAAGCTTACACGAGTTCCAAAGAATCCCTTCTAAGTCTCCTTCATCCAATTTGTTTAAGGGATCACAGCCCTTTACTTATATCTATTTCTTTGTTTGTCTATGCCTAAGCAGAAGCTATGGTTTCTGTGTGTGTAATGAGAGGAGAAGAGAAGAAAGAGAAGAGAAAGGGGTCAAGGGAGAAAACGACCCTAAAATGGCTTCTTTCCAGAAATGTACCATACGTGACATTGTGACTTTGGGATGATTAACTCCATTGCAGAGCAAATTCCCACCAAAAACTGCAAATAGTTTCTCTTTTGAAATTGGACTAATGTGTCCTTCTGCTGGTGTCAAAAACTTTGTTCAACTCAATAATGAAACAATAATAACTTTTTTTAAGTCAAGTCAATTATGAATAATGATAATTTCCACAAATATCATAGAATTCTGAAGTACCATAATATATGGGGAAAAAATGAAATATGCTATTAGTAAATATGGGATTAGTAAAATGAAATATGGGATTGGTAAATATTGAAGTCTTATAATAAAAAAAAAATAAAGTAATATGTAGGTCTAAGAAATATATATGCTATTTTAGGGTGTAAAAATATTTAAGAGGGAATAGAAATTATGTAGGTACAAGAAAAAGTAGTAGGAGTGATTCTATTTTAGGGAGTAAAAATACTTAAGAGGGGTTAGCAACTATTGAGGTCTAAAAAAAGTAGCAATTCCATTTTAGGATGTAAATGCTTATGAGGGAGTAATAATTGTTCAAGTCTTTAAAAAAAAAATGTAGTAATTCTATTTGTGGGGTAAAATGCATAAGGAGGTTGTTAAAATGGTAGTTTTTTATGCAATGCACAAACTCTCTTTTCTTTGAAATTTTTTCATTTTATGCTATGCTATTATATACTCCTGTTCATATGAAAAAAATAAGCCAATCAGCCACAAAAGTATAAAATTAAGATCGTTGTTGTTGGGAGTTGGCTCTCTTTCTTTTAGAGTTTAGAAAAAGAAATATATGGTATGTTTATATGCCATTTAAGGGTTTTTTTTTTTTCTTTTGATAATGAAAGTCATGTTTTTATTGATTACAATATAAGCTGGATAATCTCATTAGAGTTATAAAGAATAAACTGTTGCAAGTATAACTACTATTTAGATCTACAAATCTAAACAAAATCTTGAGTGATAGTGTAAGAATAAATATTTCGAATTATTATTATTTGACTCAGACCTATTTTTAAAAAGTCAAGATATTTTAAATGGTTTGTTGACACAAAGAAAGTTGAGGAAAATCTCTAAAATTGAATTTTAAGTATTTTGGTTTACCAATAAGATTCAAAGATTTATTTCACACTTAGAGTTGCACAGAAAAAACTATTTATCTCAACGGTTATTGACTTATTTGGCTTTGACTATGTAAGAACTCGAATTCAATTTCAGACAATGTCGTAGCTTTAAACGAAAACCTAAACTACAGATGTCAGTAAATCTGAAAAAAATCTGATTAGATATGCAACGACTAAATCTTCTATAAGCAATGCCAACGAAGCTAAAAAATAAAATCAAAATATAAAATATAAAACTCTCACTTATTGAATTATTTAGGAAAGAAAAAGCCTTCAATGAGATGAACTTATGGGAAAAAAACAAAATTTTTTTTAAAAAAAAAAGAAGAAATAAAAGATGGTGATTTCATTTAATTTGAATATATAGCTTAAGAACAATAAATGGCTGTCATTCATTGTTTGTTGAATTGACCATCGATCCAGTGAGGTAGCTAATGCAGCTTGGAGTGGCAATGGAATATAAAGTAATGATACTTTTAGTGACTTTTGATATTAACTGATTTGGTAAGTATGAAAAGACATAATTTACTAATCACTCTTTTTAAAAAATACAAAATAATACGAAATGATGTTGTCTTTTCATACTTACCACACCAGTCACTATGAAAAGTCATTATAACTAAATTGAAAAGATAAATAATAGTCTTTAGGCTTTGTCTTTAAATTCGATTTAGTTTTTGATGTTAAAAAAAATCAATTAAATCCTCTGGTTTAGCAATTCGGTTTTATTTTGTCTTTTGATTAAATTTAACGGTCCAAATTTTTACTAAATCACATGAAAATCAAAAGATTTTTGAAACATTATTGCATCCAATTAGAACATCCAAAAAATTCTTCGATTTCATATAATTTGGTGAAGAATTAGACTTCCTATTTTAGAGTGATCAAATGATAAAATAAAACCGAATTACCAAATTTGAAGATTTCATTAAAACTTTTTAAACATCCACGACGATCAGATGGAATTTAGAGATCAAATTAAAAGACTATTAACGTTATTCATCCGAAATGAAATTACAATTTTGAGATTCCCAGGATTTGGTGCAGTACACGTAGATTTCACGAAGGATATTGATTACACATTCAAAATGGCTTGCAAGGATTGAATTGATGGTGGTTGAATCGATTCCGACCAAATTGCGTGCTGGCTAAGTCCACAGCAAATTTCACCCGATGATTCATGGACTTGTCCATAGATGCTACGAGCTCAAATGGCAATAAATAAGCAAATTGGTGCACGCATTGTAACGTGGGAACCAGCCATACTGTGAACTCTTTTTTTTTTTTTTTTAACTAAGAGTTATATATTAACTTTAACAAAAAGTTAACAATTATACAAATGATCCACCGAACGTGGACCCTCCTTTACTTTGTATATCGAGTAAGGCAAGTTCTTAATTAAAAAGTTAAGAACAACAAAAACTAGCTTGTTGGCTTCTATTTTCACAACACAAACTGCATTCAACAAAAGAAAGTGAACGCAGAAACGGATCACCATCTGTAGGATCTAACTCTTGTCCATGCCTGTTTTAACGTTGTTTGGTATTGTGTTTGACCCTCCTCCCAAACTAGTACATAAACCTCTCAAAGAGAGGACGAAACCTGACTAAATCGGGACCAAAACCCAACTAATGCGGGATAAAAAAAAATACTGTATGAAATCGCACCTTTTTTCGCCTCTAGCTACAGTGATTTGATGGAGAGCTCAGCCTTCCGGCAATGCAAAAATAGTAAGAGAAAGTTGCCATATTGTGAACTCATGAAGCAAAAAATTGACATATATAATACATTGCATTTATTTTTTGCATATGAAAAACAAGAACCAAATTGATCTAGATAATTTTGCTGCTATTAAAAGCATTGAGACTCTGTGTTGGAGTTATGTTATAAAATCAAATATTTAAATCCCAAATTGGATTAATTTAAAAATCCAAATTATATATTACACGCATATTTTAGTCTGATGATTGATTTTCTAACTCGGTAATAACATAACCAGCCCATTTTAAATATTTTTTGGCCTTATCTTACATGAGTTTCATGCGTGCGACAAAAATTAAAGTACTTTGCCCCACAATTTGATCAAAGGATATGTTTAATTAGTTCCTCATTAGAATAGAAATTGTTGTAAAATTAGAGAATTTTTTTATTGCATTTAGTTGAATTTTACTCTTTTTTTTTCCTTATTCTAACTCATTTATAATGTTTATTTTATAATATTTTTAAATTACTGAAATTTTCTGTAAATTTTACATAAAATGTATTTAATTCTAAGTCAATTTCAATTCTATCTAGAAACCAAACGGATTCAAAAAAACAATTAAAGTTAAATATCTAGTTTAACAACTCAATACTATTACATACTTTTAAAAATTATTAGGGACCAAATCAAACTTTTACTGCTAATTGAAGAACTATTGGTGTTACTCAATTAATTTTAATTTGGTTGGTGTGGCATAGTTAAAGAAAAAGGGGAGGGAGAAAAAGGCGCAAGGACAGGATTTAGGGAATGATTGAAGAGCAAGAGAAAAAAAGAAACTAGTGAAGTAAAAGGAAGTGAAAAGGATTTCAGGGGTGGTGGCGTTGGATATGAGCTGGGAATAGGTTAGGGGAGATTTTCATTTTATTTAATTTTGGTTTATTTTCTTTCTTTCTTTTTCTTTTTTTTAGTAATTTTGATTTGAGGTTTTTGTCAAAAGGTTTAAAAAAACATAAATATTTGTCTTCTTGTATTTTCAAGAGTACAGGATAGTATTTGGTGATTTCTTTTCTTTTTTTTTGCCAATTGGAATTTGGAATAGGGAAGGGGAGGGGATTACAATGATACTAATATTGCAATTGGAGAAATTTAAACTCTCAACTCTGATATGAATTTATTTAATATTAATCACTAATTAAAAAAAGGGTGAGCACAATTTTTCATGATCATTTGTAATTAAAGCAAACTTTGTGAAAGATAGATATAATTGAAGCTATCAACATGACGACGTCAGATTTTAGCTCACACTAGTGATATAGAATGGGCAATGGTACAGACGAAAACCTATTCTCAAAATGGCTACAAAAACTCAATGAAGAATACTACATCTATTGACTCTATAGTTTCAATTTTTGCATATTCAAGAGATTGTAGATGTATTAATTTTATGCCTCTGCAAAGCAATTGACCATTTTTGTCAATTCCCCAAAAACCCAAAAAAAAAAAAAAAAAACATTGTCTTGTATGATGAATTTATTATCCCCTCTGTTTCAAAAAAAGATTTCACTTTCAAAAAAAAAAATTATACACTTTTGGATCAAGTTCCTGTATTGTCCTTATTAACAATAATTATATATTATCCAAACTTTAAAAAAAAAAGATTAAAAAAAGTGTGCATTTAATAGTATATGAAGTATGTTATACTTTATAATTTTGAAAAAAAAAAAATTATACTCACGTAAAGTGATGAGAAACTATTAAATGGTACTATAATTGTTGTGTTTAATTCATAAAAAATATGTTTAATTCAATGACTTTTGTTAACAAGTAATTGTTCCCGTCATCTTATAGTTATATACCAGAAATACATCATTTTGGTATAAATGTAATGAGAAATGAAGATATTTTAATCGATATGAAACATCTTGAGGTAGATAAAATGTCAAAATCAAGAAATCCATATAATCAACAGTTAAAACGAAGCGTTTCACTCAACCTAACATACACTTTTTTCCGTAATTACTTTGTGTTTTGACTTGCGTAAAATTCGCAATTTCACAGGCAGCAACCATTTTTTGTGTTTTTTGATCTGTGCACATTGGTAAAAGCTATGCCTTTTGACTCACAAGTCGCAAATGCAAAATGGTAAAATAAAGATGTTATTTGGATCAGCATTTTTATAGCAGTTAAAGGGTTTATTTGGTAAAGGGAACTGAAGAAGAGTTCAAGTTTGAATATAGGGCAAATAATTTTGAAACAAATTTTTTTAATTATTATACTTTTTTAAAGTGTTAACTTTGGTAATTGAATTTAAAAAAAGCAAGGTCATTTCATTAAATTGTTCCATTAAAACAGATAGAAAACTGTTCAAAAACTATTTTGGTATCAATATAACATTAAAAATTAAAAGACAAAAAAAAAACCAATTATTTACTCCCTAACCCACCACCAACCATTACTATTATCACCAACACACCATCGCCACCACAACTCCATTTTATTTGCAATCTTATCAGTATTTTCATATCAACATGTTCTCCATTTGTAAAAAAAAAAAAGGATTAAAAGGGAAAGGAAACCCAATAAAACTGTGGTAGAAACTTCCACCACTACTGTTGCTGAAGGCGTTTGCAGAAGTAATTACAAATTTGTTACTCCCTCCATCTCAAAAAAGAGTCAATTTTGTTTCGATATGACTTTTTATTAGTTATTAGACACAACACACGTAATGCACAAACTAAATACATAATTTTACATTTTTATCCTTACTTTTTAAATGTGGATATAAATAATAATTATTATTAAAGATATTTTAAAATTTTGATTTAAAAGTGGAGTTTTTTTTTAGATGAGAAAAAATTTTAAAAGTTGACTATTTTTTTGTGGCTGAATGGAGTATTATCCATTCTTCTAGGCTTTAGTTACAAAGATAAACTTTTTAAAATTAATGATGTATTTGAAACTTTTATATTGGAATGTGTGAAAATTTTAATGAGATTTTTTTTAAAGAAAAAGTTATATGAAAAAATAAGTAGGAGGAATTTTTTTTTAAAATAAATAATAACATGATAAGAATTTTGATAGGAATTTTATTTTATTTTTTAAAATAAAAAATATTAAATATTTAATTTTTGTGATTGAAAAAAATTAACTTTTTGCGAGTAAAACCCAAACCAAACATAGAATTTGGTTCCACGACGATGAATGATGCAATAATATAGTAAATTTCGTCGAGGGCAACTTTATGCACTCACTATTTTGTTTAAAATTTGACCTCACCAACAATCCCAGTCAAGAGAAGCAACTTAATAGTCAATCCCAAAACTCAAATTGACTGTGTTTGGTTTTATTTTTATTTGAAAAAAAATTAGTTTTTTTAAGAACAAGAATAAAATATTTAAATAATTTTTTATTTGAAAATTTAAAATTTAAATTCTCGACAAAATTCTTCTGACATTATTTTTTAAAAAAAAAATTCTTTCCAACCTGTCACCAACCATCACCACCACAACTCCGTTCTATTTGTAATTATTTTCATCACATCAACTCTGCTTTTTCCCCCTCCGCAACATCTACAGAAGATGACCTGATTCAATTTTGGAATTTGAATTCATCATATATTAAACCCACTGGGGAATCTTTTTGTTGAACTTGAATTTAAAAATTGTTAAATTTATTATTATCAACAGTACTAGTGGTGTTTTCATCTATTTTGGATGAGGAAACAAAAATGATAGTGACTTGGGGAGATGAAATTTTGTAAAGCTCGTTGAAAGAAGAAGAGGGAGGTGGTGCATTGACTGGTATATGAAAATGGAAGAAAGAGACGGGTTGACTGGCTGATGAAGATGGAAGAAAGAGGCAAGCATCAAACAAAAAGAAAATAAATAAATAAAAAGGAAATAAATATTTCTTGTTAATTTTTTGTTTGTAAAGATTTAAACATCCTTAAATTTGGTCAAAATATAGAGTGTTAACGTGGTTAATTAACGGAGTGACCTTGTTCAAATACTTTCAAAAGTTCAGTGACTTGTTTTAATTTAACCAAATATATATATATAGTAACCAATGGATTTTGAAAAAGTATAATGAATAAAAAATCTCTTTACTCTACTTTTAATGATCTCTCAACTTCGACTTGTATTAATTGGATTTCATCCTTGATGTTCTAAAATGTTTGATTTAGTCTCTCAACTTCATAATTTGATTCAATTTTGTCCAATTTAAAAATAAGTCAAAATTAATAGAGATCTTGCTCAATGCATGAGGTCTATGGGAAAAATTAGAAGAAAATTATCCCAACACGTACGAATCCTACAAAATTAGGGCTCATCTTTTTTCTCCTCTCATTTTTTGGTTCTTGATTACATATGAGGACTACAACAAAAAAAAAAACTTTCCCCAATTTTGTTGTCCATTAGCAATGAAGAAAAAAAGAAGACAAATGCAATATTTCTTTTCTTGGAAAAAAATTAGCAAGACCCACATGTATTAGGATAATTTTTTTTCATTACTTTTGTCTCAATTTTGATCAATTCTTTGAATTAGACAAAATTATACCAAATTATGAAATTGAATAACTAAATTGAATTTTTTAAAAAATATATATTATGAATCAAATCAAAATATGAGTCAAAGTCGAGGGATGAAGATTTACCCTTTAAATATTTGTGGCTTCAAGTTCAATATATATTACTAACTCTTTCATAGTTTAGAAATTATTTAAATGTAATGAAATCCTTTAATTTTTATTTTTTTTTAAAGAAAACAACTACTTATTTAATTAACTATTGGATTCCATAATCGTCACATCTATTTCTCTTTAGCATGTTTACAAATGAAAAGTTAAATGCAATGGCTAATTGCTAATTTAGCTGAATCCTTTAAATTATTATAGAAATTAAAAAAAAATTGGGAAGGCAATGGATAATATTTTATTCTTCCTTAAGATTATAATTGTAGATACTTTTATTGCTTTCCATTATTTAATTGAAAGACATTTCTTTGAAACAACAACTGGAAAAAAAAATGCTAGACATTTTGTCCTTTTATTTTCTTGAAAAAAAAAAAAACATGATAGGCATTATATGAAATTTGTAAAAGACCAGTAACAATTAATATTGCATGTCATAGAACTTTGCATAGTGTTTAAATCTCAGAATATACATAGAATAAGTTTGTTATGTGAATATTGGATTTATATTCTTGCAAATATATATATATATATATATGTCCTCTGGTTACCACTTTTGTCGAGGCTCAGTACCACGACATATTTAGTCTAGGGGCATTCATTGGAAGTCCTTGAATCATATCTGTAAATCCAAGTTCAATGGAGGTTTAGGAACCAGGAAATCACAGTTATTAAATTGGTCTCTTCTTGCTAAAGTTGCTTGGAAAATTCATGCACATCCGGATTCTTTGTTTTCCAAATTCTTCTGTGCAAAGTATTGTCACAAAGAAGATTTCCTCCAAGTCCAACCCAAACCAGGAATTTCTCGAGGATGGAGAGGTATCCTATGGGGAAAGGAACTCCTGATAAGAGGCTTAAAGTGGAAAGCAAGCAATGGAAGGAATATCAGTCTAACAGAGAACTGGATACCAGGGAAAGCCAATCCACCTTGCACTAACTCTCTTCTTCGAAATCATCTCAATCTCAAGGTAGTAGATCTAATAGATCGTAACAGGAACTAGTGACTTCCCCTTCTCAGAGTCCTACTTCCCCCCAGAAGAAGCCCAAATTGTCTCATTCATACACCTCTCCAAGTCTCAAACTGATAACAAAGACTTTCAATATTGGTCGATGAACAGCAAGGGCATCTATACGGTAAAGACAGGGCATCATTTAGCCCATTCCATAACTGAAGAAGGAAATCCATCAACCTCCATGTCCCCTGACTCCCAGTCGAAAGATCCCATCTTTTGGAAAAAGGTATGGAATCTAACACTCCCCATGAAAATCATTTTTTTCCTTTGGAGAGCATGCAATGAAGTTTGTCCCACTGCCGATCAACTAGCAAGAAGATCGATACTTATTCCTCGCGTGTGCCCAAGGTGTAACACTGAACCAGAAAGCATTTCTCATATTCTCAAGGATTGCATTCAGGCCAAGAGAACATGGAGACTCCCTAGTCTTGATTTCAATTTTGACATAAGCTAGAGCGCAAATTTTAAAACATGGTTTAGTCAATGGATCCAAGATGCACCATCGAAGCAGACATTCAACTCTCATGCTGGATATTATGGTCTAGCTGGCTAGCAAGATGTGAAGTTGCTTTTTCAAATACTAAGCCTGGCCCTATTCAAGTCCTTCGTCTGGCCTTAAGCATGTTCCAGTCATTCAAACAATCCATTCAAAATGCACATCATTGGGAAAGCAACAAATCCCAAAATGGCAATCATCTATCTACGGATAAGCTGCCACTGGACATGGAGGAGCTATTCAAATGGGAAAGGGAAAAAATTCAGCATCCAATCAATCATTCTTCAGTCATTCATATAGTTACGATCGGAGCTTTTAAGGGGATAAAAGCTTCATTTACCTCGATAGCTGAACAGAGTGATGGTCAACTGTTGTTCTCCAATGCCAAATGTATTTGTGCATTCTCTTGATCCACTACAATCAGAGGCAAAAGCTGTCTTGGATGCACTCACAGAGGCACGCAATAAAGGATGATACAATCTGAGTATCCATACAAATTCTCTTCTTCTTCTCCAATATCTAAAACAACCTGCAGTCTCCCCAATTATCTTTAGAGATCTAATCCTAGATATTTTGAATTATGCTTATTCATTGAATTATTGTAAAATAGCTAAAGTAGGAACCAAGTATCTAAGGCGCACAACTTGGCGCTTGATGTACTGCGACTTTGAATCATTCTAATGCAATTATAATTTTTGTCAAAAAAATATATATATATACACCAGGACATATTTAACTACTCGTAGACTTTTTGATTTTGGTCAAGAAACCTCTCAGGCTTATGGTTACAATAGATTTTATATTTTGAATTTTCTCAAATTTTCTCAACTCATGGGGATTCTTATTTCAATTGTTTTTTGTGTTCTAAATTTTCTACTTATGATGTGGAAGATTATGCATGAATTTTCTATTACTGAAATATTCATTAGTTATAAAATGATAACGACACTTGCAATTATGTTTAGAACAAACCAATTTTCTCCATTTTTAAAATCTTAGAAGCTACTCAATTGTTATATACGAGATGCATGGTTCACACAACTATAAATTGGCCTCACACATTTTAAAGATGCAACATCAAATTTACTCAATTGTGCATAGCACCATTGTTATAAAGAAAATTAAACCAAAGGACTTATGCAAACTAATTAAACCAATTCTTATAAAAGAATTACAAAGGATTTATGGAGCAAATTTTTAATTTTGTAACTCCAATTTCTCAATATACTCAAAGTCATCTTCTAATCTTTACCCGAAGAATGTTTGATGAAATTTAGATACATATACAATACATTATTAATTTATTTCCTTCTGATATATAATTTGATATGATGTTGCATCAACAGCATGACTCATGGGCTTTCAGAATTAGAATTTAACAAATTAGCACAGATAGCCAACTCAAATCAATCACAGTGGGAACCTTTTTTTTTTTTATCAAATTAAAAAACACTCAATAGTCTCCAACCATGGAAATATAATTAGACATTAACCAAAGAAAATAATAAATCCTGATGGTCTAGGTGATTTGTATATAAGAGTAATGAACCAAGCATTTATTAATCAAATTGAGTTATAATTTTAATGAGATTAAGATAGTTTTTAATTGTTAGTTTATTCAAATTACTTGAATGAGGTTTTATTGAGGTAAACCCATCCTATGCTCAAATATATAGTTTAATTTATGGTGATAAAACTTTAAAATTTAACATTTACTTGAATTACACTATCAAGTAGATTGATTATCTTACTTGATGGATTGAACTGGATTCAAGTAAAATTTTATTGAATGTATGAATAAAATGTTTGCAAATATATATTTTTAGAAGTGATTTTCTTTTTTTTTTTCTTTTTTTTTTGGGTAATGTTTGTGAAATGGGAAACTTCAGTAATTAATACTCCTCCCTTCCCCCAAAAAAAAAAAAATCCATTTTCGTATAGATATAACTTCTTATTAATTATGAGATATAATACACTTAATGCACTACTAAATATATAATTTTATATTTTTATCCTTACTTTTTATGAATGGGTATACATAATTATTATTAGTAAAAATATTTTTAAAATTAGTTTAAAAGTGAACTCTTTTTTCACACAAGTAAAAATTTTAAAAGTAGACTCTTTTGTTATGACAAAGGAGGTATTAAGGTTTGAGCAATAGGCGTCATCAAATTCTCTTGAATAATTCAATTTCTAAAATTTCACTCCCTTCCTCTCTCTCTTTTCATAAAAATATAAATAACATATTTAGTATGTCCTTTTTATTTAGATGAAGAAATACTTGAAAATAAAATTTATTTAATTCTTCTTTCTCTATTTTTATTTCTTTTTTCTGAATATGTTTCACCCCCATTTATCGGCTGGTTGTAATTTTTTGACTGCTTATTACTTGAAATGTTAATGGTAGATACTCCTTTTTTACATGATATGGTTCTTCCTTTTTTCCTTTTTTTTTTTTTGTGGGGGGGGGGGGGGGGGGGGGGCGGGGGGGATAAATGTATTTTGTGTTTTATGTAATTACATTAGATATTTGATTTTCTTTTAACCAACTTCAATTGTTCAAGAAAAATAGACATTCCTATTCATTATCGAGTTCTTAATGATTGTAGAATTTTGTACAAATTTCCATGTCTACCTTCTTTATTCTAATACTTTGTGATCTGAAACTGTAAGCTATGCCATGATATATTTGACTACTTATATACTCCCAATTTTTACTCATTTATGACAGTATGCTAAAGGTGGTACAAAGGTTCATCATAATAATTGTTATGTTCATAATTCCTATTTTTTGTATATTCATCTATGTATTTTCCATTATGAAGAACATTTTGAGGTCAATATTTAGTGTCTGCTGAAATCGGCAATTGAGTTATTATTGACTTAACTATTTCTTGAATTTGACAAGAAGTTTCTATAGATTTGATTTTACATCATTTTTCTAAAGAATTTTCAGGACAGATTTTTGGCTTGTGCTCTAAACCAACATCTAAATGTCCTTCAAATTGGGAGTAGTAATTTGGAAAGTTTGGCAAAATCAACACAATTTCCAGATTCCTAAGGATATGTTGATATTAATTTGAAGGGTTATATTTTTTTCTGCCTTCCAAATCCATGAACTAAGACATTTTTTTAATCTAAGCAGTGGTGCATGTCCGAGTGCGAGACCAGCTGGACAACCCCTTTTTTCTTTTGCACAACCCAAAGGTGAGAATAATGGTTCCTTCCATGTGACTCGTTTCACATTTCAATGGTGATTCCAGCGTTTGGAGATTGATCAGCTTGAATTGAAGATGAAGGATTTTGAAAGCAAACGACCTTTCTGGGCAGAATGAAACAGCTAGAATATTTCTATCAGCTTTTGAAATATGCAGGGCTAAGGATTTCCAAACGACGAATCCACCAGCAATAGCCTCAAGTTGTGTAGAATTCCCCTATGCCTCTCCCTTTCTCATTTGCTTGGCTGGTTGATCCTGGATTATGATCAATGCAACCTAATCAAGTCAAGATGAATACTCATTCTAACTGCCCCATATGCAGGAGTGCAAGCCTTATCACGACTCGGAGAGTTATCATGGAAAGAAACTTGTGTGAAACTAGGAACGAAAATATGTATTTGAAGGTTATGCTTGTCATTGAAGATGCATTACATTTGATCGGATTGAAAACAAGATCCAGAGTATGCTTTCATTCACTGATTATTCCTATCATTCAATGCACTATATTTTCAGGAAATATGTCAACACTAGATCAAAGAAGCATCACCTTTTTGACAAATCTGGCATTTACACTTACAAGACAATAGCCAACTTAATCATACAAGCATACGTTGCATAACTAGGAACTCTACTGCTGACGGACATGTCCTTCATCTGGCCAAAAACCCCTAAATAATCGTGAAGTTCTTTTCTGAACCTTGGCGGAAAACTTTTAGTCACGCGGAATGACATGATCAATGGTCATCAACGCATCAATATAGATGTTCATCATGACAAAATAACTACATAGGGTCAGCCCATTTCAAGGAACAGAGGATTCCATGCTATGGATGTGTTAAGAGATTCCTAAAAACAAGACAAACTGATAGTTATGATTGTAACGTTTTGAAAACGATTAATGAAACTAGACTTAGTTTGGACTAAAAAGGCACTAATGATGCTTCTATTGTCACTTCTCACAGCCACCATAATAATGAATATCTAATATCTATTAGAACTTATAATGCATTCTAATAGACTAGATGATATCTCAAACAAAATGAGCTTCGTCCAGGATCTTCTTCACACTGACCAGCGTGTTTAATGCATATTACAGAAATTCACGAAGCATGGACAAAGAATACAAGCTTACAGATGGGAGAGATAAGTTCTCCTCTAAGGGGTTCGTAATGTATGCAAGCAAGAATTAATTTCAGAAACCGAAAGTGAGATACTTCAAACCAACTAGATTGAAACACAAAGAGGACCTCCACCCATGGGTTTTCCATAATGCAACATAAACTTATATCCATTCAGTTTTAGAATTGGAAGTTAATATAACATATGTAGCTTCTAGGTCAGCAAACAGAGCAGGATAATTTAATGCTTGTCACCTGCGAAGATCTCATAAAATGTATGATAACTCAGTACAAACTTTGGTTGCATCAGCAAATCAGAATACTTACATGGTTAGTGCAGGCAAGTTAGGACATTGAAAGGGAAAAGGAGGAAAAGCACAAAAGAACTGAGATAGAAGAAATATTATGATCAGAAGGACTGACCATAATTGCAACCAAAACACTAAAGATGAGTATAGGGAGGAGAAGGAAGCACTTGAATGGAGGAGCTATGACTGACTGACTCTAAGAAATCAAATCATTCAGATGTACCATCACACCCAAAAAAATGAATGCAAATCCAATGGCCCCCTTGTCACAAATGGATAGAATTTTCCAAAGCTGTGGTTCAAGTATGAGTTCCAGAAACAAGCACCAAAGTTTCATGACAGGAAGTAATGTAACATAGGAAACTTAAAATACTATCAATCTCTCAGGATAAACAATGTTACACCTTACAGTTATTGCAAAAATTTCAGATTCACCACCATCTATGTATGAATCTCTTATCCATTCACATAGACTCTAATCAGAAGTCAAGTCACCATTTCCAATTAACAAAAAACATAACATTCTGTTTTACCTACATGTGACACAAACTCAAGTTGAATCTGATCCATTGACAGAATTGGCCTGCTTAAGTTGGAATAGAAAACATTTTTTTGAACTTTTGTCCCCTACCAATTTGGCATTCAAAACATATTAATCAACTTAAACTCTTTAACAGTTATAGAATTCCTAAAGTATGCTTGCATCAATGGGGTACTGCTAGCAATTAATATAATAGAAGAATAAAGAAATGAGTAATGAAATATCAATATCTACATAAGTTTCGTTTTAATAGAAACTCTACAAGGTTATGCAGGTCCAGTACAAAGAAACATTTCATAACAAAATCTGGTATTAGGATACCTTATATTATTATAATACACATGCCTTCTTGTATAGATTTTAACTTGAGATAAAAATACACTAGAAAGTTAAAGGACATAAAAAATATTCATGGTTCCATGTGAACAAATAAAAGGCTTGCAAAACTTACCACATAAAAACAGTAACTCTGTCCAGGAAATGTGGCTTTTTTCTTTTTTCTTTTTTTTTTTTTTTTGGGACAATTGCTTCTTGAACCAATGGCCTGAATAAACAAATTGCAACTCAAAATGAACAGATCGAAGTATCTAACCATAACATGTCAGCAAAAAGAATTATAGAAACTGAGATAACCTATCCTATAAATGTTTGCATCTTGGGGCATATAAACTAGAATACAAGAGTCAACTTTGTTACTAATTGCATCCAATGACTCATAAAGTCATAATCACAGTAGCAAAAGACAAGTAAAAATTCAACCGAATCAATTCCTTCAATGAAATCATTCTTGATGAAAGCACAAATACATGGCATGTAAAGTAAACAACTCAATCTCTTGTCAAAATGATAAGTTAGCCCCATATTCAAATCGGAATTGAATTAGCTAGCTTGATTATAGTATTAGATGCAGCATAGAAGATTTGTATGTCATTAAGCTCAGACAGAAATAAAGAAGGAAGAATGCAAAACAGAATCTTGCAATTCTGTTAGGCTTCATCTCGAGAAAAAAAACAATAATAAAATAAAAAATATGGACAAAGTCTTCCACCAATTGCTGCCATTCTCTGAATGCCCATGGGATAGAAACAATTTAATACTAACTCCAAGTCTTATAGTAAGCACAAAGGGCGAGGTAGCACACTGAGAGAAAACTTTGAACATATGCAAGTAACTCAAGTATACTTTAGACTCCCACCTCAAGTTCGAAACCATTCAAATAAGCAGCTCACAGGATTTCATGTTGCCACTTTTACTGCTCAAACTTAATGAGAAAGGACACTAAAGCTAAACAACACAGTAGAAATTTCAAAATAAAAACAGTAGTTTTCAAGCTCCAGTAGTTTTCAAATGCGACCATACAATGAAGGCAAAACCGGATAATAAAGTAGGGATGGGACCATAGGCATATCTTTGAAAACCATTATTTCAGATCCCAGAGGTTGCCACGGTGCAAACATAAGAAATAACACAATCTCATTCCCAGTATCAAAAGTTATGACAATAACTAGAAAAAAGGGTACAAGATGAAATTTAGAATACTAAATGAAATGATGAAATAGTAGCCAGCAAGAGGAGCAGTGAAGTATGATTTGTGTAGCAACAGAGTCCTTTCCTATGCTGTATTCAATGAATATGATCCGTGACCTTTAAGATGCCACAATAATGAATTTGCTTAGTAGCATTTGTCAGTATCATATGGCATAACGTTCAGTACGATCCAACAAAAGTTTACTATTTTTTCTGAAATAAAAGATTGTCTTTCGAATAAACAGTAAATGTAAGAGAGAGAGAGCGCGATTGAAAATTTGCAGCATTCCCTTTAGTCTATTGGATTCAAGGGCATTGATGACGGGAAACACTAGATTTTCCTTTTCCTTGATCCGTTCTAGACTTCCAGAGAATTCAGAACCAAATTTCAATTTACATGTGTGAATTGATGTTCTCATCGAAGAACTTCATAAATTTGTGATACATAATAGATTACTTTCAATTCAAAGTAGTGCATAAAACTTTTACAGAGAAGCATGACTGACAAAAGTGATACTCTTAAGGTATAAAGAGAGACAGGGTTTCCAACTTCTGAAAGAGATAATATGTATAGTCCATGGGTTTTATGTCACAATTTTAACTTCTCAAACTTTATTTCTACATCATGAGCTGGATACACACTTCAAATTAATTGTGTGCCACATCAATGAATACATATGATTGATTTTATTGCCGTAGCAATCAGCATTATCTTTCATTAGAAAAAGCACCAATACCTATTAGGTGCTACACTCACATAAGATGCTTGAGAATGATATGATCAGTTAATGTGAGCCACTGCAAAAAAATGGATAGAAAAAGGACAATTATGGTTAAGAATTCCTAAATTCTGAGATCATCAAGGCAATCTTATCTAGTATTTCAGATGCACCCTCCTCTCAAGATGAGAAAGGGGTGTTCCATTCTTGATATTGATGGAGGCTTCCTGTAAAGTCTGTGAAAAGTCCATCAACCCCTATCTTCTTGATCCAGTAATCATACTCGTTATAAGGATCTTGACTAAAGTTGCAATGTAAGAATTCGTTCTCATTCCTAAAAGTGTACGGGTGTACCTGAAATGCATAACCACGTTATAATAAAATCTTAGCATATGCATGAAGGCAACAGACAAACAATAAGATTATCACAAGAAACATTCCAAAATATTGAGCAACAAGGACAACAAAAACAATAAAGTTTAATCAGTGTACCAGCAATTCAGATTTGAGTGTTAACAACAGTAAAATCCTTCGTATTTTGACCTAGTATGAACCAAAGTAAGGGGAGTTCATTAAAAAAAAATTGGGCTTCAAGAAAGTTGAAACTGGTTCCTTAAAATTGGTCGTCATTTACAAGTATACAATGAATGATTTCTTGGACATAGCTTTTTGCAAGAACTTACAAGTGTAATGCTTATTAAATGTTCAGAAGAAAAAGAACAACTCAAAACACAATCTCGCAGTCTCAAATTTCCTTCAAAATTTTACAGCATGCTGTAAACTTCTGTTCAGCAAAGCATAACTGAGCAGAGGAATTACAGACTACTCTTTGATTGTATACCTGAAGGTTATAAGCATGTGCTCTAGCAACAAGATCAGTGGGCATTTGCAGATAATTGTTGGATACAGGAACCATAGTGTCCTTCCAAGGTCCAATGCCCACTACATAATCTTTGATGAAGTCAAAATAACTGTTGGAAGTGATCTCCCAGTAGGACTGACATACAAAAACACAATTTCTTAAAACCATGAAAGAATTTTGAAGTACAAAAAACATTAAGGAAGATTCCACCCTAAAGCTACTTATCAGCTTCATTGGTAAAAACAGGAAATGAGGTGGAGATCATGTCATTAATCTCATAAAGTTCAATGTGCTGAGTCAATGAGGAGAAGAAGTTTTCATATACTACAAAACCTGGAGCTCTGAAATGAAAAATTAGCAATTACTTTACTGATGATGAGAACAATAGCTCTCTATCTAAACATACAGATTAAATCTAGAAAGCCCCATGTCATTAATTCAACTCCTAAGGCACGATGGGGATTCTTCCAATCATTCAACTACAATGTACTATCAATGCTACAGAATTTTGTTGCCATATAACCATTTGGGATGATAAGAGACTAAGGACAGAGAAGGAAACCTGATTGGTGTCTTGGGTAGGTACGGAAACATCATCGATTAAGAGGATTTTAGGCAGATCTGTCAGGTTTGATATGTAAATCAGAGAGGTTGGAGCAAAAGACTGAATAAATACAGGCTGCTTCAACCATCGGTGTGACATGTAAGTTCCCTTGTATCCATACTTCTGTAATGTCTCCACAAACTTGTCTTCGAATTTTTTACCACCTGGCCATTTCACCTGTTGAAAATAGATCAAAACATGTAGAGAGAGAAAAGTTTACATCACTACTAGATAAAAGGCAGTTTACTTGCAGCAGCTGTTGCATGAAGAACATGCATAGGCAAAAAGGCAATAAAGTTTTCCAGTAGATGTAATAGTAGTGGGAGAAAAGAACTTACATGTTGGTTGATAAAAACTGGATTTTTCATCTCTGGATATATTCCTACCACTCTGGTGGCATCAAGTCCAATTGATATGAATTCTTCAAAGGTAATGATAGAAAACTTTCCTGTTTCAATATTTTCCAAAAGAAATCAAGAACAGCTTCCTCACTGTTATCTTTAACATATTTCTTGAAGCTATTTGCAGGGGATACAAATTGGAAAGCCAAATGGTTAAATAAAACAAAACTTATTCGGCATCACTAGCATGAATGAAATTAAACAAATAATAAAAGATTAAGAACTATTATACAATGTATAAAGAATGGTAGCTAAGATCAAGGATGGCAGGCATAATGTTCTCTCAAGAAGTCAATTGTCTTTCAAAGGAAGCAACAGAAGTAACCTCATCTAAAAAGTAGAGGTCCCATTGAATGCATATTCATGCACCACTACCCCTGGCTCCTCAGCTCTCAACCAACATACAACAACAACAACTAAACCATTATCCTAATATGCGAGGTCGACTATATGGATCATATCTCACCATCGCTTTCTATCAAACACATATTTTTATTTAAGTTTAGGTAATTTATATCATTTTAATAGTTTCTTTCTAAGTCTTTTTAGGCCTTCCTCTTCCTTTTTTAGTTTAAGTTAATGATTCTCTAGTCTCTAGACATCATATTGGTGCATTTAAGAGTCTCCTACACATATGTCCAAATCACCTTAAACGTGTTTTCCTCATTTTCTCATCTATTGGAGTTACTCTTACTTTCTTTCTAATACATTCATTATTTAATCTATCTAGTCTAGTATGTTCACGCACCCATTTATCTTATTCTCTCAACCAAACAGTTTGAGAAAAAAAAAATGCTGACAATCCCATTTAGCTTCTGGTGATCTGCTTCCGCTAAAATTTTTAAAACAGACAAAATGCCACCTCACTTAAAGTTGTTTCATGTAATTACAGGAATCAAAATATTTATAACTTCATAATGCAGGAGAGGTCCACAAATTTGGGATTGTTCTCATGCTAATGTAATCTCACATTAGTTCCTATATTTCAAATTAATAAATTTGGAGGCAAACAAGAGTCTTTGAAAGTTTTCAGGTCTCTTGTAATATTCATGGTAGTGAAATAGGGATGCTCAAAGCAGAGAATAAATTAATGCTTTGTAACATCCCAAATCTTTCAAAATTGCATGTAATTAGACATCAACATAAAAATTTACTATCAGTCACAGGGACTCGAAAGTGAACCAACCATTGTATTGTTGATCCCTGAATGGGTATCTCTGCTTCACAGTCAATGACTTCAGCTCCTTTAGTGTGAAATCAACTGCAGAAAGATCACAATCCCCAGGACTTATATTAACATTTAAAGGATGATAATTGAAGTATAAATATTATTTTATAGTTATCCTTTGACATAGATCAACAAAATAAGAAAAAAGACTTAGCACACTGCGTTATAAGTTGGGGACATCAAGTGGGAAGTTTAATCTGTATTAAGTGTAATAAAAACCTCCAAAAGGTTATGGAACCAAAGTAGAATGCATTTTCTGCCATACCAATGAAATAGCCGGTATTATTCATGCCTTGAACCTCATATGTTCTCTTTCGATTTGCAAACTCCTTGTATTTAGCTATGTCTGTAGTAGCATCAAGAGTTACATCATGGAAGCATATAAGAGCACCATCTCTGGATGCTAGTATATCAGTTTCTATGAAGTCAGCACCCTCTTCAATGGCTCTCTGCAAGAAGAATCAGGTTTCAAGCAAGGTAAACTGTAGGACAATAGCTACTTAAGTTTCTGTTCTAGCATCAAATTTTTCCAGACAAAGATTGAATAATATAACTGCATTCTTGATAATATCACTGTCCACTCTCTGTTTCTTTCTTGACAGTTTAAACTTTCACAGGTTAATACAGTCTATGAGTAAAAAACATTTAGAAGTTAAACAATACATTGGGCCTAAAGCCCCTAATGTGCATAAATGAATATTTTATATGTATACCAAATATGCGGCCTTAGTCTCTTCAGGTAGTTCTCCATTCGATCCTCGATGTGCAATGTTGTAAGGTCGAAAAGTTTGTAAAGGGCGCTTAGTTTGATCATTTCTTCGGCTCGGAAGCGGGTAGAAAGGTCTTGCCGCACAGCCAAGAAGCAATAACATGAAAATAAAAAGGCCAGCATCTGGCAATTCATTACCAAAAAGCAAGTACAGAAATGTTATGTATGCACGCACTGTACCTATGAGTAGCACATGTAGAGTATATGCAATTACATTGAGGTTCTCCTACAATTTTCTTGGAGGAAGATTTGATAGGTTAATTATTTCTCACTAAGTCCTTAAAGGATAAAGAGCCTTGATAAAACGCAACTTGCAATTAGAAGAATTAGTGCAATGCAATTCTATCTTTTGACCAATCTTCTATTGCAAAATAAATAAACAGACCTTATGCCTTAGCATGATTTATGTTCTTGTATAAGAATAACTTAAGCTTGAACAAAGTCCTTCGGAGATATATCATGTTTGTTCTGTGCTCATAAGCCAGACTCTCAAGAACTAATCAAAACAATTACTGCTGCGGATGCATCATCTTACTAAATTCCTGGAGGGAAAGCCATGCATCTCATCCATAGTTACTAGCCTACAATTAATCAAAGCAAACTCTTCCCAAGTCCCTAATCACCTTATTCCCACTCACTATTTTATGAATAAATATAAACCCATTTTTTCTCCATTAAAAAGTTAGGCTCAAAAAGCTGACAATCTCAAAGTAGTCTTCAGTAAATTATCAGCAGATAATTTGGCATCAATGGCTCAGCAAAACAACCAGAATATAGCACGAAAAAACAATCAACAGCTTATTGGACTGCCAAAATTCATCCTTGCAACCACAGAAAACTGAGTCCTATGAGTTTTTCAAGAATGATCATAACCCAATGAGAGATTGGCAAGAAATGTTAAGTGGGTTTTGAAGCTTACGGGCAGAAGCCATGGAGCTGGGTCGGACGGCGCGATGTTCTTGTTTCTTGACTGGACTGGTGGAGCTTGCGAAGTGGGATGCCGATGTTCATAAATTCTGGGAATATGCTATGGTGATATCATTAAATGCTTGCTTATAGTTTATAGGATACTGTAAAATGAATAGGAGTTTTCAAAGGCAGATGTGAAGAAGATGATGGTCAATGCTGATTGGGGGATTTTGGTTGTATCAAATTGGGATAAAAATAAAACAAAAAATGGAATCATTTGGATCTATTTTATTTTAATTATGTAAATATACGATGAATCAATCAATCCAACGACTTGACTAATTGATGTAATTCTACTATTTAGTTTTGTGCTTTCTATTGATTTAATCCTTATATTATGTTTTGTCTTTTTCACTACTAAATTTTTTTGAAAAATTTACAAAAATAGCACTTTTGATGGTTGATTTTGTGAAAATAGTATCTCCTTTCTTTTCTTTGCTATTATAGTACTGCATAAAAACTAAAACACCCTTCTTTTCTATTCTAAAACCCAAGAAATAGCACTTCAGTTCTCCATTACACTTTAAGCTTTTAGAGACCAAATTTCTATTTTTCTCTCAAAACCCATTGTTCCCACATCACACCCCATTGATCTCACACCCTATTGTTCGCACACTCCATTGGACCATCATCTTCAAGCAAGAAAACCGCCACCGTAGAAAAAAAATTGCATTAGATAGAGGTTAGTGAACATTTGCCTATTTGAACTGGGTTTGCAAATTTGAAAGAGAGACTAGTCGAGTCCTAAATCGAGTATTAGGCCGAGCAATAGATCAAGTAGAGTATTAGGTCGAGTGTTAGATCGATCATTAGATCAGATCGAGTTTAAGGTCAAGTATAAGATCGAGTTCAAAGTCGAGTATTAGGTAAGATCAAGTTTAAGGTCGAGCAAAAAGTAAGGTCGAGTATTAGCATTCTGATTTAGATTTGCATTCCTGTCACAGTCCTATTACTTTGTTTATGGGCTAAGTTAGTTTATGGTTCTTATGTTTGATATAAAATCATTATTTATTGATGATTTTGGTTGGATATATAGGAATGGCACACCCTATTATGTTGATGCCTGTACATATTTTATATAGGGGAGAATGGAACATTGATTCCAATACAAAGGAGCAAAGTTTCATGAATTACAAGATAATTGAACCTTTTTTGTTAAAAGAAGATACAAACTTCACAGAACTAGTGGAGCTCATCATCTCTGTCATAGAATTAGATATAGAGATCAAAGACAGACTAGTTATCGAATATCTACCCAAGTACTTGTCTAAAGTCTCCATTCTCCCCATAAAGACCAATTATCATGTCAAGTGCTTTTTGAATGAGATTATTAGACGATCCGAAGATGTCAGGATTCCAATTATGTGCAATTTGTTGAGCACTTTGTTGAGAAAGTGCTTTTTCAATGTGTTGGCTTGGATCCATTAAAGCACATTTTTCCAAAGTACGACATTTTTCCAAAGCACATTTATGTGATGATGTTGGAGTACTCCCTTCATACTTTAAAAATACACCATGTTTTCCATCTATAGCCCTCCTCCAATTTTGAAATCCTTCACATGTGAAAGTGTCTCGATCGTTACAACTACAAAAGAGATAACAATGAAGACAAAATGCAGCATCCTTTGTTAGGGAGTACTCTAATCATGAAGGAAAAAGCTTAAACAAAAAAGCATTGAATCTCCTTTTATGGTCTGTCCCTTTTTGTGAATAAGAAAACTTTCCCATACCTTTGTGTGACCCTAATTTGATATAAGATCGATGAATTTCATCTTTCTGATTAACAGAATATTTTGAAAGTTGCAAACGTAGTACCGAATCACGCTCTAAGAAATTAATCTCAACAAGATTTGAGTTGGTATTTGACTCGATTCTTGGAGTTTTAGGAAGGCTTTCTCCAACTAAAGGAATTGGTGTTGAAACTTGAGAAATCTTTCGCTTGATGAAAAAATCAATGGTAGTTTGCATTTCTATTGATATCTTTGAATTTGAGAATGAGAAGACTATTCAATCCTAAAAATTTATAATTCAAAGAATAATTGAGTGAAAAATTTATTTAGTCAAGATCTAAGTGGCGTTGACCAAATGTGTGCTATATTATTGAGATTATAAATTTAACTAATCTCATTTTCTACCACCTCACTAGTTAAAACTAGTTCCTTTTTTTTAAATCCCAACAAATACCAAAAATGCAACTTGAAGGAAGCAATAGAAGAATTAAAAAAGTAGTTGAATTTGCTAAAGATTGAAACTTGATTACATGCATTAATTCTGTACCCAACTACTGTACATGTTCAAAGATCCTATTAAAGAAAGCAATGGGGAAAAAGAAAAAGTAAAAATAGAATTAAAATTGTATATTCAAAATTAGGCAATATAAGAATGGTAATGGAAATATTAAAGGACCATGTTGCTTTTTTTTTTTCTAATCCTTTCCACCAAAAAATGTCAGGGTGTATGTATGGTATTCTCTTCAATTATTGGACCACTACATAAAGTTCTACTGCATAATCTTTGTCTCTTTCATATCTTTTGTTTCTTATTTTAAGATAATGGCATGTGGTTGCCACAAGACAATGGGCATCATCCAAGAAAAAAACCAAAACTCCAAAGGCAATATGTATATAATATATAATTGGTGGTGCAAGCTAATTATGCAATTATGCAAGTAATATATTGACATATTGTGTAAGGTAATTTAGACAAGCAAGTTAGTTTGTCTGAGAATTTGAGAAACAACCATAAATCATTGCACCATACCAAAAAGCATTTTATTCATAAGAAGAAAAAAAAAAACAATTTGAAATTGCAATTTTTTCCCACAATAGAGAAGCCATGTAAATGTCTTCATTGTGCATTTCAAATGAACTCTTCATTCAATTGTCAGAATCAATTGATCATACCATACAAACTATTCAAGACAAAAGATTTATTATACAATAAATGAGAAACAGTAGACACGATTAATTAATGACAGGCTGTGTGGTATATAATTAAGTGGCACTGTGTTTTTGAATGAAAGTTACTCCTACAGTCTGATTCAGAAGCAAAGAACTATGTAAAAAAAATTGTTGCAGCAGTTATGCTGCAGCTACACAAAATGACTAGGGATGAAGTGAGACTACTGGCTTCAACAAATGATGGCATAAGAATCATTTGTCTATGGTTCTTCCTTTACTCCTTCTTTCTTTTTCTTTTTTTTCTTTTTTTTTTTTTTGGGTCGGGGGTGATGGATGTATTTTGTGTTTTATGTAATTACATTAGATATTTGATTTTCTTTTAACCAACTTCAATTGTTCAAGAAAAATAGGCATTCCTATTCATTATCGAGTTCTTAATGATTGTAGAATTTTGTACAAATTTCCATGTCTACCTTCTTTTCCCTTCTTTATTCTAACACTTTGTGTTCTGAAACTGTAAGCTATGCCATGATATATTTGACTACTTATATACCCCCAATTTTTATTCATTTATGACAATATGCTAAAGGTGGTACAAAGGTTCATCATAATAATTGTTATGTTCGTAATTCCTATTTTTAGTATATTTATCTATGTATTTTCCATTGTTAAGAACATTTTGATGTCAATATTTAGTTTCTGCTGAAATCAGCAATTAAGTTATTATTGACTTAACTATTTCTTGAATTTAACAAGAAGTTTCTAAAGATATGATTTTCCATCATTTTTCTAAAGAATTTCCAAGACAGATTTTTGCCATGTGCTCTAAACCAACATCTAAATGCTCCTCAAATTGGGAGTAGTAATTTGGAAAATTTGGCAAAATCAACACAATTTGCAGATTCCTAAGGATATGTTGAAATTAATTTGAAGGGCTATATTTTTTTTCTGCCTTCTAAATCCATGAACTGAGACATTTTTTTAATCTAAGCATTGGTGCATGTCCAAGTGCTAGAGCTGCAGGACAACCCCTTTTGCTTTTTGCACAACAAAAAGGTGAGAATAATGGTTCCTTCCATGTGACTCGTTTCACATTTGTCAATAGGTTTAGCTTTCAATGGTGATTCCAGCGTTTGGATATTGATCAGCTTGAATTGAAGATGAAGGATTTTGAAAGCAAACCTTTCTGGGCAGAATGAAACAGCTAGAATATTTCTATCAGCTTTTGAAATAGGCAGGGCTAAGGATTTCCAAACTACAAATCCACCAGCAACAGCCTCAAGTTGTGTAGAATATCCCTATGCCTCTCCTTTCCTCATATGCTTGACTGGTTTGATCATGGATTATGATCAATGCAACCTAATCAAGTCAAGAAGAATGCTCATTCTAACTGCCCCATATGCAGGCGTGCAAGCCTTATCACGACTCAGAGAGTTATCATGGAAAGAATCTTGTGTTAAACTAGGAACGAAAATATGTATTTGAAGGTTATGCTTGTCATTGAAGATGCATTACATTTGATCGGATTGAAAACAAGATCCAGAGTATGCTCTCATTCACTGGTTATTCCTATCATTCAATGCACTATATTTTCAGAAATATGTCAACACTAGATCAAAGAAGCATCACCTTTTTGACAAATCTGGCAATTTACACATACAAGACAATAGCCAACTTAATCATACAAGCATAACTAGGAACTTTACTGCCGACAGACAGGTCCTTCATCTGGCAAAAAAACCCCAAAATAATCGTGAAGTTCTTTTCTGAACCTTGGCGGAAAACTTTAAGTCACGCGGAATGACATCATCAACGCATCAATATAGGTGTTCATCATGACAAAACAACTAAATAGGGTCAGCTCATTTCAAGGAACAGAGGATTCCATGCTATGGATGTGTTGAGAGATTCCTAAAAACAAGACAAACTGATAGTTATGATTGTAACGTTTTGTAAACGATTAATAAAACTAGACTTGGTTTGGACTAAGGCACTAATGATGCTTCTATTGTCACTTCTCACAGCCACCATAATAATGAATATCTAATATTTGTAACATGAGAAATCATCAAACAAATAAGTGAAACACAAAGAGGAGACAGGAAAAGAAACCTTCCAAAACAATCAAGGATAATGAGGTGCACTTGAAAAGAAAAAATAATAATAAAATAGATTAACTTTCTTTATACATGACAAGATACAAGAAACACATGGAGTACCAAAGAAACTGCTATAAGAATGCATTATAAGTTCTAATAGACTAGATGATATCTCAAACAAAATGAGCTTCTTCCAGGATCTTCTTCACACTGACCAGTGTGTTTAATGCATCTTACAGAAATTCACAAAGCATAGACAAAAAAACAGCTTACAGATGGAGAGATAAGTTCTCCTCTAAGGGGTTCATAATTTATGCACCCAAGAATTAATTTCAGAAACAGAAATGAGGTACTTCAAACCAACTAGATTAAAACACAAAGAGGACCTCCATCCATGGGTTTTCCATAATGCAACATAAACTTATATCCATTAAGTTTTAGAATTGGAAGTTAATATAATATATGTAGCTTCTAGGTCAGCAAACAGAACAGCATAATTTAATGTTTGTCACCTGTGAAGAACTCATAAAATGTATGATAACTCAGTACAAACTTTGGCTGCATCAGCAAATCAGAATACTTACATGGTTAGTGCAGGAAAGTTAGGACATTGAAAGGGAAAAGGAGGAAAAAGCACAAAAGAACTGAGATAGAAGAAATATTATGATCAGAAGGACTGACCATAATTGCAACCAATACACTAAAGATGAGTATAGGGCGGAAATGGAAGCACTTGAATGGAGGACCTACTACTGATTGACTCTAAGAAATCAAATCATTCAGATGTACCATCACACCCAAAAAAATGAATGCAAATCCAATGCCCCCCTTGTTGCAAATGTATAGAATTTTCCAAAGCTGTGGTTCAAGTATGAGTTCCAGAAACAAGCACCAAAGTTTCATGACAAGAAGTAATGCAACATAGGAAACTTAAAATACTACCAATCTCTTAGAATAAACAATGTTACACCTTACAGTTATTGCAAAAATTTCAGATTCACCACCATCTATATATGAATCTCTTATCCATTCACATAGACTCTAATCAGAAGTCAAGTCATCATTTCCAATTAACAAAAAGAATAACATTCTGTTTTACCTACATGTGATACAAACTCAAGTTGAATCTGACCCATTGACAAAATTGGCATGCTTAAGTTGGAATAGAAAACATTTTTTTGAACTTTTCTCCCCTACCAATTTGGCATTCAAAACATATTAATGAACTCTTTAACAGTTATAGAATTCCTAAAGTATGCTTGCATCAATGGGGTACTGCTAGCAATTAATATAATAGAAGAATAAAGAAATGAGTAATGAAATATCAATATCTACATAAGTTTCGTTTTAATAGAAACTCTACATGGTTATGCAGTTCCAGTACAAAGAAACATTTCATAACAAAAATCTGGTATTAGGATACCTTATATTATTATAATACACATGCCTACTTGTATATATTTTAACTTGAGATAAAAAGGCACTAGAAAGTTGAAATGACATAAAAAAAATTCATGGTTCCATGTGAACAAATAAAAGGCTTGCAAAACTTACCACATAAAAACAGTAACTCTGTCCACAAAATGTGGCTTTTTTTTTTTTTGTTGTGGGGGGGAGCAATTGCTTTTTGAACCAATGGCCTGAATAAACTAATTGCAACTCAAAATGAATAGATCTAACCATAACATGTCAGCAAAAAGAATTACAGAAACTGAGATAAACTATCCTATAAATGTTTGCATCTTGGGGCATATAAACTAGAATACAAGAGTCAACTTTGTTACTAATTGCATCCAATGACTCATAAAGTCATAATCACAGCAGCAAAAATACATGGCAAGCACAAATACATGGCATGTAAAGTAAACAACTCAATCTCTTGTCAAAATGATAAGTTAGCCCCATATTCAAATCGGAATTGAATTAGCTAGCTTGATTATAGTATTAGATGCAGCATAGAAGATTTGTATGTCATTAAGCTCAGACAGAAATAGAGAAGGAAGGATGCAAAACAGAATCTTGCAATTCTGTTAGGCTTCATCTCGAGAAAAAAAACAATAATAAAATAAAAAATATGGACCAAGTCTTCCACCAATTGCTGCCATTCTCTGAATGCCCATGGGATAGAAACAATTCAATACTAACTCCAACTCTTATAGTAAACACAAAGGGCGATGTAGCACACTGAGAGAAAACTTTGAACATATGCAAGTAACTCAAGTATACTTTAGACTCCCACCTCAAGTTCGAAACCATTCAAATAAGCAGCTCACAGGATTTCATATTGCCACTTTTACTGCTCAAACTTAATGAGAAAGGACACTAAGGCTAAACAACACAGGAGAAATTTCAAAATAAAAGCAGTAGTTTACAAGCTCCAGTAGTTTTCAAATGTGACCATACAATGAAGGCAAAACCAGATGACAAAGTAGGGATGAGAGCATAGGCAATCTTTGAAAACCATTATTTCAGATCCCAGAGGTTGCCACAGTGCAAACATAAGAAATAACACAATCTCATTGCGAGTATCAAAAGTTATGACAATAACTAGAAAAAAGGGTACAAGATGAAATTTAGAATACTAAACGAAGTGATGAAATAGTAGCCTACAATAACCATTTATCAACTTCAAAGATTCTGTAAATAATTTACACATTGATACTCAAATTCAGATGGGACAACATTTTTCCATGCAAAATGTAATCTTGAATCACATAAATACAACGTGCTCAAGAAGAGAGTGCTATCAGCATGCACTCAAACTGAAAAAGAGTTAAAAAAATAATTGATAGGAATGAAATATGCATTTCAATCCCGAATACCAAGTTCAACCTCAAGCTCATCATCATTCTCAAAGAGCTTCAGAAGACGGGCTTGCTGCTCATCCCTCTTCTTCCTTTGCCATATATTGAACAGGACAACAGAAAATCCAACAACAGATAGAAGCCCAAGGCATATTAGGAGTATAGTTACTCCAACTGAGTTTCTGTGTGAACTATGATGTGCAGATTTTGTTTCATTTTTGGAACTTAAAGATGGTGAATCATCTGCCAAACCTGCAACAAACATACAACAAATAAAAATCTAATCACACACAAGTAACAAAGCGAACTCAACCATATATTCAATGGATAGTAACAATCAAGATATACTCCAATGAAGTCTATAATACTAGCGACCTCAATCATGAAGTCCGCATCACACTATCCAAATTAAATATCCTAGGATGGTTCCATAGAAATGATACCACAATTTCGTCTCTGAAACCATGTAAAAGTTTCCAACCACTTTAGTCAATAGGAAAACACTACCAATAGAGAGTAAACTAAAGAAACAACAGATATTAGAATAAACACATCTCACTTTCCGTTTCCATACTCTATGGCTTAAAACAATTATTCTGCCATCCCTCTGCAATTGTGTTTAGTGATTTGAAATGGGAAGACAATCCAATGAAATAATGTAATTCATTTTTTTCAAGACAAAAAGATGAGGATCCTTGCTAATATCACCTTCAACTCTATAAAAGCAAATACACAAAAAGCGTGCAAGTGACCGAAAATTTAAACCAACAAGGCAATATCCAATTATGATTGCTTTATGCCACTCCACGATCTGTCATTATACTGTCATTATACGACAGAGAAATTTGCAAAGCACAGGAAGTACAATTTCTTCCGTTCGTGAAATAAAATCTTTTAGCTAATTGAAACCCGTTCTTCTTCTCCCAGCAAGATTACATTTTCATATACACAATCTCAAATGGATATTTCAACAACTTTCGAAGCGCAGGTACAAGCAGAACAAGGGTGATAATCATAGTTCTGTAAAAGAATTACCTTGCTCTTGCTTCATCAAACTGAAGATAACTAAATCCCATATTACAATTTCCAAAAAAATTGCATAAACAGTTCCAAGAACTCAGGGAAAAAGAAATGGCTATTAACTACCGCAGCAGAACCCACACATAAAACAACAAAAGATCAGCAGTAATTCCGAAGCAAATTTAAGGGAGATGAGGAGCCAACCTGGAAGTAATTGAGTTAAAAGGTGGAGGAATGGTAATAAGTAAAACGGGAGGGGATGCCGACAACCAATTTCACTCATCTCCATTGCCATGTATGGAAGTTGGAACTCTGCTCTGGCTTCTCTAGAGCTGAACCACCGCTTCTCCACCCTTTCTTCTTTCTTTTTTTTTTTTTTTTTTTTCTTCACACAAAGTGTGCTGTAAAATTTTACTAAATAGTCCTGAGATGTATATATAATCTCATTCTAATCCATAACATAATACTTGGGGAAAAAATGCACCATAGCAATACTCGAATTGTTTTAGGTAAAATGACGGTTTTGGCTACTTTAAATTTAGAGAGTTAGACACTTTTAGTTCATGAATCTATATTTTTAATTGTCAAAAACAAAAAACAATTTTTACCCAAAAATTACACATTCACAAACTAACATTTTTCCAGTAATGTGAGCATTAGTGTCTAAGTTTATATTTGATCAATTTTTTCGGTTTTCAAAATTTGTAATGTTAACACTTGGGCTATGTTTGAATTAAGCCTTATATAAAAATGTTAATTTCTTTATAAAAAAATAAATAAAATATCTAAACAATTTTTTTTAAAAAAATCAATTTTAAAATTTAAATTCTCACCAATATTCTTTTCGTATTATTTCAAAAAAAATTTCTCTTCAACCTAGTTTTCTATTTTCTCTTTAAACCACCTTTTCTTACAAAACATCCCTACCAAAAATTTTATATATTCCAATATAAAATTTTCAAATATCACACAATCCAAACATAGTTTTGGTGTTTTTAGTATTTAGGAGTTGACATTTTTAATTTCTGAAATAATGAAATAACTCATTATTTGTATACATGGTGGAAAGTGATACCACATTATCAACATTTACTTATATGGCCGTAAGTTGTATTATTTAATTATAAAAATCCTTTTTTTTAATAAATCATTTATAATTTAATGAACAAATTCACATTATCACCAATTGTTCTTTCATGCCTTAAGGCCAACGGCTTTATAGCCAAACAAACCCTATATATTCTAAGGTGTCGCCTAGTTAGGGGGAATGGGAGGGAGTGAATGGGAATGAAAATATTCCATGTGTCTAGTTAGGGGGAATGAATAATGTACAATAAATTTTAATTACCTCATATGGGGATATCCTCATACCCCACAAGATTGGAGGGTATGGAAGCTATTAAAGAGAAAAAAAAATAAATTCTTTTCCCTTAGCATGATTAATAATAATTTTAATTAATAATTAATTAGTTTAATATTATAATAAATTATTAACTAATATTAATTAATTAATTAATTAATATTAGTTAATTAATATAAATTAATTTATAATTAACTTATTATTATTAATTATTAATTAGTTAAGATAAATTTAATTAATCATTTATTTACTTAATATTGTAATTTAATATTATAATTAATAATTAATTAATCTCATTCATTAATATTAATTATTATAATTAATGTATAATTAATATTAATTAATTTATAAATAATTGATTGATAATATTAATTAATTAATTACTTAAGATTAATTTAATCAATAATATTTTTATTAATAATTAATTAATTTAATATTATAATGCATAATCAATTAATACTAATTATTATAATTAATTTATAATTATAATTGGTAATTATAATCATTCTCTAGTACAAACCAACCAGCATAATTATAATAAAAGAACACATTATCATTCCCCACTATTATCATTTCCATTACTCTTCTCATTCCCTTAAATGAACCAACTGCCCCCTAAATTTAAATGCATGACTCATGCTAAGTCATGTCTTCTTATTACTTGCTTGCTTAGAAAGTACACCTACATGTCTACAGTCTCATGTCGTGCTTGCTCGGCAAATCCCACCATATGTGTACTCATCCATCACATGCTCACATTCAAGCACCCATATGCTACCGTGCAAGCCTAGTGCCCATAGTGCCCATACTTACTCAAATGCATGCTCAAACGTGCACAAATACTATATTTCACAACATGTATGCAATGTCCAACAGCCTCTTTAGCTCACTTGCTAGTATTACATGCATGCCCACAGAACACAATACTTATTTCCTAGAAGATCACTCATCCCAATGCCCAAACATGCTTAACTTTTAGACAAATGAGAATTTCTTCAAAACTGAAACACCAATTGACCAATAGTCACCATCGAAAAATGTATTTTACTCAGAGATATCTTCCTAATACCTTGAGTCTAAAGGTACCTGGTAGGTCCCCACGAGTTCCACCTTCTAAATGACGCCCTAATAACTCATGATGAAGACTACAACACTTGAAACTTAATTGATGTAATAGTTAGGTGTTAATTTTTATGTTAACTTTATAAATAATTAGTGTAAATTAGAAAATCGTAGTTTTGGTGTTAATTGCAATCTTTGTAGAAAATCGAAATTTCCCTTTTGATATGAAAGATTATCTTAGAGGTGACATTCCTGATTATTTAGCCAATGTATATTTAGCGAGGAGTAGCATTGTACTAAACAAGTATTGAGTTTTTCTCACTACCTTTTACACACTTGGTTATTTTTGTGATATTTCTTTTTAACAATATACGAAAACTTTTCTTTAAACTTTCCATATTGCAAACTTTCAATTTGTGCATTTCAATTTCTCATTTCTCTAAAAGCATTACTTGCTTGTTTGGATTGCTTACATGTATGTGAATTGTGACGTGCAAAAAAATTATTTGGCAGAAGCAACATAAAGGCATTGATTACCTCATAGATATATTTGTGTGAGTCTAACTAATGTGATCTGTGACACATTTGGAGGACTGTATAGTGAATAGCTTTGTGGCTACATTTTTTTCTTTCCAAAGAGAAAATTTCATTAAGACATTAAATAGTATACATATGTCAAATGATAAATTAACCACTTAAACAGTACTAGTTAGTACTAAAACTATCAAAAGCAAACATGAAAAAAATATAACTAAAGCTAGAATTAGTGCTATTTTGTTCGTGTAGATTGAATGCCTAATTTTGTCACTTTAATTTCTCAAAGTTCGAATGGTTGTCATAGTAAGTTAGTGATTAGAGTGCAAAGAATTTATTTAATAATAATAATCAAACAAAATAATAAAACTTTAAGAATAATCTTACTTTGAACAAATATGCTACATTAGCAAATATGCATACTCTAATGTAGCAATTTCTGGGATAGAGTTACAATTAATGTCCATCTCATGAAAATAAATATACCTTCGAAATGGTAAGAGTAACAATCAACAATCCTAAAAGTTCAAAAAAAAAATACAATATGCTATTGTAACTCAAAAGGCTCAAACTAAAATCAAATTGGGCTTGCCCAATTTAATGATGAATTGTTATGAACTCAAGCGAAAAATTATAAGAGAAATTAGAATTAATTTAGGGGGAAGAAATTTAGACGAAACGCAGAAGGAAACTTGGAAGAAAAGAAGGAAAAATAAGGAGAATAGTGGGAGAAATTACCAGAATTATCATTCACCAAAAGATAATTGTCTAGAACATGATTCATCAACATGGTTGGAAGTTGAAAATGAGGAAGCTTTGATGACAGTCACTTCCTCCTAGGTCGTATATTCAAACTGTAAATTAATCTATTTGATCAAGACTTGTGAAACCTTCTGACCTTTTCTTGCAATTGTTTTGTACTGAAGGGCTGCTTCTAGTTCAGCTACAATCTCTTCTTCCTCACTTCTTAGTGGTAGCTTAGCCATCACTTGATGCACCTCTTCCACATTTTTCTTGAGTCTTGACAAGTGAAAGATAGGATGAATCCTAGAACTTTTAGGTAGCTACAGTTTGTAAGCCACTTCACCAATTTTTTCTATAATTTTATAAGGTCCAAAGAACTTTGATGCCAACTTTAACTACTTCTTGAGTTCCACACATTGTTGTTTATAAGGTTAAAGTTTCACATACACCTAATCTTTCACATTAAATAACCTCTCAATTTTATTCTGATCAGCAGTTTGCTTCATCTTGTTTTGTGCTTGTGTTAAGTGATCATGTAGCATACTGACCAATGCCTATCTATACTTCAACATTTTGCTTGCTATTAGAACAATCACATCACACAATGTTCCGAGAGGAATCTGTATTGACTTATAATCATAATATGTCTCTAATGAAGTTATTTGAATTCCAACGTGGTAGTTAAAGTTATACTGCCATTTAGCTAGAGACAACTATCTTTTCTAAATAGAAGGTCTGTATGCATACATTCCTCTTGAGGTAGGCTTCTAAACATTGAATCAATCTTTCACTTTGCTCATCAATCTGTGGGTGATATGCTGTACTGAAATGGAGATTAGTCCCCCATGAGTTTGAACAATTCCCTCCAAAATAAGCCAGTAAAGACTTTATCTCTGTCTAATACTACGGTTGCTAAAAGCCTATGTAACTTGAAAATCTAGACTAAGAAGAGCTGAGCTACCTCTTTAGCTGAAAAAGTGAGATAATGCAATGAAATGCCGTATTTTTGTAAACTCGTCAACCACTACTAAACAATATCACACTATGCAGACATTGATAATCCCCTAACAAAGTCCATATTAATAGGCAATTGTGGTCTTTCAGGAATAAGCAAAGGTCGTAACAACCCTAGGTAAGGCAAATTTTCATGTTTATTCCTTTGATAATTGTCACATTGTCTTACAAACTGAGTTTTATCCTTCTTCTTATGAGGCCAGTAAAACAGTGAACCAATCATTTTCATAATTCCAGATTGCCCACAATGACGTCCCAAGGCTAAAACATGAAAGGTTTCTAGAATCTATTCTTCACTTCCTCTGAATTTCCCACGTAGATTTACCCTTATATTTTACTATCCCCTTACATACTGGTAATTAGGTATACCGTCAAGTTGTAGGGTCAATGTTGCTATCAACTCCTTACATATTTCATCGTGCTCATAACTTTTAATGATGTCATGTACACAGAGAGTTTGGGCACTAAAAATTGCTATCAACTGATTATTGGTTTTCTCTAACCATGTCCTTCTTGATAATGCATTTACAACTAGATTTTTAGCTCCCTTCTTGGATTATATTTCATAACCTAATCCCAAAAATTTGGCAAAGCATTTGTGCCACAAGGTAGTAGTTAATTTCTGGTCCAACAAGAATTTGAGACTTTGGTGATCTATCTTAATTATGAAGTGATGCCCCATTGGGTAGTGTTTCCACTTTACAACTGCTATTACTTTTGCCCAAAGTTCTTTTTCATATATAGACAATCCTATGTTCTTAGTATTCAGAGCTCTACTTAAAGTATGCAATAGTCTATCCCTCTTGCATTAATACTACACCAATTCCTTTACTACAAGCATCCATGTCCACCACAAATGGCTTAAAGATGTCAGACAATTTTAAGACAAGTGTAGTACTTATCTTTTGTTTAAGATTATTGAAAGCCAATTCTATTGTTTTAATCCACTGGAAGGTTTCTTTCTTCAAGAGTTCAGTAAGAGGTTTGGCTACCATAGCCTTTATAAATCTCCTATAATATTCAGTAAGTCCTAAAACTCCCCTCAGTGCTTTAGTATATTCAGGAGTAGGCCAGTTCAACATGTCTTGTGCTTTAGCTATATCCATTTCCACTCTATTTTCTAAAATAATGTGGCCTAGGTACTCCACTTTCTTTCGAGCAAAAGCACATTTAGACTTCTTTACATAAAGTTGATGAGTTCTTAGTATTTCCAGTACAATTTTAAGATGTTCTCGATGGCTTTTGAGATCAGGATTGTATACTAGTATATCATTAAAAAAAAAACAACACAAAGTTTCTTAAATAGGGTTGAAAAATCTACTCATGAGAGGCTTGAAAGGTTACAGGTGCGTTAGTCAGACCAAATGGCATGACCAAAAATTAAAATGGCCATGGTGGGTTTGAAAAGTGGTTTTATAAACATATTGAGATCAGGACTGTATACTAGTATATCATAAAAAAAAACTAGCACAAACTTTTTAAAATAGTATTGAAAAATCTGATTCATAAGGGCTTGAAAGATTGCAAGTGCATTAGTACACCAAATGGCATGACCAAAAATTCAAAATGGCCATGGTGGATTTGAAAAGCGGTTTTATAAACATATTGAGGCTTGGTTCTAATCTGGTGATAATCAAATTTTAAGTCTATTTTGTTGTAAAATTTAGATCCAACAAGTTTAGCCAGCAATTCTTCAATGTGGGGTATATGGTACTTATCTTCAATAGTCATAGAGTTTAGCTGTCTATTGTCAATACAAAGGCACCAAGTGTTGTCCATTTTTTGGACTAAGAGCGCTGGTGATGCGAATGGACTGGTGTTATGCTGAACAATGCCTTTTTCTAGCATTTCAGACACTTGGTTTTCTATTTCAAACTTTTGGGAATGAACATATTTGTATGATTTAATTTTAAAGGGTTGTGAGTCACTTTTTAGGTTTATGGTATGTTCGAAAGTTCCAGAGTGAAGCTCTTTAGGAGTATAAAAAACATTATAAAATTGTAGTAATAATTCAGAAATCTCATTAGGCAATGTGCTAGGCTCAGTAGATAGTGAAGTGACCTTGTAGATTGCTCTACTAGTGATTTGTTTTAATTTGAATGCTTTAACCTCTTCCCTATTTATCAGTTTCAATGTTGGATACTCCTGCTTCCCTTCCAATATCATTGTCTCCCTCTTATTAGACAAACAAATCTTAAGCTCTTTAAAATCAAATGATATGAGGATATACTGTTACATCCAGTCTAGCCCCCAAGATTAAGTCTCATTCACTAATATTCGGAATCCTCAAATCAAAGGAAAACTTATACTGTTCAATCTCCCATCTTATATCTTTATAGATAGTATGACTGATAATCTAGTTCCTATCAGCAATGGTTATTGTAAGATTACCAGTAGCTTGCATACGGATGCTTAATGTAGCAACCAATTTAGGAGCAATAAATGAATGGGAGTTGTCTGTGTCTACCAGTATAGAAACTATCTTTCTTTTCAACTTACCTTGCAGTGCAATTATCTTTCTTTATAAGGCACATGACAAGATGTGTAGTGAACTAGTGATACATCTAATGTCTGATCTGGATTCCCTGTATACTCATCTTGCTCTCCCTAAGCATCTTCAAACTCTTTTTCTTCTTTAATTAAAATAAAGTGCGGAGTTCCAAACTTATAGTGATGGCCAGGCGAAAATTTGCCCCACACTTAAAGCATAAATAGTTATTCTTCCTATCCTGAGATGAGATCTTTTGAATTCCCGTTAAGCATTACTTTTGACCTTTTCTGCAACATTTTCCTTATTCATGCTTGTAGTAGTTCCCAAAGTTTTGGAGCTCTCTAGTCAAATCTTATTTCCAACCTTGTTCTTCTTTTTCATTGCTTCCATAAATAGTTCCTGTATGATTGCCATTTCAAAGGCTTCAATCAATGATGTCTTCATTGATCTATGCAAAGGTTTAATTTCTTCTTTCACCCCACTAATAAAACTGGATATAAAGTATGACTCTAATTATTTGGGATTCAACAATGGCATTCTTGGCCTTCATTCTTCAAATCGTTCTTGATATTTCCATACCGTTCCCACCTGTTGAAGTTTATTAAATTCCTTTATTTCATCATTCATTGCTTTATTTAGAAGTATTCATTTTGATTTGCAGATTGAATCGATCTGCCGATTCGATCCGAAATTTCGAATGGAAATTGGTCAATTTATTTTTCGGATCAGATCAAGACTTGATATGACTCGATCCATTTTGATCCAAATAAAAAAATTTATAATTTTTTTTTTCAAAAATAGCTAACATTAGTTATAAAATATAAATTAATATTATTTTGATAATTCAAATAATTTTTTAATTAAAATTAGTCAATTTGTGATAAAATAAATTAAAATATTTACATGAAATATATGTATTATCTTTACATAAAGAATAGATAATTTTTTAACATGAAATTATTAATTTTAAACCTAAGTTAAGTTACCCAACATTATATATGAAAAGCTTGATCCGATTTGATCCAAATGATAAAAAAAAGAAAATTATAACTTTTTTCCTCCAAAAATAGCTAACATTAGTTATAAAATATAAATTAGTATTATTTTTTATAATTCAAATAATTTTTTAATTAAAATTAATTAATATGTGACAAAATAAATAAAATATTTACATAAAATTTATTTATTTATTTTTTGCATAAAAATAGATAATTTTTAATATAAAATTATTAATTTCAAATCTAAATTAGATTATTTAATATTGTATATGAAAAGAAAAGTAAGATAAAAAAAATCAAATTAAATCAAAATAGATTCTATTCAGATTGAATCGAATTCAAATTAAGTTATTGATTTTGAACACCTAAGTTTTGTCTCCAACCATCCTATTCAGTCCTTCACAAAATTCATCCTAGCTCAGTTGTCCTTAACTAATTTTGTGCAATTATACCAAATGTCAGCCTTACCCTCTAAATGCATCTCTACCACATCCATTTTATGATCATGAGGGATTGGGTGAATTGGGAGGTACTTTTGACACTTCCAAATCCACTCCCTAGGAGCATCTCCTTGGAATAATGGTAATTCTATTTTAGGACCGTTTTGCCACCAATTCCTTGTCATTCTGTTACTGATCAATTCTTCATCCTCTTTAGGCTTACGCACTGAAGTAGGGAGCAATGGGGTTCAAGCCATAGTCTGGGCGAAATCTTCTCCAGTGTGTCTCTTCTCCCAGTTCATCATGGCTTTCACAAATGTCATGAATTTATTTTCAACAGCTAAAATCTTCTCATCTACGATCCTTTCATTTACCTCAATCCTAACATCAGTAATTGCTGTGATTTCACCAAGCACTCTAGCAACTCCTGGATCTTAGTTTGCCCAGCTTCCTTCTTCTTATGTTGATCTCTCTTTTTTTTTTTTCTCAGAATGGTAGAATTTTTATTGTATTTGTAAATTGTACATAAATAGTCTAAAAAGAGGTTAATTGTTTTTTATAGTATTTTATATTAATTACGAAGGAAAGTACAAAATAAATAACAAATAAAAAAAAATTGCGTAAAAAATTAATGTTTTTGACTAACACATAATAATATTTACATTAATAGCAATTTAAAAGACTTAACATTTTAGTTTGCCGGCTTCTATTTAAGTATCTCACACGCCAAGCTGCAAAATTACAAGGGAAATAAGAATTAATTAACGAGGAGGAAATTCAGACGAAATGCACAAGGAAATTTGGGAAGAAAAGATTGAAAAAGAAAAAGAATAGTGGGAGGAACTACCAGAATTATATTCACCAAAATTGTTTGATATAACTGATTTGCCCCTATTTGTACTTATTACTAGGCGAATCTGGACCATTGATTCTAAACATAATTTGACAATCAATCTCAGCCCTTCCTTGCTAACTAACTCCTCAACAACATCGTTATAATAATTCAATCCATTTGGATCCCCCAATTCCTGACTACCCGACCCAACAAACGACCTTTTCTCCTGACATGAACCACACACAAAAAACCCAAATTAACATGATTTTATATATTTTAATTGGGCCGAGTTGAAGCCTTTGTAAGCCCAAGTTTCTGAAACTTATTCAAGAAGAAAATTAGCCCAATTTCTAGCTCTTCCCAATTTTTTTAATTTACGCAATTAATACGTGTATAAATTGATAGGAAACCCTAAACCTCTCAGAATTGGGTCTCATTTCGTCTCTTCTTCTTCCCGAGTGCACGGCTTCAACTCCTGTAATTCATGCGGTTTTTTTTTTCTTCATTTTTTGATCTTTGTAGTGTTATATATTTTTAGGGCTTGTTTGGTTTTTGATTCTTGAGCTGGGTTGTGATTTCTTTTTTCTGTTATTGCCAGTTCTAAAGAGGCAGCAATATCTCGTGTAAGCTATGGCTCTGGTAAGTTGATCCAATCTTTAGCCTTAATACTCGATTTCATTGGTAGATCTGCGCATTACCGTTGAAATTTGTCTCTTTTTTATTATGGGTATCTGAAATTTTACGAATTCGAGTTTATATTTTGCTAATTTTGTTGCCCGATGGATTGCATGTTGAAATGGCTTTCGAGTGTAGTTAGCTCCCTTTGTGTAATTAAAATGAACTTTTAACTTGGATGTAATTGATTTTGGTTGCTGTATTTAGATACTAGTTTGTAATTGTACTGTTTGGGATTGTGGGATTTGCTAAAAGTTTTAGCTAGTTGTTGCATTGACCAAGATAATTATTAGTGGGTTTTTGATTTATGGTCTTTGTAATTGTTTTTGTGTTTTCCCATGATTCAGATTTTGGTTGCATGTTTATGAAACTTTTTTATAGTTATTCCCCTGCGTTAGTAGTTCAAGGTCTAGAGTCAGCTCGGACGATTTCACAAGTTTTTCTGCGTTAGAGTCAGCTCGTACGATTTCACAAGTTTTTCTGCCAAAATTTTAGAATCAAAAAATGGTAAACTCGAAAACTTGGGTCGGTTAAACTCATACTAGCTGGCTCTAGAGTTTAACGACATTGCTTCACTTTGTTTCCATTTTTTTTCTTTTGTTATCTTTTTCTCTGTTTTTTGTTTTCTTTCTTTTTCTGGCTTAGACAAATCTTTTTTGTTGATAACCTCAGACCAATCAATCAAAATATTTTGATTAATACGTAATCGATCAAACATTACTTGAAAACGGCTCTTCTGCTCAGAAATGAAATGTTCCTGGAAATTCTTGCTCCCATTGGATCCTTTGTATCGATATGCATCAAGATCCCGTAAATTTATTTGTGACCTCTGAAGAGCCGTATGAGATGAAAATCTCATGTACGGTTCTGTAATAGCGATGGGAACATTGGTGTTATCATCGACTATGATTATCTAACAAGCACAATCAAAATATGGTTTTTGGGATGGAATTTATGGCGTCAACCTATAGGGTTTAGCATTTTTCTAAGTTCTTTCCTTCTAAACTACAAAAGCAGTGAAACTCACAAGTTAAAAAAGTTAAAAATGAGAACATGTGTTCCATTTCTCCAACTATATTCATACCACAAATTGAAACACCCGCTTATTTGATGGATACCTTATGATGTTGTGCAATGCTCTACTAGTTTCAACTATTAAGGGTATAGAGACTGTTTTCAAGTTAAGGCATGTAATGTGGGCTTACAAATTGATGTTTTATTGTGACTTTTATGTGTGACTTATAAGTGTGATGAGGACATGAATGATGGAACTATTTTTCTGTGGTATTGTTTAATTATGTGTGAATTGAATGATTGTGTGATCATTTGGAAATTAACTTTCATTATGCATGGTTGTTAATGAATTATGATTGTTATTAATTTCTAGGTGTGATTGTGAAGACATGTATGAATTGGATTTGAAATTTGTGTACCTTTTATAAGTTTGAACAGGTTTATAATTTATAAATTTAACATGTGTTATATATAATATATTTATTATATTATTTTTCATAATTTGTAGGATCTTATTTTACGATCCAATTTTGTGGACCCTCCACCAATTTTATGTAAAATTGCGAGTTTAACAGCCTTGGGTGATATTGATTTTGGTTGCTTTATTTGGAGTTTTATTTATACTGCATGCTATTTGTTAAAAGTTGGTTTTTTATGTTGCCGTTAAATTGAACCAATGTGTAGAGGTCTATCTGTATTTTGTGTGATTTAATAATTGGTCTCTTACACGGCTGTTGAATTGAACCAATGTGCAATGGTTTTTAGGTCAAGATTATTACTGTGCTTGTAATTTATAATCTTTCAGCAGAGTATTTGTGCCTTTTCATGCTTTGGTTTTGGCTTTTAAATTTAATTATATGGCTGCTGGATTTGTGTAATTACACAGACCATACATGCAACAAGCGGGAACAAAAATGTCTTCAAGGCATTGATTGCTGCCGAGTACGGTGATGTTAAAGTTGAGCTAGCAAAGAATTTTGAGATGGGAGTGTCCAATAAGACTCCCGAGTTCCTTAAGATGAATCCACTTGGCAAGGTAAACTATTCAATCGCTCAGGATATGAACTTGTTTATAAAATTTGGTGTTACACAGCTTCCATTTTTGGTATTTGTTTTGTTATTCTCTGATTTTAGCTGCTCTTGTCCTTTTAGGTTCCTGTTCTTGAAACCTCTGATGGGGCTGTGTTTGAGAGTAATGCTATGGCCCGCTATGGTCAGTTCGCTTCTGGGATATTTTGATTTACGTGTGATGCTATGTCTGAATTTGTTTTGACATTTTTGTTTTGAATTTCTTGCTTCAGTTACAAAGTTGAAGGCTGATAATCCACTTTTTGGCTCAACTCTCATTGAATATGTAAGCAAGATCAAGTTGTTTTCACTTGTTTTATGCCAGTACACAAATATCTCCTACCTTCAAATCAGCATAATATTTTACTTGAATTGAATTTCTCATTATTGTATTTTGATCCATCTGCTGCTTAGGGCCAAATTGAGCAATGGATTGATTTTGCTACCACTGAGATTGATAGCAATATAGGTCATTGGCTGTATCCTCGACTTGGTTATAGAGTTTACCTCCCTCCGGTATGGGAATTTATCTTTTATTGGCTGCTGCGAGTAGTAGATTATTGGGAACTTTGTTAATCTTCATGCGAATACTTATGGTTTTTGAATGTAGGCTGAGGAAGCTGCTATTGCTGCTCTGAAGAGAGCACTTGGAGCTTTGAACACCTATCTTGCCTCCAAGACTTACTTGGTTGGCGATTCTGTCACTTTGGCTGACATTGTCATGACCTGCAACCTACTTCATGGATTTAAAGGTGTCATGACTAAGAGCTTTACAACAGAGTTCCCTCATGTGGAGAGATATTTCTGGACTCTGGTTAATCAGCCAAAGATTCACAAGATTGTGGGAGTAGTTGAACAAGCAGTGACTGTTCCACCTGTTGCATCCAAGAAGCCTGCCCAGCCAAAAGAACCTGCAAAGCCTAAGGCCAAAGAAGAGCCAAAGAAACCAGCCAAGAAAACAGAAGCCAAGCCTAAGGATGATGTAGAGGAAGAAGAGGAAGCACCCAAGCCAAAGCCAAAGAATCCTCTAGACCTTTTGCCTCCTAGTAAGATGATACTAGATGAATGGAAAAGACTCTACTCCAACACCAAGACCAACTTTCGTGAGGTTGCCATTAAGGGTAACTTACTACTCTCTCCCTTTGTCTATTTGTCTGTCTTTGTTATTGTTTTGATTGATTAAAGATAAGATTATATTTATGTGTTGCAGCTTGGGGAGGGGAAGGATGGAATCTTTTTGCTTTGATGTCTCTTACACCCTGCTAATTATCTATTAATTTGTTGTGGGCGCGGGATAGGGCTTGGGGTGGCTTTTCAGTTGTGGATATAGGAAAGGGTGGATAAAGTGGAAGTGATTTTGTTTGGAAGGGTGGAAAAAGTTGAAATGAATGTATAAAGTATTCTTCAATGATAAGTACAATTCGTTCGCTTAGTACCATGTTTGGATAGTAGTTTTTTTGGTAAATTTTTTATTGGAAAGTGTGGGTTTTGGTGGGAATTGTTTTTTAAGAAAAAGCGTGTTTGGGAAAATCAATGTGTATTGGAGGGAAATTTTTTTTAAATAATGGGAGAAGAATTTTGGAGGGAATTTTAAATTTTAAAATAAAATAGAAAGGTGTTTGAATATTTTTTTTTTGAGAAAAATTAACTTTTATTCAAGTTAATTTCCAAACATTAGATTTTCAGGAAATTGAAAGTATTCAATTTCTTTTTGTAGCAAGCATCTCGTATGTTATTCCTGTAATGGGGTTATAACTTTCTCCATGATGTATTCTGCAACTATGTTGGGTATGTACCTCCGAAGGCTTGTAGTTCCAGTGATCTGATATTTTTGTGGAATAAATGGAGCATGAGATCAAACCCTTGGTGTAACATTTTGACATGTGCTTTACTTTTTTATTTGTGCTTTGCAGGATTCTGGGATATGTATGATCCAGAAGGATACTCACTTTGGTTTTGTGATTACAAGTACAATGATGAGAACACGGTATCATTTGTGACCTTGAACAAAGTTGGTGGGTTTCTGCAAAGAATGGATCTTGCACGCAAGTATGCATTTGGGAAGATGTTGGTGATCGGTTCAGAGGCCCCATTCAAGGTCAAGGGATTGTGGCTTTTCCGTGGTAAAGAAATCCCCAAATTCATAATGGATGAGGTGTATGACATGGAACTCTATGACTGGAAGGAGGTGAACATTAATGATGAAGCAGAGAAAGAGCGTGTCAACCAGATGATTGAAGATGCGGAGCCTTTTGAGGGTGAAGGTTTGTTGGACGCCAAGTGTTTCAAGTAAACATTGGGAATGTTTGTAACCTCATTTTTGTCTCCCAATCCCAACTTGTTCCTTTTTGTTTTTGGGGCAAATATTCAAGTAATCTTCCGTTGACAGAACTTATGAGTTATTGTAGTTTACTTTGAAATCATGATTTTGGCAAATGTGTCAATATAGTTTGGGATGATAGTGAAACATGTTTGTTTTGGTTGGAGGAATATTTGCTGAGTTTATTCACCAATTTTAGTGGCTATATGATCTTAAAATGCTTATTCTCACAAATATTTTACCTAAATTTTTCTGGTTAAAGTATCTTTGGCTCATTTTCTTTTCCTTCTCCTTCTCGAATATGCTTGTGAACCTTTTCCTTAATGTGGTGAAATATGGTAGTGGAATGAAAGGAACTTAAGCGTGAACTTGAGGGCGTCTTACCCTGATGATAAGAGATGAAAGATGTACAGTATTTTCATGGTGTTCCAAAATTTTATTTGTTTATTGAGATGACCTTTAAAATGGTTTTTCATATATTGGTTAATGGTATTTTTAATTTCTAACTTTTAAAACAGGCACAAATAGTTCTTTATATTTTATGACTGTACTATTTTGATTTTTTGTCACTATTCTGTTTATTTTTTTGATGAAATAGTGACGGAAGATTAAAATGGTATATTCATATAATGTGAGGGATTATTTATTCTCGTTTTAAAAGTGAGAAAATAAAAAAATAATGGATCAATATATAAATGACTATTTTAGGAGTTATCTCTTCTTTATTTTCATTTTTGGGTTGGTTAGATGTCTGGGCTAAGCCTGCTTGGATCTCTACCTCGGTTTTCTTTATTAAAAGAGAAATTTTTTAACTATCTAGACTTTAATTAAATCACATATGCCGAGCGCTATAATTTTCTACGTACGGACATTCTCCTCAAATTGTTGTGGGACTGCGTATACTCTGAAATTCTAGAGTCCACAACTTAATAGGGATCAACTCTTTTATTGATAGCATATTCCATTGGTTAATATTTTGAACTCTTTAGTGCAGGGTTCTCTTCTGACATTCTAATATTTTGAATATTCCATTCCTCCCAACAAATAAAATCCTATTTTAAGAACTTTTATTTATCATTATAGTTAAATAAAATTTTTATAATAGTTTTACTAATAATAATTATGTATAACCTATAATTAAAAAATAATAATAAAAATATAAAATTATGTATATAATAATATATTAAGTATATTAAAACTAACTAATAATATACCATGCCATCTTTTTTCGTTAATAGATTTGTTTTTTTACTTTTCAATTAATTTGAATTTTTTAGATACAAATCAACCTTCTACTTCTATTTTCTTTTTGCGTATTCTGCCTTTGATACAAATGAATATATATAATTTTTACTTTTATTTTTAAGATAAGTGTTAGTTATAAGTATTTTTTGATACAAATTAAGAACTAGAGTATGAGGAGTATTTTTGTCTAAATTTTAATTTTTTTTTACTGTTCTATTACTGTTCATAACGGATTCAGGGTTTAGGGGGTATTAGTAGTTTACCAAATCTCGAAATTTGATTAGTAATTTACACGAACCTCGAGGGTGATAAATATAATTTACCTTTTTTTTATGAGTAGAGTATATCAAATAAAAAATTAATTTTTTTTGATACAGAAAGGAGTATTTTTTAAGTTAGCTATGGTGTATAATAGAGTAAAATATTAGAATATTATTTTTTTAAAAAAATTAAATAAATATTGATAATTTGGGGAGTATTCCCAAAATACTAAGTCAATATCCTAGATATCGACTTCAAACAAAATTAAAAAAAAAAAAATTCTCATCCCGACCTTCTTCCCTTTCCTTAGTGCAAAGGTTTCACACAATTAAGAAAGTCTAGAAATATGATTAAAGTTTCCTGATTCTCCTCATGATCAAGGACAAGGACTTTCTTGAAAAGCGGCCATGATTGGCATCTTCTATCAAAGATTCAATTAAAATTCTTGTGCTCACGGAAATATAGTTTAAATTCTTGTGGCTCTATTGGCAACTCAATTGCCCATGATGGTCGTGAATGGGTTGGGGAAGGTGCCTCAAATTTTATTTCTAGCAAATCAAGAAGCTCTAAAGTTGTTGAAACTTTATTCCATGGCGCCGATCTAGTTTTGTATAAAACTTCAAAAATTTGGGTAGGAAAGAAGAGGAGAGGGGAGGGGTACGGCTAGGGCTGGGATTGCTGTAGGAGGAAGGGGAATTTGGGAAGAAGGGTGTAGCTGCAGAGGGAAAGGAAGAAGAGGAGAGGAAAAATAGGAAGGGTGTAGGACAATTTTTTTTTATTCAACGTGAAATGATGTCGACTTTAAAGTCTATATCAAGAAGTCGACTTCTGTATTTTTGGAACTTTATTTAAAATTATAATATTTTTTTAATTTATATTAAAATAATAAATATTTAAAGAAAAAACTCAGTGTATAATATCATGATTGACTACATATTGTTGTACTTATACATACATATTTTCTCAGTGCCACAAAATACAAGAGTTTTCCCCTATCAAATTGTCTTTTATGAGATGAAGAATATGTTGATTATTTTTCTTTTTTTGGCCACAAGGCTCATAGTAATTATTTAGGTGGTGTGTGGTTGCTGGGTTTGGAGGGAAATGGATTAAAATAGGGAAGAAAATTATTGTTTGGTTGGTAGATTTGGGTTTAGCAGCATGGTATAAAACCTGTGGGGGTGGGTTTTGTTGAAACCCACCCCTGGGGTTTGGGGGGAAATGTTTCACCAAAAGACTCAAAACGACATCGTTTTGAGTTAAAAATTCTACAACTGACAGGCGCGTGCAACGACCATTTCACCAATGGGCATGCGTCACATGTCATGGCTGTTATAAACCCACCATTAGTTTGCAACGGCCATTGATGAAAACCTAAGGAGGGTCGAGACATCCGTTCAACCAAGTTCACCTACAACTCCGCAACAAGATCCATTGCAAGGTATTGGAGGACCTATGATTAGGTCAAGGACTAAGAGAATGCAAGCTGCTCTAGTAACACTGATAAATGAATTAATGGAAGCTCAAGCAGTAGCTAAGATGGCCGAATCTCGATCACAAAACGTCACTCTATTTAGTATTGAAAATGAGAGATCAAATGCCAAGTCCAGATTGGAATTCTGTTAGCCGAATCCAAGGTGGATACAATTCTACTTAGCCGACACAAAAAGGCAACACAAGAAGTTCCAAATCCATTGCCAAGATAAATTGAAGAAGCTTCTAAAGTCTGCATGAAGAAGTTAAGGAAGCTACCAAATACAAGACACCGAATCGAAGCTGCCAAGACAAGCCACATTCGGCCAGCACAAATCCAAATAGTCTTTGGATTAGTTTTAGGCAGTTTTAGATTAGTTATTTCATTTTCTTAGATTAGTTGTTTCTTTTAAGTAATAGTTTCTTTAGTTAGTTTCCTAAAAAGCCAATCCAACTAGGGAATGGCTTTCTTAATTCTTACAAATTGTAAACTATAAATAGAGGCATTCAACCACAGTAAAATTCAGAATTTTGACAATATTCAGAATTTTGACAATACAAACTTGAGAGTTTTGTAGCTTTTCTTTAAGTTCTAGTTTAGAACTTGCTTTGAGTCTTTGAGGATAGCCTCTTAGGTTTATGTTTAAGCTATCTTGTTGAGTTTCTTTCCCTCAACAATTTGAGTGTGCTTCTTGGTTCCAAAGATAGTTTAATTTTCAACTTTGAGTTTGGATAATTTCTTCGGGTGTCAAGTAGACAAAAACAAAGTCCTTCTTTAATCTTGGAGTTGGTGTCTTACTAAAGGAAAACTTAGTTCAACCTAGAGGACGATACTAAGATCAACACTCTGATATAGGTTCGGATTTTTATTCCTTGGTTTAAGATTCGTATTAGACATATCACCTATTTATTTATTTTTAAACAAATTTCATTAACGAGTAGAAAATATTTTTCTCTACAAATTGACATACACTTTGCCTATTTTTAGTACAAGATATAATTTTCTTAAATATAATATAATATAAAATAATAATATCTTTATTATAATATTAATATTAAATTTTAATATAAAATCTATTAATAAATTTATTAATATTAATATTAAATTTTAATTTTAATATAAAATATATTTTTTCCATTACGAAAAATATAATTACTATTATTCCATTCTATTTCAAACATTTCTTTCTATTAAATTCATTTCATCCTTAAACCCACACATTATACCAAATGTCCTTATTCCAAATATTTCCTTCCATCAAATTTATTTCGTTTCTAAACCCACAGCTTAGTTAGTTATTTATGTTTTTTCTAGGAAAGTCCAAATTGGAGTGGGAAATGCAGGATGATATTGCAGCTACGATTAAATTGGGATTGTAAATGGCAGCTAACATGCCATGTTATCAAACTCGGATGGATCTAACAGTAAAGTGACAATGAATCCAGTCTGAGTTTTGATTAAAAATTTACATTTGGAAAAATTCGGTCAAAATAGGTCAAAAACCCAGTTTAATTGGGTCAGTCCCGAGTGCACGGCTTCAACTCCTGTAATTCATGCGATTTTTTTTCATTTTTTAATCTTTTTAGTGTTATATATTTTTAGGGCTTGTTTGGTTTTTGATTCTTGAGCTGGGTTTTCATTCCTTTTTTCTGTTATTGCCAGTTCTAAAGAGGGAGCAATATCTCGTGTAAGCTATGGCTCTGGTAAGTTGATCCAATCTTTAGCCTAAATACTCGATTTCATTGGTAGATCTGTGCATTACCGTTGAAATTTGTCTCTTTTCGAATATGGGTATCTGAAATTTTACGAATTCGAATTTATATTTTGCTAATTTTGTTGCCCGATGGATTGCATGTTGAAATGGCTTTCGAGTGTAGTTAGCTCCCTTTGTGTAATTAAAATGAACTTTTAACTTGGATGTAATTGATTTTGGTTGCTGTATTTAGATACTAGTTTGTAATTGTACTGTTTGGGATTGTGGGATTTGCTAAAAGTTTTAGCTAGTTGTTGCATTGACCAAGATAACTATTGGTGGGTTTGTGATTTATGGTATTTGTAATTGTTTTTGTGTTTTTCCATGCTTCAGATTTTGGTTGCATGTTTATGAAACTTTGTTATAGTTATTCCCCTGCTTATAATTAATTGCGTTAGTAGTTCTAGTAGATGTACGACTAATTTGTGGTGATATTGATTTTGGTTGTTTTATTCGGAGTTTTATTTGTACCGCATGCTATTTGTTAAAAGTTGTTTTTTTATGTTGCCGTTGAATTGAACCAATGTGTAGACGTCTATCTGTATTTTGTGTGATTTAATAATTGGTCTCTTACGTGGGTGTTGAATTGTACCTATGTGTTGTTTTTTAGGTCAAGATTATTACTGTCCTCGTAATTTATAATCTCTCAGCTGAGTTTTTTGTGCCTTTTCATGCTTTGGTTTTGGCTTTTAAATTTAATTATATGGCTGCTGGATTTGTAATTACACAGACCATACATGCATCAAGCATGAACAAAAATGCCTTCAAGACATTGATTGCTGCAGAGTACAGTGATGTTAAAGTTGAGCTAGCAAAGAATTTTGAGATGTGAGTGTCCAATAAGACTCCCGAGTTCCTTAAGATGAATCCACTTGGCAAGGTAAACTATTCAATCGCTCAGGATATGAACTTGTTTATAAAATTTGGTGTTACACAGCTTCCATTTTTGGTATTTGTTTTGTTATTCTCTGATTTTAGCTGCTCTTGTCCTTTTAGGTTCCTGTTCTTGAAACCTCTGATGGGGCTGTGTTTGAGAGTAATGCTATTGCCCGCTATGGTCAGTTCGCTTCTGGGATATTTTGATTTACGTGTGATGCTATGTCTGAATTTGTTTTGACATTTTTGTTTTGAATTTCTAGCTTCAGTTACAAAGTTGAAGGTCGATAATCCACTTTTTGGCTCAACTCTCATTGAATATGTAAGCAAGATCAAGTTGTTTTCACTTGTTTTATCACAAGACACAAATATCTCCTACCTTCAAATCAGATAATATTTTACTTGAATTGAATTTCTCATTATTGTATTTTGAACCATCTCGCTTAGGGCCAAATTGAGCAATGGATTGATTTTGCTACCACGAGATTGATAGCAATATAGGTCATTGGTGTATCCTCGACTTGGTTATAGAGTTTACCTCTCCGGTATGGGAATTTATCTTTTATTGGTCACGCGAGTAGTAGATTATTGGGAACTTTGTTAATCTTCATGCGAATACTTATGGTTTTGAATGTAGTCGATAAGTCGCTATTCTCGCTCTGAAGAGAGCACTTGGAGCTTTGAACACCTATCTTGCCTCCAAGACTTACTTGGTTGGAGATTCTGTAACTTTGGCTGACATTGTCATGACCTGCAACCTACTTTATGGATTTAAAAATGGCATGACTAAGAGCTTTACAACAGAGTTCCCACATGTTGAGAGATATTTCTGGACTCTGGTTAATCAGCCAAAGATTCACAAGATTGTGGGAGCAGTTGAACAAGCAGTGACTGTTCCACCTGTTGCATCCAAGAAGCCTGCCCAGCCAAAAGAACCTGCAAAGCCTAAGGTCAAAGAAGAGCCAAAGAAACCAACCAAGAAAGCAGAAGCCAAGCCTGAGGATGATGTAGAGGAAGAAGAGGAAGCACCCAAGCCAAAGCCAAAGAATCCTCTAGACCTTTTGCCTCCTAGTAAGATGATACTAGATGAATGGAAAAGACTCTACTCCAACACCAAGACCAACTTTCGTGAGGTTGCCATTAAGGGTAACTTACTACTCTCTCCCTATGTCTATTTATTTGTCTTTGTTATTGTTTTGATTGATTAAAGATAAGATTATATTTATGTGTTGCAGTTTGGGGGAGGGGAAGGATGGACTCTCTTTGCTTTGATGTCTTTTTACACGCTGCTTATTATCCATTTATTTATTGTGGGCGCGGGAGAGGGCTTGGGGTGGCTTTTCAGTTGTGGATATAGGAAAGGGTGGATAAAGTGGAAGTGATTTTGTTGGGAAGGGTGGAAAAAGTGGAAATGAATGTATAAAGTATTCTTTAGTGATAAATACAATTCGTTCGCTTAGTATTACTTTACGCCATGTTTGGATAGTAGTTTTTTTGGTAAATTTTTTATTGGAAAGTGTGAGTTTTGGTGGGTATTGTTTTTTAAGAAAAAGCGTGTTCGGGAAAATCAATGTGTATTGGAGGGAAATTTTTTTTAAATAATGGGAGAAGAATTTTGAAGGGAATTTTAAATTTTAAAATAAAATAGAAAGGTGTTTGAATATTTTTTTTTTTGAGAAAAATTAACTTTTATTCAAGTTAATTTCCAAACATTAGATTTTCAGGAAATTGAAAGTATTCAATTTCTCCATGATGTATTCTGCAACTATGTTGGGTATGTACCTCTGAAGGCTTGCAGTTCCAGTGATCTGATATTTTTGTGGAATAAATGGAGCTTGAGATCAAACCCTTGGTGTAACGTTTTGACATGTGCTTTACTTTTTTGTTTGTGCTTTGCAGGATTCTGGGATATGTATGATCCAGAAGGATACTCACTTTGGTTTTGTGATTACAAGTACAATGATGAGAACACGGTATCATTTGTGACCTTGAACAAAGTTGGTGGGTTTCTGCAAAGAATGGATCTTGCACGCAAGTATGCATTTGGGAAGATGTTGGTGATCGGTTCAGAGGCCCCATTCAAGGTCAAGGGATTGTGGCTTTTCCGTGGTAAAGAAATCCCCAAATTCATAATGGATGAGGTGTATGACATGGAACTCTATGACTGGAAGGAGGTGAACATTAATGATGAAGCAGAGAAAGAGCGTGTCAACCAGATGATTGAAGATGCGGAGCCTTTTGAGGGTGAAGGTTTGTTGGACGCCAAGTGTTTCAAGTAAACATTGGGAATGTTTGTAACCTCATTTTTGTCTCCCAATCCCAACGTGTTCCTTTTTGTTTTTGGGGCAAATATTCAAGTAATCTTCCGTTGACAGAACTTATGAGTTATTGTAGTTTACTTTGAAATCATGATTTTGGCAAATGTGTCAATATAGTTTGGGATGATAGTGAAACATGTTTGTTTTGGTTGGATGGAATATTTGCTGAGTTATTTCTATGGGGTGATTCACCAATTTTAGTGGCTATATGATCTTAAAATGCTTATTCCGACAAATATTTTACCTAAATTTTTCTGGTTAAAGTATCTTTGGCTCACTTTCTTCTCCTTCTCCTTCGACTTCGAGAATATGCCTGTGAACCTTTTCCTTAATATGGTGAAAGTATGGTAGTGGAAGGAAAAGAACTTTAGCGTCTACTTGAGGGCCTCCTACCCTTATGATGAAAGAGATGGAAGTTGTACTGTATTTTCATGGTGTTCCAAAATTTCATTTCTTTATTGAGATGATATCCAAAATAGTTCCTCACATATTGGTTAATGATCTTTTTAGTCTCTTATTTTTAAAACAGGAAGAAATGGTCATTCACATTTTATGAATGTATCTTTTTGATCATTCGTCATTATTCTGTTTATTTTTCTGTTGGAATAGTGACGGAAAACCAAAATGGTATATTCATGTAATGTGAGGGACCATTTGTTCCTATTTTAAGAGTGAGGGACTAAAAAAATCATTGGTCAATAAGTGAAAGACTATTTTGGGAATTATCTCTTCTTTATTTTCATTTTTGGGGTTGGTTGATGTATGGGCTAAGCCTGCTTGGATCTTTACCTTGATTTTCTTTATTTTTTTTTAAACTTAAAACGATAATTGTATTGATATTTTCAAAAGGTCCAACAAAATAATATTACCAACTGGTAAAGATCGACTCATTATTCTGTGAGAGTCTCAGACAACGAGTAAGCTAGAACTAACCGCTTACTTAACATTTGTAATCTAAATATACTTTCTAAATAGTAGATAGTATAACAGCTATGTTTATAAAACAGTTACTCTATCAACTATCTATTGTGCTCCCTAGCACCCTTCTCAATATGACTTGGCTATCTCACTATCCTTAGCTTCTTGAAATTCCTTCAACTCAGAAATTGCCAGATCCACATTTACTTTCTCCTCCCTCCATTCATTTTTGAAAATCCATAACATCCATAGGGCTTTCATAACATCCATAGGATATACTTCAAGTTGCACTATGTCCTGCCAATTGCACCCCTTTATCCCCAAGCAAATTTGTATCCACCAATCCTGGAACGACTGCTTTCTCGAAGTAACATCTTCTCACTGAACTGAAGCAATTTTTCAAACTAGCTTTGCACGCCTACAATAAAGTAAGATATGCTCTAGAGTTTCATAATGCTCTCTACACATGTTAAACATAGGGTCCTCTGTAATGCATCTCTTAATCAATTGATCTTTGGTGGGTAAAATGCCATTCCAACATCTCCAGATAAAATGCTTAATTTTCCCTTTGATTCCCAGCTTCCATGTTTTCCTCCAAAGACGTCTCAGTATGCCCCTTGAATTGCTGCATTCTACTTTCTTTGGATTCCTCACCTGGTCTTTTAATATCTTCTGATATGCTGATTTGACCGTATAGGTTTGGATGCCAAACAAGCTTGTCTCTACCCCCTCGCTGATCTATTGGGATAGAACAAATTTCTCAGCTTCATATTTGTTAAAAACTTCCTCAACTAGTTGTCTATTCCATGTAGTCCTCTACTCCTCTCATGATTTATGAGTTGACTCACCCACGTAACTTGATTCAAGGATGAAGGTGCTTGTACAATTTCTCTTCCTTTAGTACTTGGGATCCAAGGGTGCTTCCAGATTCTTATAGATTTGTCATCTTCCACTTGAAATCTTGCCCTGTGGATTAGGACGTACAGGGCATTGAGCCAGCTCTTCCACAACCAAGATGAATTACTTTTTCTAGAAGCTTTCATTAACCCTTATTTCGGGAAGTACTTAGCCTTCATCACCTTGCTTACTAGCAAGTTGGGTTGTGTAACCAATCTCCACAACTGCTTAGTTATCAAGGCATCATTAAACAATTGGATATTCTTAAAACCAAGCCACCCTCCTCCTTAGGAATAGCTAGCTCCTTCCATACTTTCCAGTGAATTTTTTACTTCCCTTCTAAGTTATCTCTTCACCAAAAAGCCATTGTGTTTCTGACCAGGTCTTGACAGATGTTGCTCGGGAGTTTGAAACAACTCATAACATATGTTGGAAGAGTGTCTATCACAACTTTAATTAATGTTTCTTTGCCTGCCAAACTGAGAAATCGATTCTTTCACCATTTGATTCGCTTATGCACAGTCTCCACAACATAGACAAACATCTTCCTTTTAGATCTCCCTATATGCATAGGCGGACCTAAATATTTTGCATTCTTTTTTTCCTTGACCTCATCTAGGGTTTGGCATATAGCTTCTTTATGCTCCTTGGACATGTTTCGGCTGAAGAAAATTGAAGACTTTCCAAGTTGACCAGTTGTCCCGACATTCTGCTATACTTATCCAATAGAACCTTAATCATTCTAGTTTGCTTTACATCTGTTTCACAAAACAAGATAGAGTCATCCGCAAATAACACGTGAGTGATTAATGGTCTATTCCTACACACTCTCAATCCCCGATATACACCTTGCTTACTAGCTTGTCTAATCATATTCGAAAAGGCTTCTGAAATAATTAAAAACAAGTAAGGCGAAATAGGGTCTCCCTATCTAATACCCATTGAAGGCTCTATGAATCCACATTGTTCCCCATTGATATTAACTGAAAAATTAGAGGAGATAATGCACTATCTAATCCATTCTATGAAAATATAAGAGAAACCCATCTTCTTAAGAATTGAACACAAGAACTCCCATTTTACTCTATCATAAGCCTTTGCTATATCAAACGTAAGTGCCATATACCCTTTATGCCCTGTTGTCTTTGAATATAGAGTATGAATACATTCATGAGCAACAACCACATTATCTAAGATTTGTCTTTCGGGAATAAAGGCTGCTTGGTTCTGGCTGATACATGATGAAATACAAGGTTTTACTCTATCAGCCATCACTTTAGCTATTATTTTTACATAATGTTGCACAGAGTAATAGGCCTATATTCTTTAATAGAAGTCGGGTTCCTAACCTTTGGGAGAGGGTTATCAATGTGTGATTTATTTGCTTAAGCATTTTCTTATAAGAGAAGAAATCTTTAACAGCATTGCAAATATCACTTTAACTATGTCCCAATAAGACTGAAAGAAAAAAAGGGGATATACCATTAGGGCCAGGAGCTTTGTTGGGATGCATTTGAAATAGAGCATGCTTGATTTCCTCGTCATCCACTGGCCTTATTAAATTTTGGTTCATGGTTTGGGTAATGGAAAACGGAATACCTTGAAGACCTTCATGCAAATTAGGTGAATTTGATGTAGTGAACAGCTCCTTGTAAAACCCAAGAATTTCTTCTTTCACCTCCTCCTGGCTTTCACATCTCCTGCCGTCTCCTTTCACTAGTCCTTCTATTGTATTCTTGTCTTATACGACTTACTATACTTGCATGGAAGAACTTAGTATTGCTATCACCTTCTTGAAGCCATTAGATTCTTGACTTTTGCCTCCAGTATTGTTTCTCCTCCTGATAAGCTCGATTCAGTTCACTTTTCAATAATCTCCATTTTTACCAATTTCTCATCCCTCCTTGGTATTGCATTGCTTCCATCATTCTTTTGATCTTCAAGATTTGTTTGGCCGAATTAAACTCTATCCACTGACTCCATTGTAGAAGTGTCATCCGACATTGTTGAATCTGTGAGCACACTTGATACATAGGGGTGCCCATTTGAGGCCTATCTCATGCTTCCTTAATGATCTCCTTGGTCTCCTCCTTTTTAACCCATCTTTGATCAAAATAGAACATCTTATTCCTTTGTTGCCATTTTGGGTTTGTATCCATAATTAATATTGAGTGATCTGAGGCTTGACATTCAATATAGGATACTTTTAACCTTGGGTTTTCCACTATCCATTTAGGTGCCCCAAAGAATCTATCCGGTCTTTCCTCCACAAAACCTTCTCCCTCTCTATTGTTAGCCCAAGTAAATTTTCTTCTAACAAACTCAAAATCAACCATTTCCATACGCCTAATAAAAAACCTAAAGGCAAGAAACTACCCTCTACTCTGATTCTACCTCTTTTTTTTTTCTTCTTTCCGCACTAAATCATTAAAGTCTCCTCCCATAAATTATCTTTCTCCCCAATTTTGTTTCTGCCTCTCCAAATACCTCTATTGTTCCTCCCTAACCCTTATATCAGTGCTAGCATATATAAAAATTGCCCAAAAATTACTATCTTCCCCAGCTAATCTATATTCTAATTGAAAAGAAAAGCTAGTAGATATAACCTTAACAACTGTGATTTCTTCCAACCAATGCACCAACAGACCTCCGCGCACCCCATTCGGTTCCATCAATCTCCATTTATCTTGAAACTGCAATCTTCTACACACGGATGCCACATACTCTCTCTTTTGCTTAATTTTTGATATGAACACTATTTCGGGACGGTGGGATTTTATCATCTCCCTCACTTGGGAAACTGTAGAAGGTCCGCCCAAACCTCTATAATTCCACACACATGTCTTCATGATTTTACCTGGGCCCAGTCTAGACTAGATGCCCCCACTTTATCCACCCTTGATTTGTTAGTCACTTCATGTCTTTGTTTTCTAATTTTGGACTCCACCTCCTTTTCCCTACCTAACACTTGCTCTTGTAACTCCCATCTCCTTTTTGTGCCCTCAATTAGTTCATTCTCCTTTGTTTGCTTCATAAGCTCAACACCCTTTCCTTTTTATCTCCAATTCTCACCCATATATTTTTTTTCTTTGCTTTCTCCCTATTGAGCCATATTCCTTTGGCTTATCCTACTTTATCTCAATGCAATCTCTAGCCTTAGTCTTCCTACCCTTTTCCTCACATATTATTGGAACATTTACCAAATCCAATATCATCACTTCTGCCTCTCCCCCATCATTCCCATCAAAGTAATCAATTATCCTTACCTCCCTTTCGGTTCCCCTATATTCCACCTTCTTAGCCGTTGCTTCCCTCCTCACATGTATAATCTCCCCCAACTCCCTTTGTTGCTTGCCGCTTGAAGCTTCACCTTCAAAGACATTGCCTTGCTCCATCGGTTTGGCCACATTACCATGTGCTGAATTTGCAATAAGGGCTTGCATTTGATTCCATCCACCAAAACAGCATTATCCATCTCCTTAAAACTTACTACCGCATTCAAGGTTGCATTAGTGGACTTTGGCTTATCCTCCCCCTCCCCCCCCCCCCCCCCCACAATTTTATTCAGCATGCTCTTGATAGGAGGAGTAGCTTCTAAGAAGGCCAACACATGGGTTCCTTCAAGCTGGATTTTCTGTTTTATACCATCAAAAACCCTACCGTCTGAATCTTCTTGAGCACAAGGGTTCACTCCTTATGCCTCATCTGAATTACCTATGTCCAGCCTTGAAAATACCCTCTCTTGGTCGGGACATTCGGCTGAAGCTATCTTCTCAATGGCTCCGTCCCATCTTCACCCGAAAGCCAGGTGGACCAGCCTGAACCCTTGACAACCGCTCCTCACAATTGTATATTACTTCCTCACTCAATTTCCTTTCTTTTTCAATCTCCCTTATTCTATTTTCTACAACAGTCCGCCCTCCCTCATTTGTCTCTACTCTCCTTGGATCCCTTCTCTCCTCCCACCTTAGCTCTCTTCTTACCCTTTCCTGTAAGTTGTGTTTTAGTCCCTACTGCTCGTAGCCATTCCCCAAACTGGCCTTCCCTCAAATTATTCAGGCAGCTATCTTCCCTCCTCACAGAACACACATGCTCTAAGTGACCAACCCTCTCATAGTAATGACAAAACATTGCTAGGTTCTCATATTTAAAAGTAATCCAACACAATTGTCCTTGAAGCTTTAAGACAGTTCCACGCAGTAGGGGCTTACCAATATCAACCTTAGCCAAGAGCTGAATGTGTCTCCCATTCTTGCTGCCCAAATTAGAAATCACACATCCAGAACTTGCTTGAACAAGCCACCAATTTTATTGCCCGTTTTCTTGGTGATCCATTGGAAAGGTAGATCCTAAGCTTGGATCCACATATCAACCAACTGGAAATTACATGGATTTAGTTTCAGTTACTCTGACCACTCCCTCAGGATGATATATTGGTTGTCAAATGTCCAGCCTTTACCATAGAGGACTCTGAGTTTATCTTCTGAATTTTTGAAGACAAACTGGAAGTAGTTTTTCCCTAGTTCTCTCATCACAAACTGCGGCCATATTCCTTCTAGCGTATACTTAAGCTTGGTGAAGTTCACTTTTTTGTCTCCAAAAACTTAGCTAATCAAGCTTCTAGCCCCCTCTTCAATGTTGGTTCAGACATACTTCTCCCCCAAGCTCACTCATTCTCATTTTTCCTTAGATAAATAGATTTTTTTGGAGCAAACCAGTAACTTCTAGCTCACTGCCCCTACTGGGAGAACCTCCGCTTTCCATGACCAAAACCCGTTAAACCAAAAGATTGATTTAGCTTGTAAAAGAGCAAGAAAACGCACAAGACAAAGTGTGGGTTAAAAAATAGTATCACCTATAATTAAAAAATAAAAATAAAAATGTAAAATTATGTATATAATAATATATTAAGTATATAAAAACTAATTAATAATTTTTTTAAAAATAATTATACTTAATTTCTTTTCAAGACAGAAGAGTACGAAATATTACGTGAAAGAAAGTCCATTAATGCTGGCTTCATCGTTGGAATCTGCACTTTCAGGGAAAAGTAAACAAACTTCTAGAAAATAAAAAAACCAAAATTAAATATGTAGAAAACTGACGGTGGGAGGAGTTCCCTACGTCCCCTCAAAATAAAAAACATAAGAAATTAAGAAGCGGTAGCAATATTCGATTTGTATTTTTAAGTTGACCGCAAACTTCTCCACAAGGAAGATGAAATTCCAAAATTGGACCTCAATTTTCCAATGACATCTTGTCCGACCAGGAAGAAAATTTTTGTCCCCCAAATGATGTCCTTCGAAATAAATATATCAATCTCAATAAAGGTAAAAAGTTTAATTTTTGACCTCCCAAATATTTTAGATTTCTGAGAATTAAAATATTGACGTGTGAAAAGAAATTCCTTTTTCTTCATAATTCTATTAGGTTCTTTATCCTTGGTAAAAACTCAAATGTGGACTTTTGAAAAGGATTTAAAAAAAAAAATCAAGCATAGGAATATGTGTTATGTGATTTCCCCTTCAATCCTTTCAAATAGTCTAATTAAACTCTCATATTATATCTATATATATATGAGATACTTAAAAACAAGGGTTGATCACATTTACAAACCTGAATTTTGGCCAAATAACAAAATAAACTTTAGAATTTGGTCAAATAAGAGTCCCTACTTGACATGGGAAATGACAAGAAAAACTTTTAACTCAGATGAATATGATACTTCCTATTTCTGGTAACAAATAAAACAATTTTTTTGAAGTAAAATAAAAATAGAATTAATAAAATAACTCATTATTTTCTATTTGTATCCAAAAAAAAAAAATCTAATAAAGTGTATTGCTGTGCACTATTATAACAATAAAATTTTTACTAGAATAACTATTATCACTGTATTTTTTAACAAATATTTTTAAAATTAGTAAGATTTAATTAAACCAAAAAAATTTACTTCAAAAAAATTGAAAATGAATGTTTATGTTGAGTTTGCATGAGGAGATCTTATATGTATAAAAGATTGATTTGTTATTAAAAACTTTTGGGAGCAATGGAGTTTTGTGTTATGTATTTGACCATTTTAGGGAAGGGGGAATTGTTATTTTGCCAAATTTCAAGCTTATTTTGTTATTTGACCAAACCTTAAGGGGGTAAGTATAATTAATCCAAAAAACAAATGCCACATCTTAAAATTCATTTTACTAGAATTTTTTTTTTCACAAAATGACCGTATATATTATTGCATTTGCAATATTTACATAAGATAGCTTAGAAAAGACTAATTGTTTTTTTGTGGTATTGATCGACATTAGATCGGCACCACAAAAGAAAATGCGACAAAAAACAAAGAATTGTTATCTTCGGCTAACAGACAATAACCTTTACACTAATAGTAATCATATTTAAAAACTTAATGAAAAAAACACCTTGTCAGTCAATTCTTGAGGATTTGGAAACTGTCGCTGCAGAAGAAATTGAACAGAACGTGGTCTTAACTCTTGTCCAAGCCTGACGGGATGCTATTTAGACTTGGCTCCTAAGTGAGTAACAACCATCTCCATTAGGGGAGGACAAACCCATTATAAAAGAGGAGAAAAGCTCTAAGGACGAAAAGAGAAAAAAAAAAAAAGTTTTGTATAGTTGCCGCGCCAAAGACCGCCCACGGTAGTTGTCAAATCGGCCAGGCGGCCCCTGCAGTTTTCTTGTTCTGGATTTTACTGGAAAATCAGTGGTCGTATTTTAGATGGATCCATCTTAAACCCGCCTGATAGATAACGTGAGTCCCTAACGTCCGTCCAAATCACACTAGAAGTGTAGTACCAGTAAATAGACAACAAAAACATTAATCTTGTTAATAGAATATCTTACAAACATGTGTTTTTTCACCTCTTAGTCATTTTAAACAATCTTATGAGAATTAAACTTTCTCACAAATACCAATGAAAAAAATTTAACGCAAATTTTTAATGACTAATATAGTATTTACGTGACAAAATATTATTGAATGTTTAGAGTATTTATCACTATTTTTTTATCATGTACACACTGAAAATACTTTTGAGAAATAGACAATGTATATTATTATTCATTTCAATTATAAAGAAGAATTGGAGTACGTAATTCATTTTAGTAAATTAGTACGTTAGATTGATCCATCTTTGACGTACGTGATAACGGCGTCACTAACGTCGGTCCAAACAGCAAAACTGTGCCACTCTTAATTAGAAAACGAAAATATTGACTCCTTTCGATGACTTGTTATCATCATCAGTTCATCAGCGACATGCATAGTCGACCTGGCGGCTTCCATGAACCACGGACATTTCCATTATTTAATTTTTCTCCCACCTCGATAAATATTCTACCTATTGTGTCACTTCTACTGCTCACTAGTTGGCTTTCTATCTAGTTCCATTATTTTTCTCTGATTTTGTTAAGAAGAAGAAGAAGAAGAAGAGAATGGAGAATAAGGTGGAGATTGAAAATGGGGAAGAAGAGCAGCAGAAGCAGAAGCAGAAGCAGAAGCAGCAAATCCCTTTGCTTAGTCCCTACAAAATGGGACCTTTCCAACTCTCTCATAGGTACAGTACACCTTCAAACGTTTTGAGTCATCCTGTTTCTTCTTCTCTCTTTGTCAGATCCATATTAAAGAAAATATTGAAAATAAAGACTGACAGCACTGTATATGTGATCATAGGGGTTTGCATTATTCTGTAAATCAAGTCATTTATTGAAAAAAAAATTGTATTCATCTGTTATATTTTTAATTTTAGTATAACAAGTTAATTATATAATTTTATTTTTTTTACTCCTTATTATGCTAATACGATGTCCCCTTTGAATAATAAGCCACCCATTCTAATTACTTTTGATTGCACAATCTTACGTGATGCATTAAATAGGTAGAATATTTTCTCCATTTCTTATGTTGCACGTAGTACTATTTTCGTATCTAAGAAAAAAAGTTCAGTTTCAAAAAAAAATTTTATCCCCAAAAAAATATCCACTTTGTGAAATTCTTATATTAATCTTATTAATAATGGTAATGTATAACTCAAATTAAAATGTAATGATAAGAATGTAAAATTATGCATTTAATTGTGCATCAAATGTATTGTACCTTGTAACTTAAAAAAAATTACTCCTTCCCTCCAAAAAAGAGTTTAGTTAGATTTTTTTTTTGGTACCAAATAAAAAAGTCCACTTTTGGAGTAAAATTCTTGTATTACCCTTACTAATGATAACAATGTATAACCCAAATTTAAAAATAAGGATAAATATGTAAAATTATATATTTAATTGTATATTAAATGTGTTGTACTTTGGAATTTATAAAAAGTTATACCAAATCAAAAATGAACTTTTTTTTTTTTTGTGCATGGAGTATATTAAATAAAAAATTGATTCTTTTTTTTGATACAGAAAGGAGTACTTTTTAAGTTAGCTATGGTGTATCTCACCATGATTGACTAGGTCTTGTTGTACTTATAAATACATATTTTCTCATTGCCACAAAATACGAGAGTTTTCCCCTATCAAATTGTCTTTTATGAGATGAAGTATATGTTGATTATTTTTCTTTTTTTTTTTTGCCACAAGCCTCATAGTGATTATTTAGTTAGTTATTTATGTTTTTTCTAGGAAAGTCCAAATTGGAGTGGGAATTGCAGGATGATATTGCAGCTACGATTAAATTGGGATTGTAAATGGTAGCGTTTGATTAAAAATTTACATTTGGAAAAATTCGGTAAAAATACCAGTTTAATTGGGTTTGTCACCCATAAAAAAAATATTTTTTAAAATTATAATGTGACCTCAAATTTTTATAAAACTATTTCCACTTATAAAATTTTTAATTTTTAAAAATTGAATATTTTAAATATTTATACAAAAATTTTCTTATAATTGTTAATACTTTCTTTATTTAAAACATTTTTTATACTATTTTCGCCAAATTATTCATTCATACATATAGAATTTTATTCAATTTATATTAAATTTAAATTTAATTACACTAAAAAAGTTAAATAACCTCTTTATGATATACTGGTATATTAGTATTAATATTTTAATAATTAATTTATATTTATTATATTATTTTACTAATTTAACTTTTTAATATGACTGATTTAAACTTGTTAAAATGAATACTTAATAGTTATCACTTGCTCATCTTACTTTTTGATCTATCCCGATTAACAGCGGCCACTTACTCTAAGAACGAGAGCAATCCGAACAGTCCACGAAACAACTGACGGAGTCGGTTCAGAATCTTTTTCATTTGAAAGAATTGATTTGTCATTTGATATTGCAACTACATAATGTATTTGATGAAAATAATTCCAAGAATACATATGTTGGTGGGATTAAAACGTTTCAAGTTCATGTATTTTGAGCCTAACATATTAATTTTTCCACTAAATTTTTGGCAAATTTGGTGTGAACAGAGTTGTTATGGCACCTCTAACAAGGCAAAGATCTTTCGGAAATGTGCCACAGCCGCATGCCATATTGCATTACTCTCAAAGAGCCACCAAAGGTGGGTTTCTCATAGCAGAAGCCACGGGAGTTTCCGACACTGCCCAGGGGTAACTACTTATTTGGGTAATTCATGGTTTGGATGAGTTTTAAAAAGGGTTATATATATTCATGTTTGATGAGGATGAATGAATTTGAAGGTATCCGCATACGCCTGGAATTTGGACAAAGGAACAAGTTGAGGCGTGGAAACCAATTGTGGATGCTGTTCATGCCAAAGGGGCTGTATTCTTTTGTCAGATTTGGCATGTAGGAAGAGTTTCCAATTATGGTAATTGAGTTTTTTTTTTTAACTCAATTTTATTATATCATTCATATTTTATTACAATCATGGTCCTACACCAATGAATCTATTACAAAGATGTGTCTCACATATTGCGGGGTGATGTCCTACACCAATGAATCTATTATAAAGATGTACCTCACACATTGTGGTGTGATGTCCTACACCAATGAATCTATTATAAAGATGTGACTCAGGGTAAGACTCACATTGTGGGGTGAGACTTTCCAACCAAAAGGGTCTAAGGAACAAAGGAAGGGGATGTCAAAAGTGGGGTTTGAACCCTCGATGGGTGGCCAAATCGGCCTAGCCATGATTGACTTTGTCTTTATTATTTTTACATGGAAATATTAGAGAAATGACATAGATTGTTACTATGCTAATATAATAGTTTTAGTAATTGTACTCTTATTTTAGTGGAAAAGATTATTGAACATTTCAAATGATATATAACTTATAGGCCATCCCTTTCACCTAATTCATTACCGTAAACATAATAATCTCACTCTTAACGTTAATTTTGTGAAACTCAGAGTTTTCAAAAAAAAAAATTTTGGGATTTTTTTTAGTGACTTTAATGGAACATCATTATGATTTGGAAAATTGGAATCTTTCCTCTTTCTATTTTTTTTTAAAATTTTTTTTCTTCCCTTTGCTATTAAACTCTATATTTTATTCTACTAAACTATACAGGTGCTCAGCCTAATGGACGGGCTCCAATCTCATCTACAGACAGGAAGGTGAATCCGGCATCTAATAGCGGTGGCTTTGATATAGAATATTCACCCCCACGACGATTAAGGACAGACGAGATTCCTCAGATAGTCAATGATTTCAGGCTTGCTGCTATTAATGCTATTGATGCAGGTAAGTTTTTGTGACAATTACAACGTTTACTCATTCCTCTCATTATTATTGTGACTTTTTTTTTAGTTCCAAAATAAGAAATACACTTATAATATTTAAACACATTTTCCCATAATATCATCTAAAAAAAGTAACTTTTCATCAATATGAATATATTTTTTGAAGGGCTATATTATAAATTTAGGTGAGCATGGGTAAGGTAGGATAGACTAAAAATTAAATTAAATTATTTGTTTTTTATATTTATTTTATTTTATTTATCTCCACATTTAGAAATTACCTTTTTAGTTCTTCACAATTTCAAAATATTGTTTTTTGGTCCAATGACTGGTTACAAACTATTTTCCAATTAAAAATGTCATGTGAGTCGCCCCAGAGACATAGGCGAATTGGTAAACTTGAAGTGACGTGGGGAGAAATCTTTCGATAATGCAGATTCAAACCTCATATGGGATCAATTTTCGCTGAAATATTTTAGGGGTTTGTCATGAGATTTGGCTTGTTGGCTCTCTCCCTCACAAAAGAGGCTTTCTCCTAAACAAAAATGTCATGTGAGTCATACATTACTAATATTTAAAGTAATAAATTAAGAAATCTACAAAATCTACATTTTAATCCCTCAATGGAACATTCATATGCTAAAAACCTTGATTTTTTAAAACCCAATTCAATTGAAATCAAATTATCTCCCAATCCCCCTTACCAAATGGATTCAAAATCATCCAAATTGCTAGATTGCTGTATTCTCTTGACAGTATTGGGCCACCATCCCTCAATCCCACCACCATCATCACCATCACCATTACCACTATCACCCCCAAACTAATGCCATTTATTCTCCTATCATCTCGTCTACACCATAAAATGCTAAATAGTGAATCTATTGCTAATAAGAGTTCACCACAATTTTCCTGTGCTATTCAATGTTGCACACACAAATAAATTAGTGTATATCTTATAATTTATACTAATATATGTTATCAGTATCCAATTTAATATTAATTAATTTTAATATTAAGCTTTCTATTTTTTGTTTTAATCCCATATTTTAATAAAATTTTATAATATTGTTCTATTTGTTTGAACCTAAAATTTAAAATAAATACAACCTAATAACAAAAAATTGAAGCTTTATTATTAAAATGAATATGAATGTTATAAATATTAGTACAAATTATAGGATTTATGTTAATTTATTAGAGTATATAATAGGGAATGACCTAAGAAAAATGTCAGAAAAGATCTATTGCACAAAATGCAAAAAAGAATCCCTTTTACTTTGGTATAACTCTTTTTAATTATTAGGTATAACATATTTAATCCATTATCAAATGAAATTTTTTTACAATTTTATCATTACTTTTTAGTTGTGATGATATGTAATCATTTTTAATAAAGATATTATAAGAATTTCATACAAAAATATATTCTTTTTTTTTTTTGGAGATAAAGAAAAATTTGAAAGCTAATTTTTTGTATATTCTTTTAGGAGAAAGAGAGTAAACTTTTTCAAATCTTTGTATAATTGTAATTATTGTAATTTTAAATTTTAGACTGCACAAAATCCTTTGTATCACTTTCTTAATATAATTTGTGTAACATATCTTAATATCTTCATATAGTTTTTTTTTTGTTAGAAATGATATTATAAGTGACTACTCTTATTCTAATATATTTATTAGATTTTTTTTTCTGTTTTGGGTACATATTTTTTTTATCAATTTCTATTTTTAACTCTACCTTTTGTACTAAAAAATAAAAAAAATAAAAAGCTAAAATATATTATAATAAAATTATTCATTTATGATATTATTTTTAACAAAAAAAAAAGAATAATTGTGTGGGTATATTAAGGTACGTACAAAGAATGATACAGCAATATGTTAGAAAGGTTCTTGATCATTTTGGACAAGGACAAATTTTATACATTTGTCGTTTATCTCCTTTATTTAAAATTTTTAAAGACAATGATTTTTTCCCTTCTAGAAAAGGTCAGATTCATATAAAAAACTGACCCACTACAATTATTGCCTCTAATGGTCACCCACTCACCCACTCATAAAAGAAATATTTATTTGTTTCTCCAAGAGAAAACAAAAACTGTCAATATTTATATTTGTTGACTTTGAGCAATGGTTTGGAACCTCATATAGTATTACCCCAAAAAATGTTCAGACGATTTTGAAAACTTCAATTTTGTTTCTAAACTGATGGGTGGAGAAATCGTTTTTCTTCAAAATTATTCCAAGATTCGTATTTATTTCGGAAGTCTCACTAATTTAACTTATTTGTTAATATTATTTTGCATTTGCGAAAACTAACCTAAAAACAGGAGTCCACAATACAGGAATCACCCGTGTTATTTAGATAAAAATACTCGTACATTTAGACTTTGCCTGTCTTTTATTAACTCGAGATAATCCCACTAATTGGTTTCCATTTGCAGGATTTGATGGGGTTGAGATCCATGGAGCTCATAGTTATTTAATAGCACAGTTCTTGAAAGACCAAGCCAATGATCGAACCGACGAATATGGAGGATCCTTAGAGAATCGTTGCAGATTTGCTCTAGAAATTGTTGAAGCAATATCCAATGCCATCGGACCTCAAAGGGTTGGGTTTAGGCTGTCCCCCTGGACAGATTTCTTAGACGCAGGGGATTCAAATCCAGCAGCGTTAGGCCTTTACATGGCTGAGGCCTTACACAAATATGGGATTCTGTATTTGCACGTTGTTGAGCCAAGACTCAACATCACTGAGGATTCCAGGCGCCATAATGATAGCCTTCTTCCAATCAGAAAGGCATTCAAAGGGACTTTCTTGGCGAATGGTGGTTATTTAAGAGATGATGGCAATGAAGCTATAGCGGAAGGTCGCGCTGATCTGATTGTTTATGGACGTTGGTTCTTGGCTAATCCTGATTTGCCTCGGAGATTTGAACTGAATGCACCTCTGAATATGTATAACAGGGAAACTTTGTATACGCCTGATCCTGTTCTTGGTTATACTGACTATCCATTGCTTGATGAGGCTCAGGCTACCACTGCATGAATCTATGGGGAGGCATCAATGTTTATGAACAACTGTCTCCAGTGACCACTTCGTAGTGGGGTGCTTAGTCAGGGTTCAACGACTAGAAGTAAAGGGCATTTAATATTTGGACAGGACACTACTACATGTCCAATCAGCTTTTCTTTTCTGGCATGATGTATTCTTCTTTTATCTTGTCTCACTGTGATATTAGAATGTAACGTTTCCTTCCCAAAGTAACATGGTAACGTATCTTTCCCAATAAATAAAAATTGTGACATTATGATTGTGGCATTAAATTGGGAAAAATGGAACTATCTTATGAGCTTATTTTATTTGAGTACAAGGAAAATCATGGAGTTTATTTGCCCCACCAGAATGCAACATCTCTTCATTTTATGAAATTTTCAGTAAGAAGGAGCCTGTACATTTTATTAAAAGCACACTGATACAGAATATCAATAAGAGGTTTATAGAAAATTTATTATTTGAAGCCCATTTATAGGCTTTGAGCAAATCATACACATCATAAGATTTCAGTCACAAATAAATTCAAAACTGAAAAATCAAAAATAACAATGAAGCATGTGTCATTGGCAGCATGGCCCTGGAATATGCTTGATGCGATAACTACAAGAATTTTAAATATTTGTAAGGGATTATTTGCGAGGACCAATAGGCCCTTGCCTAAAACTAATATTTGCGAGGTAAATCACCTTGCAAATAAAGTTCATTGCAAATAAATTTTATTTAAAAATAAAATAATAAAATTATTTTTTTGAGGGATATAACCCTATCAAAAGCACTAATTACCATCGCTTGGTTTGGCAGGACTGAAAAGTGGTTCGCTCATTTTTTTTCTCTATTATTTGCAAGGACTTATATCATCATTTGCGAGCCTGTGTCTCTCGCAATAAGAACTATTTTGCGAGGACATATGTGCAAGTGTGACACTGTCACGAAAAGTGATTAACATTGACTTTATCTTTTTTGGGGATCAATATAGTATAGAAATCATTCTTAGTCTGTTTGGACATGCAATTTTTATTTGCAAATAAGTAAGCTCTTAAATAAAAACAAATTACCCAAACACATTTTTATTTCAAAATTTAAAATTCAAAATTTTCTACTCAAATTCCTCTCACATAATTTTAAAAAAAAATTTCTCTTATTTTTCCCTCCAAAATACTTTTTTTATCAAAAAATGCCCACCAAAATTTTCGCACATTTTAATACAACTTTTTCCAAATACACCACACTTCAAACAAACCCATTTTTTTTTCCTAAATAAAAGTCAATGAGCTCTTTAAATCTTTCAAATTCGGTAATTCTGTCAAAGAGTCCGTTAATCCAGATAGAACTACTTTCCAAACCATTTAATATAGAGACAATTGTGTCAAATAAAACATTAAATTAGTTAGACAAAAAAATTGAAAAAACATCTCCTTTTCCTCATCTAAACTCATATCTCAAATCTATTTTATAGGTGGATTCTTCATCCAATTCAAATTTTAGTAACACCAAATCTTTTCATCAAATCAAATTCTGACTACTAAATATTACGTTGGAAAAATACCACTAATAATGGCTTCATCATTGGAATTTCCACATTTAGTGAAAAATAAACTTCTAAAAAATAACCTCTACAAAAAAACTGAGGATATGAGGACTTCCTTACGTCACTTCAAATTTAAAAATATAAGGCTTTGTTTGGATTGTGATTTATTTGAAAAAAATTATATTGGAATATGTAAAAATTTTGGTGGATATTTTTTTGATAAAAAAAAGTATTTTGAAAGGAAAAATAGGAGAAATTTTTTTTAAAAAATTAAGTGAGAGGAATTTAAGTGAAAAAATTAAAATTTAAAATTTTAAAATAAAAATTTATTTAAATATTTTATTTTTATCTAAAAAACTCAACTTTTTATAAATAAAAACCTGTCCAAGCTAAGTTCACGTATTGTCATTCTCCACAAATTGTTGTGGGACTGCGTACACGCTGCAATTCTAGAGTCAACAACGTAATAGGGATCAACTCTTTTATGGATAGCATATTCTGTTATACTGAATTGGCCAATATTTTGAACTCTTTAGTGCAGGGTTCTCTTCTGACATCCTAATATTTTGAATATTCCATTCCTCTCAACAAATAAAACCCTATTTTTAGAACAATTTTTATTTATTTTAAAAAAAGAGATTACTGTTAAATAAAAATTTTATAATAGTCTTACTAATAATTAAGTATAATCTATAATTAAAAATAAAATTATGTACATAATAATATATTAAGTATATCAAAACTAATAATTTTTTAAAAAAATTATACTTAATTTCTTTTCAAGACAGAAGAGTACGAAATACTTCGTTGGAATTTAGGGAAAAGTAGACAAACTTCTAGGAAATAAAGAAACCAAAATTAAATATGTAGAAAACTGAGGGTGGGAGTAGTTCCTTACGTCCCATCAAAATTAAAAACATAAGAAATTAAGAAGCGGTTGCAATATTCGATTTGTATTTTTAAGTTGACCACAAACTTCTCCACAAGGAAGATGAAATTTCAAAATCGGAGCTCAATTTTCCAATAACATCTTGTTTGACCAGGAAGAAAATTTTTGTCCCCCAAATGATGTCCTTCGAAATAAATATATCAATTCCAATAAAGGTAAAAAGTTTAATTTTGGACCTCCCAAATATTTTAGATTTCTGAGAATTAAAATATTGACGTGTGAAAAGAAATTCAATTTACCTTTTTAAAATATTGACTTCTAGAAAGAAATTTATTTATTTTGAAAAAATAAAGCATAAGAATATGTGCTATATTATCCCAATCCTCCCCCCCTTTCAATCCTTTCAAATAGTCTGGTTATACTCTCATTATATATACATTTAGCTTTTGAATTTTGACCAAACAGTAAAATAAACTTTAAAATTTTGTCAAATAAGAGTCCCTACTTGACATACGAAATGAGAAGAAAAACAGTTAATGGATGAATATAATACTTCCTATTTCTAGTAACAAATAAAATAATTTTTTAGAAGTAAAATAAAAATAAAAATTAATAAGATAACTTATTAATTTCTATTTTTATCCAAAAAAAATCTAATAAAGTGTATTGTTGTGCACTATTATAACAATAAATTTTTCACTAGAATAACTATTATCACTCTATTTTTTGACAAATATTTTTAAAATTAGTAAGATTTAATTAAACCAGAAAAAAAAATACTTCAAAAAAATTGAAAACGAATGTTTATGTTGAGTTTGGCTGAGGAAATCATATATGTATAAAAGATTGATTTGGGATCAAAAAATTTTGGGAGCACATAATTTGACTTAAATTACTAGTTTAGCCAAAAAAATCTAAAGAGTTGGTGGAGGTTTATGTTATGTATTTGAGCATTTTAGGGAAGGGGGAATTGTTATTTTGACAAATTTCAAGCTCATTTTGTTATTTGACCAAATATTAAGGGGGTAAGTATAATTAATCCAAGAAACAAATGCCACACCAAGTAATGGATAACGTGAGTCCCTAACGTCCGTCCAAACCACAGTAGAAGTGCAGTACCAGTAATTAGACAACAAAAAAGATTAATCTTGATGATAGAATATCTTACAAACATGTGTTTTTCACCTCTTAGTCATTTTAAACAATCTTATGAGAATTAAACTTTCTCTATAAGTTTATGACAAATACTAGTGAAGAAAATTTAACGAAAATTTTCAATGACTAATATGGTATTTACGTAACAAAATATTATTGAATGTTCAAAATATTTGTCACTATTTTTTATCACGTACATATTACAATTTTTTTTAAAGAAATACACAACGTATATTATTATTCATTTTAATTATAAAAAAGAATTGTAGTATTTAATTCATTTTAGTAAATTAGTACTTTATATTGATCCATCTTTGACGGGCGTGATAACGGCGTCACTAACGTCGGTTCAAACAGCAAAAGTGTGCCATGCTTAATTAGATAACGAAAATATTAACCCCTTTCGATGACTTATTATCATCATCGACCCTGACTTATTTCCATTATTTAATATTTCACCCACCTCCATAAATATTCTACCTATATTGTCACTTCAACTGCTCAAAAATTGGCTTTCTATCTAGTTCCATTATTTTTCTCTGATTTTGTTTAGAGGAGGAAGAAGAAGAGAATGGAGAATAAGGTGCAGATTGAAAATGGGGAAGAAGAGCAGCAGAAGCAGAAGCAGCCAATCCCTTTGCTTACTCCCTACAAAATGGGACCTTTCCAACTCTCTCATAGGTACAGTATACCTTCAAACGTTTTGAGTCATCCTATTTCTTCTTCTCTCTTTATCATATCCATATTAAAGAAAATACTGAAAATAAAGATTGACAGCAATGAATATGTGATTTTAGGGATTTGCATTATTCTGTAAATCAAGCCATTTATTGGGAAAAAAAAATTTGTATGGATCGTTATATTTTAAATTTTAGTATCGCAAGTTAATTATATAGTTTAATTTTTTTTTATCCCTTATTATGTAAATAAGATGTCCCCCTTGAATAATAACCCACCCCTCCTAATTACTTTTGATTGCATAATTTTACGTGATGTAGCAAATAGGTGGAATATTTCTCCATTTATTGTGTTGTATGTAGCACTGTCTCTGTATCTAAGAAAAGAGTTAGTTTCAAAAAAATAAATTTGTACTCAAAAGAAAGAATTCACTTTTGATGTGAAATTTTTGTATTAATTTTACTAATAATGTTTATGTATAAATCAAATTAAAAAGTAAGGGTAAAAATATAAATTTATACATTTAATTTTACACCAAACGTGTTATATTTTGTAATTTAAAAAAAGTTACTCCCTCCGTTCAAAAAAAGAGTTTAGTTATAAATTTTTTTTTTGTTTCTAATAAAAAGTTCACTTCTTGAGTGAAATTTTTGTATTACTCTTATTTTCGATAATAATATATAACCCAAATTTAAAAATAAGGATAAATATATAAAATTATACATTTAATAGTGTATTAAATGTGTACTTATATCTTGTAATTATAAAAAGTTGTACCAAATCAAAAGTAAAATTTTTTTTTGACGGATGGAGTATATCAAATAAACAATTGACTCTTTTTTTGATATGAAAAGGAGTATTTTTTAAGTTAGCTACGGTGTATCTCACCATGATTGACTAGGTCTTGTTGTCCTTATAAATACATATTCTCTCAGTGCCACAAAATAGGAGAGTTTTCCCCTATCAAATTGTCTTTTATGAGATGAAGTATGTGTTGATTTTTTTTCATTTTTTTTGCCACAAGGCTCATGGTGATTATTTAGTTAGTTATTTATGTTTTTTTCTAGGAAAGTTCAAATTGGAGTGGGAATTGCAGGATGATATTGCAGCTACGATTAAAATGCCGTGTTATCAAACTCGGATGGATCTAACAGTAAATTGACAATGAATCCAGCTTGAGTTTCGATTAAAAATTTACATTTGGAAAAATTCAATCAAAATAGGTCAAATACACAGTTTAATTGGGTCAATCACCCTTAAAAAAAAATTATTTTAAAAAATTACAATTTGACCACAAGTTTTTATAAAACTCTTTTTCACTTATAAAATTTTTAATTTTTTAAAATTGAATATTTTAAATATTTATACAAAATGTTTCTTATAATTGTTAATACTTTCTTTATTTAAAACATTTTTTTTATACTCTTTGTGCCAAATTATTCAATTATACATATAAAATTTTATTTAATTTATATTAAATCTAAATTTAATTACACTAAAAAGGCTAAATAACCTCTTTATGATATACTGGTATATTAGTATTAATATTTTAATAATTAATTTATATTTCTTATTATATTTTACTAATTTTACTTTTTAACGTGACCGATTTGGACTTGTTAAAATGAATACTTAATAGTTATCACCACCTCATCTTACTTTTTGATGTTACTAATAACGAGAGCAATCCCAAAAGTCCATGAAACAACTGACGGAGTCGGTTTAGAAGTCTTTTTCATTTGAAATATTGATTTGTCATTTGATATTGCAACTTTGATGAAAATAATTCCAAGAATACATATGTTGGCGGGATTAAAAGGTTTCAAGTTCATGTATTTTTAACATAATTTAGTAAATATTTCAAGTCAAGCATAACATTTTTTTTTCCACTAAGTTTTTGGCAAATTTGGTATGAACAGAGTTGTAATGGCACCTCTAACAAGGCAAAGATCTTTTGGAAATGTGCCACAGCCGCATGCCATATTGCATTACTCTCAAAGAGCCACCAAAGGTGGATTTCTCATTGCAGAAGCCACGGGAGTTTCCGACACTGCCCAGGGGTAACTACTTATTTGGGTAATTCATGGTTTGGATGAGTTTTAAAAAGGGTTATATATATTAATGTTTGATGAGGAGGATGAATGAATTTGAAGGTATCCGCATACGCCTGGAATTTGGACAAAGGAACAAGTTGAGGCATGGAAGCCAATTGTGGATGCTGTTCATGCCAAAGGGGCTGTATTCTTTTGTCAGATTTGGCATGTAGGAAGACTTTCCAATTATGGTAATTGAGTTCTTCTCTCATTAATTGAACTCATTTCTGTCTTCTCATCCTCTGATTATCATTTCATGTCTGAACTTTGTCTTTATTATTTTTACGTGGAAATATTAGAGAAATGACATAGATTATTACTAATATAATATAATATCTTGAGTTAACCGACAAAATAATCTCTTATAAATTGGCGAATAATTTTTTTTATCCCTCACATTTAAAACGATGAAAAAAGATACATAACATTTCATTAATGTACTTTTTTAGTCATCTAGTATAATTTTATCCAATTTTTCGTCAAATTTTAGTCATAATAATACTGACATTTTGACGAAAAATTAGATGGAAGTGTGATGGAAAATTAAAAAAGTACACTAATAAAATGTTAAAAATATTTTTTTATTATTTTAAATGTGAGGTATAAAACATATTATTAAAACAATTATAAGAGACTATTTGTCAATTACCTTTAGTAGTTTTAGTAATTGTACTCTTGTTTTAGTCCAAAAGATTATTAAACATTGCAAATGTTATATAATTTGGGTCATCCCTTTCACCTAATTCATTACCGTAAACATAATAATCTCACTCTTAACGTTAATTTTGTGAAACTCAGAGTTTTCAAATATTTTTTTTTTGGGATTTTTTTTAGTGACTTTAATGGAACATCATTATGATTTGGAAAATTGGAATCTTTCCTCTTTCTATTTTTTTTAAAAAAATTTCTTCCCTTTGCTATTAAACTCTATATTTTATTTTACTAAAATATACAGGTGCTCAGCCTAATGGACAGGCTCCAATCTCATCTACAGACAGGGCGGTGAATCCGGCATCTAATAGCGGTGGCTTTGATATAGAATATTCACCCCCACGACGATTAAGGACAGACGAGATTCCTCAGATTGTCAATGATTTCAAGCTTGCTGCTATTAATGCTATTGATGCAGGTAAGTTTTTGTGACAATTACAACGTTTACTTATTCGTCTCATTATTATGGTCACTTTTTTTTTTTAGTTCCAAAATAAGAAATACACTTATAATATTTAAATACATTTTCCCATAATATCATATTAAAAAGTAACTTTTCATCAATACCAATATATTTTTTCAAGGGCTATATTATAGATTTAGGTCGGCATGGGTAAGGTAGGATAGACTAAAACTTAAATTACATTTTTTGTTTTTTATATTTATTCAATTTTTTTATTCCCACATTTAAAAATTACCTTTTTAGTTCTTTATAATTTTAAAATATCTTCTTTGATCCAATGACTGATTACAACTTATTTCTCAATTAAAACTGTCATGTGAGTCGTATATTACTGATATTTAAAGTGATAAATTAGGAAATATACAAAATCTACAATTTGTTCCATCAATGGAACATTCATATACTAAAACCTTGATTTTTTTAACCCAATTCAATTGAAATCAAATTATCTCCTAATCCCCCTTACCAAAAGGGTTCAAAATCATCCAAATTGCTAGATTGCTATATTCTCTTGACAGTATTGGGCCACCATCCCTCATTCCCTCCACCATTATCACTATCAAGTATCAACCCCAAACAAATGCCATTTATTCTCCTATCATCTCGCCTACACCATAAAATGCTAAATAGTGAATCTATTGCTAATAAGAGTTCACCACAATTTCCCCCAAGGGCTGTTCCTACTCCAACGCATCATAAAGCAAGGCCTCTGAGCTGTCATTTTGGGCCCCCAATTTTGTCACCCCATGCTACTTCCTCCCCACAGCAGCAATTACATTCTCCGACTATAACTATGCTTCAAGTTGACAAGTTCTCGTGTCTAATCATTTGCCTGTCTTTGCTCATGTTAGACCTTATGATTTACATTCCCATTAATTTGACTATGGTTTGAGTATTTGATGATAGACTGATGAATTTTCACGTGAATTGATAAGAGTTTTTGTTAAGGGAGAATTCGGATATAGTTTAATTTCAATTGATTTGGATTTAGAAAAATTAGGGTGTTAATTTATGAATGTTCAATTGAGGGATTAAGCTTTACATTTTGTCAACTTCTTAGTTTATTCCTGCAAATATTAGTATGTGCAACTCAAGAGATGTTTTTAACCAAGGAAATGGAATATAGTCTGTCAGTAGATCAAAAGAAAATAATTTGAAATTGTAAAGGGTCAAAAATATCATTTTCAAATATACAAAGACAAAAGAGACTTTTCGAATAAATATAGAGGACGAAAAATATCAAATTTTTTTTTGATAAAGATAAGTATTAAATTATATACAAAAGTAGAACTTTACATTCAAGAGAGGATTATACACTTCAAAAGCTTCCACTTGTAGTAATACCAAATACATGTCATAACAAGTACAAGAGTGTCACAGTATCAACAGTGGAACATAGGCTCATAAGAATGCAAGCAAAAGTTTGCCAAACAAAACCGGCCACTACAAAAAAAAGCCAGTTATAGCCAATGATACAAGTTTATAGTATACCCCTTAAATTAAGAAAATATACAGTATTCTAACAAGTTTGCATCTGACTACCTTTTGAAGTTGTAGTTCAATAGCCGCCGTATAAAGAGTTTGTTGCAAAATAAATTGTGATTTCTTTCCCTTCACATAATATAGCAAAAAGCACCAAAGGAGGGTGGGCCATCTGACGAAAAATATCATTTAATCGAGGCTAAAGGCAAAAAACCTGTACTTTACTCCATAGTGTATCATTTGCAAAATTCATACCCTTGTCATACTCTATTAAAATCTCAAACCTGAACCAAAATTACCCCATTTTTATAGATTAGGGTACAAGGTAAACTTACGAAACGTAATTTTTTTAGTTTGTTATAAAAAAGGAATCCATTTTTTGTTGGATACAACTTTTGTATAGATATAAAATATAACATATTTAATGTACAAATATATATATATATATATATATCTATATTCTTAATTTTTAATTTTAGGTATCAAATTGTTATTATTAATAAGGACAATGTAATAATTTCATTTAATTTTATTCAAAAGTGCTTTTTTTTTGTGACTAAATATAAAAATATAAATTCAAATTTATATGAAGTCATAAATTGAATTATAAATTATAATTTCTAAAATAAAAACAATTATTTAGTCTTATAATTGACAACATAACGATTTTATTTTAAAACTAATAATAACTATAACATCTAAATTTAACTAAAAGTCTACAACAACTGTAATTAAATTATCATAAAATAGTTTTCTAATTAAAACAAATGATGAAATAACAACAACAACATCCCAGTACAAATCATCCAAAATTATCATAGAGTCAAAAGTTATATTCCTTTAAAATAAGTAAATTTCAGATAAATAATAGTTGAAAACGTTGGAAATGAGCTAATTATCTAACTTATATATTTTTAGTTGAATATTAAAAAAATAGGATTCATTACCCAATTGTCATTTTACAGGGTAAAACCTATAATATATGAATTTGAATCTATATCCTGCCCTATGAACTATAGATTCCAAATTTTGTCCTTTTATCCTACTATACAAAGAGTTGCACTATATCCTTATCCTACTTAATCATATAGGATAATAGTAGGGTGCAAGCTTACCCTGTCCATTTGCTCATATCTCATCTAAATGCAATCATCATATGTTTTCTTAATAAGTTAGACTTCTAAAATATGACGCAAATATTAGGATTGAAGGAGTATTAAAATTAAATTATTCTTGCAAAAAAATGAATTTGATTCCATGAAAACAAAAGGGACTTACATTTTAAATATATAAAATATAAGAGTAAGTCATAAATGTTGCCATTCTAGAAATACTCTTTTTGTCCCCAAAAAAGTTCATTGGATCTTTTGTTATATTTTCCTGTGATGTTCAATGTTACACACACTAATAAATTAGTGTAGATCTTATAATTTCTATTACTATATATTATTAGTATCCAATTTAATATTAATTAATTTTAATATTAAGCATTCTATTTTTTTAATCCCCTATTTTCATAAAAATTTATAATATTTTTCTAATTTTTTGCACCTAAAAGTTAAAATAAATACAACCTAATAGCAAAAAATTGAACCTTTATTATTAAAATTTATGATGATGAAAATGAATATGAACATCATAAATATTAATACAAATTATAAGATTTATGTTAATTTATTAGAGTATGTAATAGGGAACAGCACAAGAAAAATGTCAAAAAAGATCTATTACACAAAATGTAAAAAAAAAAAAAAAATCCCCTTTTGTTTTGGTACAACTCTTTTTAATTTTACATATTTAATCCATTATCAAATGAAATTTTTTTATAATTTTATCATTACTTTTCGTGATTATATGTAATCATTATTAATCAAGATATTATGAGAATTTCATATAAAAATATATTCTTTTTTTTTCTGAGATAGAGAAAATTTTGAAAGCTGATTTTTTGTATATTCTTTGGGAGAAAGGGAGTAAACTTTTTCAAATCTTTGTATAATCGTAATTATTGTGATTTTAAATTTTTAGACGGCACAAAATCCTTTGTAACACTTTCTCAATATAATTGTGTAACATATCTTAATATCTTCATATAGTTGTTTTTGTTTTTGTTAAAAATGATATTATAAATGACTACTCTTATTCTAATATAATTATTAGATTTTTTTTTTCTGTTTTAGGTATATATATTTTTATCAATTTCTATTTTTTACTCTACCTTTTGTACTAAACAAATTAAAAATTAAAATCAATAAAAAAATACACTAAAATATATTACAATAAAATTATTCATTTATGATATTATTTTTAACAAAAACAAGAATAATCGTGTGGATATATTAAGGTAAGTACAAAGAGTGATATAGCAAAGTGTTAGAAAGGTTCCTGTTCATTTTGGACAAGGACAAATTTTATGCATTTGTCGTTTATCTCCTTTATTTAATTAATTTATTTATTTATTTATTTTTTGTCGATAGAATAGTCCTACTCTATTTCTATTCTAAAAGGGAGGGGAGAACTCAATTGAATTGTATGAAAGTTTATGAATTGAATTACTAGACTAAAATGGTACATAAAATCAATAGTAAATTTTTTTGTTAAATTAGTGTCAAGATTTGAACTTTAGACCAACCTAAGTTGGTTTATTTAAAGTTTTTAAAGACAATGAATTTTTCCCCTCTAGAAAAGGTCAGATTCATATGAAAAACTGACCCACTACAATTATTGTCTTTAATGGTCACCCACGCACCCACTAATAAAAGAAATATTTCTTTTTTTCTTCAAGTGAAAGCAAAAACAGTCAATATTTATACTTGTTGATAGTATTACCCCAAAATATGTTCGGACGATTCTGAAAACTTCAATTTTGTTTCTAAACTGATAGGTGGAGAAATCGTTTTTCTTCAAAATTATTCCAAGATTTCCTATTTATTTTGTAAGTCTCACTAATTTAATTTATTTGTTAATATTATTTTGCATTTGCGAAAACTAACCTAAAAACAGGAGTCCACAGTAAAGGAATCATCCGTGTCATTTAGATAAAAATACTCGTACATTTAGACTGTGCCGGTCTTTTATTAACTCGAGAAATTCCCACTAATTGGCTTCCATTTGCAGGATTTGATGGGGTTGAGATCCATGGAGCTCATAGTTATTTAATAGCACAGTTCTTGAATGACCAAGCCAATGATCGAACAGACGAATATGGAGGATCCTTAGAGAATCGTTGCAGATTTGCTTTAGAAATTGTTGAAGCAATATCCAATGCCATCGGACCTCAAAGGGTTGGGTTTAGGCTGTCCCCCTGGACAGATTTAGACGCAGGGGATTCAAATCCAGCAGCGTTAGGCCTTTACATGGCTGAGGCCTTAAACAAATATGGGATTTTGTATTTGCACGTTGTTGAGCCAGGACTCAACATCAATGAGGATTCGAGGCGCCATGATGATAGTCTTGTTCCAATCAGAAAGGCATTCAAAGGGACTTTCTTGGCTAATGGTGGTTATTCAAGAGATGATGGCAATGAAGCTATAGCGGAAGGTCGCGCTGATCTGATTGTTTATGGACGTTGGTTCTTGGCTAATCCTGATTTGCCTCGGAGATTTGAACTGAATGCACCTCTGAATATGTATAACATGGAAACTTTTTGTACACCTGATCCTGTTCTTGGCTATAATGACTATCCATTTCTTGATGAGGCTCAGGCTACCACTGCATGAATATAGCTATGGAAAGGCATCAATGTTTATGAACAACTGTCTCCAGGGACCGCTTCATAGTGGGGTGCTTAGGGTTCAACGACTACAAGTAACATGCAAAAGGGTATTTAATATTTGGACACTATTACATGTCCAATTACAATATTTCAATGCAGCTTTTCTAGTATGAGGTATTCTTCTTTTATCTTCCCTCACTGTGATATTAGAATGTAACGTTTCTTTCCCAAAGTAACATGGTAACGTTTCTTTCCCAATAAATAAAAATTGTGACATTATGATTGTGCCATTATTGGGGAAAACGGAACTATCTTATGAGCTTATTTTATTTGAGTACAAGGGAAATCTTGGAGTTTAGTTGCACCACCAGAATGCAAGATCTCTTCATTATATGAAATTTTCAGTAAGAAGGAGCTTGTACATTTTATTAAAAGCACACTGATATAGAATATCAATACGAGGTTTATAGAAAATTTATTATTTGAAGCCCATTTATAGGCTTTGAGCAAAACATAAACACCATAATATTTCTGAAAAATCTTGTCAAAAAAAAATTCTGAAAAATCAAAAATAATAAATGAAGCATGTGTCATTGGCGGCATGGTCCTGGAATATGCTTGATGCGATTGATAATACAACACCATTTTTGCTTTGATGAAACCCTTTTGAGAATTTACCTTTCAACCTTTTTTTTTATTGGTGAAATATGGTAATGGAAGGGAAGGAACTTTAACTTTTGGGCATTTCACATTGATGATGAACGGTAAAAGATATTCCCACAAGTTCCCACAAGGAAACCTTAGGGTGAAATTGTGCATAATAAGTGGTCTCAATCAATTATTTCTATCCACCATGGCAATGAATGAACTCCATCACAACAATTATTCATAGTGAAATAAACTACTTATTATTATTAAAATGAATAGAAAAAATCTTATTACTGCCTCACTTTAAAAGAAAATTCACTTTTAATTTAATATAATATTTTTTTAAATTACAAAAAACAATACACTTAATGCACAATTAAATAAATAATTTTGTATTTTTATCTTTATTTTTTATTTTAGATTATATGTTATTATTAATAATAATGATAATATAAGAATTTCACACTAAAAATAAACTCTTTTTTACAGAAAAACAAAACTTTTGAAATTAAACTTTTTTTGGAATTGACATAGTTTAGAAATCAGTTATCAATTTTTTTTTCCTAAATAAAAGTCAATGAGCTCTTTAAAAATTTCAAATTCGGTAATTCTGTCAAAGAGACCGTTAATCCAGATAGAACTAGTTTCCAAACTATTTAATATAGAGACAATTGTGTCAAATAAAACATTAAATTAGTTAGACAAAAAAATTGAAAGAACATCCCCTTTTCCTCATCCAAACTCATATCTCAAATCTATTTTATAGGTGGATTCTTCATCCAATTCAAATTTTAGTAACACCAAATCGTTTCATATATAAAATCAAATTCTGATTCTTCCTTGAATTCTTATGAGTGTCAATGATGGTCAGTAAAAATCCAATTGAATATTAGCCAAGTTTTCAACAACAGAGAGCCAGTTCATCAATTTCTAACGTTTTGAATACTAAATATTACGTTGGAAAAATACCACCAACAATGGCTTCATCATTGGAATTTCCATATTTAGTGAAAAATAAACTTCTAAAAAATAACCTCCACAAAAACTGAGGCGTGAACACTTCCCTACGTCACCTCAAAATTTAAAAATATAAGAAAATAGGAAGCAGTGGCAAACTTTGACCTAGGAACATTGATGAGGTAAGATGTCACGTTTCTCAACCAATTTAATATTTTTAAGTTGCCCTCAAACTTCTTCCCCAGGGAAAAGAATCTCAAATTTTGACCTCAATTTTAGGCAATATTGGTTAAAAAAATAAATTTTAAAAACTTTTTTTTTCTTTAAAAAAGGAGTCTATTCTTGAAACAAACGTCTATATTGTTATTAATAATAACTATTATATATTGTCCATGCTTAAAAAGTAAGGTTCAAAAAATAAAAGTGTATTAATTGCATTATATTTTGTAATTGGAAAAATTGTATTTTTTTTTAATAGAAGGTATTTCCACATTCACTGCTCCCCACATAGTACATAGTCACTCACCAAATTCCTTCGTAGCATGAACCATTAGGTCCCTCCTACTTGGGCTAAGCTTCTAAGGATCATTGAGTACACACCACGCATTGAACATGCGCAGGACTAATCCTCTTAGGCCTACAATACGCACCCCTAGCACTGTAGACCGATAAACGCGGGAAACTAGCAATTTGCTCATCATAGGATTCGAGCCTGGGTGGAGGTTGTGAATTCCTCCAAGCAAACCAACAACTCCAATCCCGGGGAAAAATTGTATCTCACCCAAAAGAAATTGGATCTTTTATAGCAAACTCTTTGTCCTAGTGAAGGCCTCAATCATTTATTACGTGGACATTGAGGGTCTATATCCGGATGATATTTAGATAAAAGAATATGTTCACCTTTTTATTCATTGTTACTGGGAAGCTAATGCAGTTGTTGATAACCTGACCAAGATAGTATATCAGACTAAGTGTTTCAAATTCTATAATCACATACATGATCTTCCTAATCTTATTCGATCTCTCTTATTACTTAATCGGGATCAATTTACTACTTTTAGATTTGTCTAGTTTGCCAATTGCTTTTTGTTATTTTCTTTAACTCTTATTTGTAATTTTTTTTTATGTTATTTTAATAAAAGGGTAACTAATCCACTGGACGCTAATGGCTGCTCATACAAAAAAAAAAAAAAAATGTCAGCCTCATAGAAGCCGGTTAATAACCCGTTAAGACATGTTTAGTATTTATATAATAAAATATTAATAATATTTAGAGTGCATCTTTACTAATTTTTTGCTATGTACATGCTATCAGGGTCATTTAAAAGATTTCACTATATAAATCATTATTTTCTTTAATTAGTTTATTTTATAGTATTTTAGATTGATCCATCTTTGACGGACGTGATTGCGTGCGTCACTAAATGTCTGTCCTAAAAGCAAAACATTATATTTTTAATTAGATAATCAAAAGAGTAATGATTTATGATAATTTATTGAGTAATATCAAGGTCCACCCCCGATGGACCATGGCGGCTTCCACGAAGCGAGGACATTTACATTGTTTAATTTTTGTCCCACCTCAATTTTCCACCGCTATAAATACTCTACCCATCCATCAAATATTTATGTATTGTATCACTTCTACTGCTCGCTGATTGGCTTTCTGTCTAGTTCCATTATTTTTCTGTGATTTTCTAAATAAGAAGAAGAGAATGGAGATTAAGGTGCAGATTGAAAATGGGGAGGAAGAGCAACAGAAGCAGAAGCAGCCAATCCCTTTGCTTACTCCCTACAAAATGGGACCTTTCCAACTCTCTCATAGGTACACCTTCAAACATTTTCACTCATCCTATTCCTTCTCTATCATGGAGAAAAAGGATTTTTTTTTCTTCTTTTTTTCATGTTAGGTTGGGTTTTTTGGGGGAGTCCCAATCAGAGTTTCATTGAAAACCGATTTTTTCAATAAAATTCGGACGGAATTCATGATTGATTTCTAGTCTGATCCGTTGAACCCGTTTGAGCATGACAACATGGTCTACAAAAAGCTGACAGAACTGACTCAGAAGACTTTTTGAATTGAAACAATCAATTTGTCATTTTGTGTTGCAACTAAATATTGTATCTCATGAAAAATATTTTCAAGAATAGTAAATGGTTCAAAATTGATGCATTTGAACACTAATTTAGTATATATTTCATGTCAAGCATAACATTTTTTTCCACTAAGTTATTGGCAAATTTGGTATGAACAGAGTTGTTATGGCACCTCTAACAAGGCAAAGATCTTACGGAAATGTACCAAAGCCGCATGCTATATTGTATTACTCTCAGAGAGCCACCAAAGGTGGCTTTCTCATATCAGAAGCCACCGGAGTTTCCGACACCGCCCAAGGGTAATTAATTATATTGATAGTTCATTCATACAAATATATATGTATAGTTCATGGTTTGGATGAGTTTCAAAAAGGTTATATTAATGTTTGATGAGGATGAATGAATTTGAAGGTATCCGCATACACCTGGAATTTGGACAAAGGAACAAGTTGAGGCATGGAAACCAATTGTGGATGCTGTTCATGCCAAAGGGGCTTTGTTCTTTTGCCAGATTTGGCATGTAGGAAGAGTTTCCAATTATGGTAATTAAATTCTTATCTCAATAATTATAGTCAATCATTTCTTTCTTCTCATGTTTTAAATATCATTTCATATTTCATTCTGTCCTCACCCTTATATTTTTTACATGGAAATATTTACACAAATGATAGAAATTGTCACTATACTAATGTAATAACTTTAGAGTATGTATGAACAGATATTTTCAAACACACTTTTATAATTTTTAACATTATCACTTATCTCACAATCATTATTTTAAAAAATGCGAAAACGAATTTTAAAATACAATCCATATATTCTTTAGTATCTATACTCTTATTTTAGTCGAAAAAATCATTAAACATTTTAAAAATGTATAATTTAAGTAATTACTGTAATGAACGTAATAATCTCACTTTTAACGTTAATTTTGTAAAACTCAAGAGTTATATTTTGGGGGGATTTGTTTTTCTTTCCTTTTTTTCCCCCACTCTATTAAACTCTTTTTTATTTTATTGAAATACATATAGATGCTCAGCCCAATGGACAGGCTCCGATCTCGTCTACAGACAGGGCGGTAAATCCGACACCCGGTGGCATGGAATATTCACCTCCACGAAGGTTAAGGGCTGATGAGATTCCTCAAATTGTCAATGATTTCAGGGTTGCGGCTATTAATGCTATTGAGGCAGGTAAGCTTTTGTGACAATTTGAAAGAATATTATATGGAAATTAAATTATTTTTTAGAATAATGAATCTCTTTTGAGGTTTGGTTTCATTATTAATTATGCCCTAAGGTCTGAAAATATTATATTCTTCCCATTTGATTATGTAAAAAGTTAGTCTTTTGTTAAATAATTTGTGAGATGACTGATAAATTACGAAAAAATGAAGTTTAATTTATGTATTTCATATTAAATTTGTTTTATAGTACTATTTATAGTTATGTTTAATGCATATCTATTTTAGATGGAGTTTAATTCACCTTTATATATATTAGATTTGTATAATAGTACTATTGATAGTTACGTTTAATGTATATTCATTTAAAAAAAATATCTTTAATTTATTTTTATGTACTTTAAGAACACTTTATGCTCAAACTTTTGCCTAATTTTTTTAGTCATTTTATAAATTATATAATCAAAAACTAACTCTTAAATGGTTAAAAGCGGAAAGTGTAATAATTCTAAACTTTATGAGGTAACTGGTATATTCATTTTAAAAAAAAAATCTTTAATTTATTTTTATGTACTTTAAGAACACTTTATGCTCAAACTTTTGCCTAATTTTTTTAGTCATTTTATAAATTATATAATCAAAAACTAACTCTTAAATGGTTAAAAGTGGAAAGTGTAATAATTCTAAACTTTATGAGGCAACTGGTAATAAAGTCAAATTTTAAAAGAGTTAGATGTAATGTTACCCAAAAATTTGTATACAATTTCTTAAGCTTCAATTTTCCCTCAATTTTATTGGAAGAGTGTAAAGAAACTTGTTAGAAGTTGACCAATTATTAATGTCATTTTCCGACCTATTATTGATGCCATTTTCCTTAAGGGAAAAAAGGGGTTACACTTTAAAAATCAATAACAAATATGATATGAGTGAGTGGGTAATCAATTTACCATTTAGAAAATAAACTTTCTCAAATCCCAATATGTTTTTAATGAATTAATATTTTAAATTTCAGAACTATTTGTACCAAATCATTCTGTTTTAAATTTAGAAGAGAATAATTTTATTTTTCCTTTTGGAAAAAGTTGGATTCTATATCTAAAACTGATCCACTACAATTTTGGTCTCTACTGGTCATTGGTCAACCCTCGCCACCCACTCATAAAGAAATGTATTTTTTTTCCACTTTGTGGACAACAAAAGCATTGAACATTAGTTACATAAGGAAAATAAAGGGTCGACAATTATTGATATTTTTGTGGGACAAAAGTGTTGGTTTAATTTGGAATCTTTCTTTTAAAGAAATTAAAAATAATTTTATGTCATTTCTTAGACCATAATTCTTTTTTGCACAAAATCATTCTCCAAGGGAAATTATATGTTCCACTAATGAATAATTTGGCAACTTTGGAAACGCATTTGAGCTAATGTAAAAACTCATAACAAATTAGTTTGTGCCAAGATTATTTTGTAAGGCCCAATTATTTAATTTATTTGTTAATATCACTTTGCGTTCATGAAAACTAGCTTAAAAAACAAAGTCTAATCAAAATATGAGTGACTTGTGACATGAAATAATAATAAGAAAAAGTACATTTAAACTTTGTTACGTCTTTTATTAGATCAAGAAATTCCCACTAATTGGCTTCAAATTGCAGGATTTGATGGAGTAGAGATCCATGGAGCCCATGGTTATTTAATAGAACAATTCTTGAAAGACCAAGCCAATGATCGAATAGACGAATATGGTGGATCCTTGGAGAATCGTTGCAGATTTGCTTTAGAAATTGTTGAGGCAATATCCAATGCCATCGGACCTCAAAGGCTTGGGTTTAGGCTGTCCCCCTGGACACATTTCGTGGACGCAGGGGATTCAAATCCAGCAGCATTAGGCCTTTACATGGCTGAGGCCTTAAACAAATATGGGATTTTGTATTTGCACGTTGTTGAGCCAAGAATCACCATCACTGAGGATTCCAGGCGCCATGATGATAGTCTTCTTCCAATCAGAAGAGCATTCAAAGGGACTTTCTTGGCTGCTGGTGGTTATTTAAGGGATGATGGCAATGAAGCTATAGCGGAAGGTCACGCTGATCTGATTGTTTATGGACGTTGGTTCTTGTCTAATCCTGATTTGCCTCGGAGATTTGAGCTGAATGCAATTCTGAACAAGTATAAGAGGGAAACTTTTTATACGTCTGATCCTGTTATTGGCTATACTGACTATCCATTTCTTGATGAGGCTCAGGCTACCACTGCATGAATCTGGCTTGGGGGAGAGACATCAATGTGGGATTTGTATTCATCATAGTAAAAATTTTGCATTGTAATTTAGTTAATTTGATTGAGCATCAGACCACTTGGGAACTAGAGATTGTGTTATAATCAAGTTATCTATAACTAGGGTCGTTCGAGTGGCTATTATTAATGGTGGGATGCTACAAGGGTATTTAGTATTGGAGAACGTTAAGAGATGCCCAACTATAATATTAGAATATGTAATATTCCTTTAATAAAACTAGTTTTTTTAGCCCCAGGCAAGGCCTGTGTGCCCCATGATGTTTTAAAATTTAGTAAATATTAATATTTTAAGAAAATTTTTTGTTTGGTTTTTAAAATATATAATTTATTTATTTTATTGTATTTGTAAACTATAATTTTTTTTTATAGTTAATTTAATACTCCTTTCATCTTAAAAAAGGGTCTACTTTGAAAATTCTTTCTTGTCCAAAAACAAAAGTCCATTTTTAAACTAAATTTCTAAAATATTATTATTAATAATTATATTCACAATTAAAAATTAAAGATAAAAATGTAAAATTATATATTTAGTAAGTGCATTAAATGTGTTTTATTTAATAACTAATAAAAATTGTACATAAATTAAACTGGACTTTTCTTTTTTGGGATAGAGAATTAGAGAGTACTAATTTATATAATTATATTGTTAGTTAAAGTATCATGTCACATGTTGTTCTATTTTTTAAAAAATTCTATTAAGAGTATATAAAATTTTGTTTAGTATGTGTAATTTTAAATAATAGATATAAAGTTAATTTAATTAATTATTTAATTAACACTAACATATTGAAATTAAAACATATTACAATTTTAAATATATAGAACTATTTTTTATTATTATGATGTAAATTAATTTATATAAAAGTATATTTAGTTAATTTAATAAATAGAAATAATTGAACGTAATAGTTATAAAATATTTAAATAAAGATATGTAAATGTAGAATATGAATTTTTTTCTTGTAGATAAATATGCAATTTGTAATCATAGCATTCATAATTTATTTAAATAATTATACATTGTAATAATTTTAAATAATGTTTTGAATTAGTAGTGATATTTTTTTAGTCAAAGTATTTAAAATAATATATGAAGATCAAGTTAAATTATTTTAAACATTTATTTCCATAAAATTTTAATATTAGAATAAAAAATTTAAGAATATATATGTACATAGGATTCTTTTTCCAATTTTTATTACCATATAAATTTTGTAACTCATGCACACACACACACATATATATATATATATATATATATATATATATATATATATATATATATTCGGTGCGATTGCACCTAAATCACACTATTGTGTTTTTTTTCCCCTTATTTTGGTAGGGCTTCTTCCCTCTTTCGTAGGGCTTTTTCCTCTATAGTGAGGCCTTTTTGTTACTAGTTTGATTACAGGGCTATTCAACGTATATGGTAGTAGTTCGGTTACCGAGCTATTCAACGTCTGCGGTAGAGTCATGACAGGCATGGAGCAAGCGTTAGGGTCGAGGCTCATGACCGGGTTTCCGTTCAGTAATGTGTAGCTTTCATGTGTTTTTGTGATTCTCTAATTTGTGTAGGTGTTTTGGATTGCAATTGCTGTCATGTGCATTACTCACATCAATTTTTTGAGTAATTTTTTTCATTTGTCTTATTTAATTGTGTATTTTCCTTCATGGTTCAGTATCCACGGTAAATCTATGAAAATCATTTACTCTCTTTGGTTAAATTTTGTATATTTTTTACCATTGATAATTAATACAAATTTATCGTTTTTGAGTAAAAAGAAAAAAAGTGCCAGTACCCTCGAAGATGATTTGGGAATCATCATTCCTGACATGCACAATGGACCCTGGCTGCCGCCGCCCAGAAGGGAAAGGAAGGAGATTCCAAGAATTTGTCCAAAACTCTATAAATATCCCATTAAGGTAATCCATTGCGATAAAAAAAAATTAAAAAAAAATTAAAAAAAAAAAAAGAAGAAGGGAAAGGGAGGAGAAATACTGAACAGAACTAAATGGGGCAAAATGCAGAAGACAAGCAAAAGCAAGAGGAGCAGACAATTCCGTTGCTCACCCCATATCAAATGGGCAAGTTCCAGTTATCTCATAGGTACTCTTTTATGCCCATTTATTTGATCTTTACATCTTCATTTTCTGTTATTGTAATGAAAAAATTTCTGGGATTTGAAGTGGCTGGCTTTCTTGGTGGAAATCCTACTTGGGATTCTCCTACGATGATATATTATGCAAATAATTGTACAATTTCGGTTTTCATATTCGGGCAGAGTGGCAGACTAAGTTAATAAACAATATTTCTTTCCAACATCTGCTTTTTGGAACTTTCAGTCTCCATTTTTTTTTGCTTGGTTTTTTCATTCAAATCTTTGGTTAAATTGACGTGAAACGTAACGAAGAATATAATTTCAAGAACAAAGTGTCAAAAACTTTTTGTGAATAGTCCTTTTGTTTCACAAAGAAAATTTTGATTGAACATAATCTATATTTATTGTTTCTAATGGCTGGCTTTTGCCTGATTTGCAATGCTGTTGTGTTGGTTTACTGTTTCTTAGAACATTGAGGTGGTGTTTCGTTGGTGGGTTTAGGTGGAAATGTATTGAAATGGGATAAAAAACTAGTATTTGGTATGTAGGTTTGGAATTGATTGGAATTGATTAAGGGAGCACTTGGTATAAACGGTGGGTTTAAGAATAGAATGGATTTGATAGAAGTGAAGATTTGGAATGGAATTGAACGATAGTAATTATGTTGTTTCGTATTATTTTATAATGAAATAGAAAAGATTTTATATTAAAATTTAATATTAATATTATAATAAAGATATTATTATTTTACATTACATTATATTTAAGAAAATCATATCTTGTTCCAAAAATAATCAAAATACATGTCAATTTGTAGAAAAAAAATATTTTCTACAAATTAGTGAAATTTGTTTTTAAAAAAATAAAAAAATAGGTGAAATGGTGGTTGCAAACCTAGTGGTGGGTTTGCAATCACTAGACACGTGGCATGCGCTTGTCAGTTGTAAATTTTTTTTTTTTTAAAAGGTTGTTTTGAGTCCAGGTGATTCCATTCCTAGCAAAACTCAGGGGAGAGTAGGTTTCACCAAAACCCACCTCCACGGTTTTTCCTAAACCCAAATCCAGTACCAAACAACAATTTCCATTCTATTCCATTCTATTCCCACCCCCCCTCCCCTCCCTCCCAAACCCACCAACCAAACATCCCTTAAATGTAGTAAGTGTGGGGTTTGTCCAAACCCACGAGGAGGGGGGAGGGGGGTGGGTGGTTTAATTGAAAAAAGATTGGAATGGATTAATGAGTTCCACATATTTTTTATCCAACTCTCATTAACTTAATAATAATAATAATTAATTAAGATTAATTTAATTAATCATTTATTTACTTAATATTGTAATTTAATATTATAATTAATAATTAATTAATCTCATCCATTAATATAAATTAATTAATTTATAGTTAATTAATTAATTACTTCAAATTAATTTAATCAATAATATTTTTATTTATAATTAATTAATTAAGATTAATTTAATTAATCATTCATTTACTTAATATTGTAATTTAATATTATAATTAATATTAATTATTATAATTAATGTATAATTAATTTTAAGTAATTAATTGATAATGTTAATTAATTAATTACTTAAAATTAATTTAATCAATAATATTTTATTAATAATTAATTAATTTAATATTATAATGAATAATTAACTAATAATAACTAAACAGTTTTTTTTCCAAATTCATTTCATTATCAGAAATAATACCAAATAGCATAATTACTATAATTCCATTTCAAACATTTCCTTCTATCAAATTCATTATATTCCTAAACCCACAAATTATACAAAACGCCCCTGAGTTTCATTTGGTTTGGTGAAGTTTCCACATACATGCGCTCTTCTAGCTCCCTTCCCTCCGTTTTGTATATATGTGCACCAACCGTGCATATCTGCAGATTCTTTTTGCATTTTGGTATGTTTGTGCATCAACCTGTGTTTTCTTTCAGACTTCTTGTGGTAGAAAAGTACATTCTATAAGGCCTCTATCGTGAGCAAAACTTTCGTTAGCTTTCTTACTGTAATGTGCAAATTTTGATAGTCTTACTTTTGTATGATTTACCATGCTTTTGTTATTACTTAAGTCTTGTTAACTTTGTTGGAGAGAGAATAGATGCGAAACCTGTAAGAAAAGCCTTTAAGTAAAGATAAAAACTATTTTCATATGAAGATATGGAGTTTTCATTGGACACTTTGAGTTCTTATCAATAAGAAAATAGCTAGTGATTATCACTTTCATTCTAGCTTTCACGAATCCCTGTCCTTTTTTTAAAAAAATAATTGCACTGCTTTTGTTGTCAAATCTACCTACCATCGAAAAGTAATGGGCAGAGTTTTATCACAGTTATTGTTGCTTCTCAGCAAAACAGTTGTTACTAGGATTCTGTAGTCATTTATGATAGAAATGTTAGAAGTATTTTGGTTCGAGCGAGTTTGGTGACTTTAAGTATTACATTTTGAGACATCAAATTTAGAATATTCAACAGTGTTACCTCTAGTTAGATTACTCTACAATATATATGCAAACTATTGGGTTTCAGCCCACGTGGACTCTAATAACCAAACCATCACCTATTGGATTTGTATGTGAACATACTATTTGAAAACTATTTTAAATATACCTAAGAATTCCTCCTATGTTCACCATTAAGCACAATCCAATAGGGTGGTTAGTGTAATGTCTAAACAAATATGAATCATCCACATTCCTGTTTCAAATTGTTCAAGCAGTACAAGCAAAGAAAAAAATATCCTAGATGAATTTGAACATAGAGTTTTCTAATAAAATTTTCGGGACTCCATCAACAGTCCATTTCATATAAAAGTGAAATAATAAAATATTTCAAATCTATTTAGACTCAACTCAATGAAATCAATGTAAGAAATATAAATACGGATCATAATATAATGTCCAAAGTCAGAGTGTCAAGAATAGTCTAAAAACACAAAATATTTACATTCTCAAATAAGTGTAAACCATACTAGGAGATTAATAGTTTCAACAAATACTGAGAATAATATAATGGTTTCACAAGAAGAATGGACAAAATGAGTATCATAACATGATCTCAAAAAAAAAAAAGAAAAAAAAAAGAGGACAAAATGCAAGTGAAATGATACGTCATAAGTCCCTCACAATCTCTAGATGATATCTTCATCAAATAGGTCATCCTGCTCTAGATCCCACCCATCAAGCTCTCCTCCATTTCTACCATCCCCTATAGATTGTCAAACATGAATTCAATAATTGGCTAGCGAAAAGGTGATCAATCTTCTTTGAAGAGTGTGATGGAGAAGTTCCCCCTTTATGAGGAGGTGTTGGGGCAGAAGGTCAATAGGCGGAAGAGTGGGTTCTTTCTTAGTCCCAAATCTACTCCGGTGCGGCGAGGCATTGTTTTCCTTCTTACAGGTTTTTCTAATAAGCCTTTTCCTTTCAAATATCTTGAGTGTCCTATTTATGTGGGTCGTAAAAGAAGAGAGTCTTTTTTTTATTTATGTAATAATGTCCAACGGAAACTTAGTTCTTGGAAGAAAAATTTCCTGTCCTTTGGGGGTCGGATTGTGTTAATCAAGCCTGTGTTGGCGTTTATTCCTATTCATTTGTTGGCAGTGGTGCAACCTCCCCGTAGTATTCTTAATTCTTTTTTTAGATTATTTGCTAATTTCTTGTGGGGCTAGACGGCACAGGGTGATAAATATCATCTGGCTGTATCCACGTCACCTGAATAATCGGTATTTTCCGGCCCGTGCTCTGTTCTTCTCTGTGGGTATCTGGTAACCATGTGTGTAGGGGTATAATAGGCGATTTGACAGCAAAAGCAAGAAAAATGCCAATATATAATATTTTTTCCAAGGCTACAGGATACGATGAGATAAGGCGGTCATACTACCTTCCCCTAAACTAGAACTTAATTTAGCGGCTCTTTCTAAAAGGTGTGAATGCAAATAAAAAACATCCCCTGGATAAGCTTCGCGACCAGGTGGTCTTCGTAATAGAGGAGACATTTGGCGATAAGCTTGCGCTTGTTTGGAGGGATCATCATAAATGATTAAAGTATGTTGTTTAGTGGATTATATTGACAAGAACATTTGTTGCAACTAGTAGAGTAGATTCCCGGTTCCGTCGAGAATGGTTTTATGTAAACAGAATGTACACTAGTACACTAGTCACTCTCTTAGCCGCTTGGAACGAGGCGCGGTAAGTCGACGGAGAGGCGCATTAGCGGTCCTGCGCAAACAGTTTTTTTTGCATTCAAACAAGTGAGTTTGGAGTTTGATGTTATATAATATTTTTGGTCAAGAAGAAATTTGATAAGCACCAAATCCCAAGTAGAGAAGAACACATATTAATGTTATAAAGCATCAAAATATCATGTTCATAAGCACCAAATCCCAGTTTCATAAATTATGAATAAAGACCAAACAGTTTGATTTACAAAAAGCCAGCAACTTAAGTTTATTTGTAAGAAAATAACTAATTGACCAGTTTTAAAGAACAAAACCAATAATTAAGTCAATTACAAACAACCTAAACAAACGATGTCAAGTTTCAATTAAAACAAGACCACCAGGCTTCTTATGCAAACAACTATTTATGTGTTTCAACTTGGAATGTTACAACCATTAACTTCTTAAAATCAAATAGTCTAGCATTGAATTTGGAATGAGACCATTTAACTAAAGAGGATAGTCCGATCCAATTGAATTATGTTCATCAAGTTTGGGATGAAACAACCTTCATGAGTAGACCTCTAAATTAGGTTAAAGTTATCTACATCAAGTTTGAAATGAGACAACTCACCCTTTCCAGATTAGTCAGCAACCATGAACATCGATCAAACACTTAACTGTGCTTATCATTTTGGCCAACAAAGGAAGAACGATATTTCAAAACACAAGTAAATCATGATTAAGACTTGTCTACACAGTCTTTAATCTCATTTCCCCATTGTTTTGAATATTTGATCTTTAGGCAAACCTTTTGTGAGAGTATCGGCTAAGCTATTCTTTGATCGCACATCGATCAAAGTAATAACTCCATATTCTTTCAAATAATTCAATAACACACGTCTCAATCTCACATATCTCCTATTTGAATTAAAGAGTGAATTCTTGACAACTTGGGTAGCTGCTTGATTATCATAGAACAGGCTTAAAGAGTTAATCTTTAGCCGAGTTGAAGGAATATCCATTATCATATTCTTTATCCATTCTGCCTCTTTGTCGACTGAGGCCAAATAAACAAATTCTGATTCCATAAACAACAATGCAATACAAGCTTGTCTTTTGGATTTCTCAATAATAGTAGCTCCACCCAAAGTGAATGCATATTTACTAGTGAACTTACTGTTTCTAATTTCTGAGCACCATGAGGCATCAGAGTATCTATCCACAGTTGGAAGATAACCAGTATAACATAGAACATAATCTTCAATTCCTTTAAGGTATCTCATCAGCCTACTAAGAGCATAATGCTCTTTACTAGGATTACTAGTAAAACGACTTAACATGCCAACCATATGGACTATGTCAAGTCTAGTGCAACCCATAGAATACATGAGACTATCAATTAGTTTTGACTATTTTAATTGATCCACACTAGTCCCTTCATTAGAACTCAGTCTTTTATTATAGTCACAAGGTATCTCACTTGATTTGCACTCACAATATCCCCAGGTAAAAAGTAACTACTCAATGTAATGGGTTTGGCTAAGAGAGATGGCTTGCCTTTCAAAGCTTACTTTCATACCAAGAATGGTATTAGCAATACCAACATCTTTCATGTCGAATTCTTTAGCTAAAACAATTTTATGTCACTCACTTCAGAATGATCAGAGTCAATAATCAACATATCGTCCATGTACAAGCAAATGATGGCTACCTTATTAGACATAAACCGATGGTAAATGCATTGATCGGAATAACTGGACTGAAAATTGTAACTCTTTACCACTTTGTCAAATTTAAGATACCAAGTCTTAGATACTTGTTTAAGACCATACAAGGATTCAATTTACAAACCTTGTTCTCGAAACTTTTCATGACATACCTTTCAAGTTCTTCCATGTAGATTTTCTCATTCAACTCTTCATTTAGGAAAGTTGTCTTTGCATCCATTTGATGTACTACATAGTGTTCAATAGATGCCAATGCAAAAACAATTTTTATAGTTGATAGATGACACACAAGTGAGTAGACATCAAAATAGTCTATTTCACTCTGCTATTTATAGCCTTTAGCTACTAAGCATGCTTTGTACTTGGATATTGATCCATTACTATTTAGTTTCTTCTTCAATACCCACTTGCAACCTATAGCCTTAGGCAAATTGACTAACTGTCTAGTGTGATTTTGCAGCAAAGAACTAATTTCATCATTTATGACTTCTGCCCACAGTAAAAAGTCCCTAAATCTCATTGATTCCTGATAATAGAATGGATCATCCTTTAGATGGTAAGTGACAAAATCCTCACCAAAAATTTTAGGTATTCTTTCCCTTATAGATACTCTAAGAGGTATTGATTCTGATATACTACTGTCTTGAGAACTTGTTTCATATTCATTAGATAATTCTGTAGACATGTCAATAGAGCCATGATAGTCAAGCCATGATCTCTAATAAATTTGTCCTAAAAGAAAATAACCTTTCTAGACTCTATAATGGCGTTAGTAGCCATGTCTAGAAATCTGTCAGTAGCACTATCTTTTGCACATCCTAAATATACATAGGTTATGGTTTTAGACTCCATCTTTGGTCGCTTAAGGTCTTGTATCCTCACATAAGCAATACAACCCCAAGTGTTAAGAGTATCATATCTACAAGGATGCTTATGTGATATCTCATAAGGAGTTGAAGAAAATTTAAAGTGAGGCAACCTATTTAAGATGTGATTAGCAGTTAGAATTGCTTCTCACTAGTAAAAAGGAGGCAGGCCAGTTGTCACTAACATAGAGTTTAACATTTCTATTAATGTCTTGTTCTTACACTCAACTACACCATTTGATTAAGTGAGTAAGGAGTACTAGTTTCAAATATTATGCCTTCTGAAGCACAAAATTCATTAAACCCCGTTATTGTATATTTTCCTCCTCTATCACTTCTAAACCTTTTGATTTTCAAGTTAAGTTAGTTTTCTACTCTAAACTTGAAAATTTTAAACTTTTCAAAAGTTTCATCTTTCGATTTTAACAAATAAACATGACAATATCTAGAGAAATCATTTATGAATGTTATTAGATACTTCCGACCACCTGTAGTAACGTAATTCTTGAAATTACAAAAGTCAGAATGTATCAATTCAAGAAGTTGTGTACTTTTAGAAACCAACTTAAAATTTTTTCTACTGATCTTATTTTGTGCACACACTTCACATTTGTTAAATTGAATAGAAGTGTTTAATGGAATGTTATGAGTTTTAGCAAGCTGTAGCATTTTGCTGTAATTTACATGTCTTAATCTGTTATGTAACAACTTTGGATCAATCAAAGTAGAACTCACATGGCATATGTTATCAGTAGCTAAACTCAACTTATACAAATCATTAACCATGAATGCACACCTAACTTAATATAACTTAATAAATAAAGTTACTTTACCATTCATAGTTGAAAAAGACATACCAAATTTATCAAATAAACTCATAGATATCAAATTCTTTTTAAGCAAAGGTACTACTCTAACATGCTTTCGAGTTAGTAATTTACCAGAAGAAAGTACCAAGTTTGCAGTTCCAGTGTGAGTCACCTCTGCTTCACCACCATTACAATTCTTCACTGTGTCTTTCATTTAAGTGATTTCAGTTAGTAAGTTCTTATCATTTGCAGCATGACATGTAATGCCACTATCTAACCACCACTCAAAAGAAGCATTGATCTTTCTATCAGTCATCATTGCAATGAATACCTATAACTCAGCTTTACCAACTAACATATTGGCCTTTCTTTGTGGTGTGCTAGTCTTTGACTTCTTTGGTAGCTTACACTCCACCGCCCAGTGATTTCACTTTCTACAATTATGGCACTTACCCTTCTTTTTGTTTTTTTGAAGATAGTCTTTTTGGCCTCTAATTGTAAAGATGATTCACTTTTTTGTGACTTGGACTTTTTGGGAAGTTTTTTGGAATGTGAAACTAAGTTGGCAACTAACTTTTGTTGTCCAACTTGTTCCACACCATTCCTAGCAATTCAATGTGAATATTCCTATTTAATTTGCCTAATCCCATCTGTTCTTTCAATCTGTGCATTTCAATTTTGAAGGAACTCCATTTGGCGAGTAGTTTACTTAACACAAGACCGGCAAAGAGTTTATCAGACAAATCAAAGTTTTTCTCTTTCATCTTGTTTCTCATGTTTTCAAGTTCAATTAATTGAGAGGTGATGCTTGAATTCATATTGAATTTAAAATCAAAGAACTTCTCTGCTAGGAGAGTTTTAGAGATCCCCTCTTGCTTTTAGAACTAAGCGTTCAAGCTATCTCATATCTCTTCTACCGTCTTCTACTCACTATAGGTCATAATTAAATGAGAATTTAGAGAATTCAACAAGTAATCTCTACAAAAAATCATCAAACTTTTTCTATTAATATTCATCAACATTCTCAGTAGTAGATCCAAAATTACTCAATACAGTGTAAAATATTTCATATTCTTTCATGCCAAATTGAACATGCAATTTCCAACCATGAAATTCAGTATCATCAAATGATTGCAATTTGATAATATCATATGAACTATATTTTGCCATTTTAGATAGAGCAGAGAATAAGAAAAAGTGCACCTACGAGTCCTCGTTGTTTACAAAGCCTTTAACCTTAGTTAAACTGCTCTTTGGAGGAGAAATTAGCCAAAATACATATAAAAAAGGATCCAAAGTGCCCAAAAACCTTAAGATAGACTACCTTTGTCGCCGAAAAACTCGATAGAAAAAGTCAACAACATGTCAAACTACAAGTCAACAATCAATAGTCAATGGTCCAGTTAGCAGTCTGACTTAGATCTGACTTGCTTGATTCGCTCGACTCGCTTGTGTCAACTCACCCAACTCGTCTAGCCAACTCGATTGTGTTGACTCGCCCGAAACTCGGTCCATGACTCAGTGTGTGACCAAAAACTTCAGAAGACTACATTTCTGTCGTTAGACCTCCGTTTGATGCCAGTGACTACTCAAAATGTTCATTTTGACGAGTAAAACAAACCAAAGTGGTCTCGCACAACTATATTTTTTGATATCTGGAAAGAAAGGTTTCGGCGTACAAGAACTTCAAACCCAGATTTCGGCAAACTCCACTGTCGTTGAATCAGAAATCTGATAGTACCGTTGAATTCCTTTTGTTGAAAGTTTCAAGTAAATACCTTACTTGCTTAAATTTGACATACACTGTTTGATTTGAACGAGTTTGGTGACTTGAAATATTACATTTTAAGATGTCATGTTTGGAATGCTTAGCAGTGTTACATTCAGTTAGATTATTTTCGAATATATATGCAAGTTATTAGGCTCCAACCCACATTGACCCTAATAACCAAGCCATCACTTATTAAACTTGTATGTCAATATACTATTTAAACTATATTTTAAATATATTCAACAAGAAAAAACTGAAGACTAATTTATGTGTGTTTTCTTTGTTTTTGGGTGAATTGCCAACAGAATTGTTTTGGCACCTCTGTTAAGGCAAAGATCTTATGGGAATGTACCTCAGCCACATGCTATTTTGTATTACTCGCAGAGAACAACAAAAGGTGGTCTTCTCATATCAGAAGCTACAGGAGTTTCAGATACGGCTCAAGGGTAATTATGCAAGCAGTTCATCCCAAAATTCTTGCTACTGCATAGAAACAAATACATGCCCAATTCTCAGCCTGGTATATGGACAAAGGAACAAGTGGAGGCTTGGAAACCCATAGTAGATGCAGTTCATGCCAAAGGTGGTGTCTTCTTTTGCCAGATTTGGCATGTAGGAAGAGTTTCGAATTATGGTATGTTCTTGAGTCCTCTTCCTGAATTGACATCTATTATGTGTTGTATCTAGAGCAAGAATTGTAAAAATGCAGTAGTAAAAATCTCATACAAAATTCACTTGAGAAGACCACTAAGTATGACGAATGGCAACTTCAAGTTTTAATGGCGTTAGATGCTGTGAACCATTTTGGAGGCAATCCAAGTATCTTTTTTCTCTGTTTGTGCAGTGTTTGACTAATTAGTGGTCCAGTTTATTTGGCATTGGAGCCCTAGAGCTTTTTATTTCCTCTAACGTCAGCTTCATATGACTGTCTTCCACAGGTTTTCAGCCCAATGGACAAGCTCCAATCTCATCTACAAACAAGGCATTAGCAACAAAAGTTTGATCACATGGCGTTGATGTTGCAGAATTTTCACCACCACGCCGGTTAAAGTCAGAAGAAATCCCTCAGATTGTTAATGACTTTAAGCTTGCTGCTATTAATGCAATTGAAGCTGGTAAGCATTTTATGCAATTTAAGAAAAAGCTCAAATCATATCTTTCTATGGCTTATATGTATTCATAAACAAGAAAGGGAGAAAAACTTGGAAGAGAAAACAAGATGATTCATTGGCTGATGATGTCGGTTCCTTTTGCAGGTTTTGATGGCATTGAGATCCATGGGGCTCATGGTTTTCTAATAGAACAGTTCTTGAAAGACCAAGTGAATGACCGTACAGATGAGTATGGAGGCCCTTTGGAGAACCGTTGCAGATTTGCTCTGGAAATAGTTGATGCCATTTCTAATGCAATAGGAGCTGACAGAGTTGGGATAAGGCTCTCCCCCTTTGCCAATTACAGTGAATCAGGAGATTCAAATCCACTAGCCTTGGGTCTTTACATGGCTGAAGCCCTGAATAAGTATGGACTTGCCTACTGCCACATGGTTGAGCCAAGGATGATAACTGTTGGTGAAAAAGTTGAATGTGCTGATAGCCTTCTGCCAATGAGGAAAGCATTCAAAGGTACTTTCATTGTTGCTGGCGGCTATGATCGGGAAGGTGGTAACAAAGCCGTGGCTGAAAATCGTGCTGATCTTGTTGCATATGGAAGAATATTCTTGGCAAATCCAGATTTGCCTAATAGCTTCAAGTTGAATGCTCCTCTCAACAAATACAACAGGGAGACTTTCTATATACCTGATCCTGTTGTTGGTTACACTGACTTCCATTTCTTGAAACCAATGCCTGAATCTAGGGTAGCAAAAACCATAATGAGAAACCAGATTGTATTGCAGGATTAGTGAGGAATAAACTTACTTTTCAGTAAATATTGTATCACAGAATCACTATCCAAAAGACTTTTATTCTAGATATGATATTTTTCAATTGGAATATGTTATTTGTCGCACTCAGTGTGCAATGAAAATGAGAGTCCTTTAAACGAGACTGTCTTAGCCAGTGGTGTTATGGTAGTCTGCTAAGCTTTTTTTATTGGTATTGGTATTGGTATGTATCCAAACGTACTTGTCACTTTCAGGGTGTATATAATATTAACAGTGCACAAAAGAGTTTTTGGTGCAACATCAATTTTGCGAAGTATAAAGCATGTTCCTTTGTTTATGTTAATCTATCTATGTGGATAAGCTACATGGTGAACATATGTATACTACGGCCAGAAGGCAAAATCTTTTTGCCATCACACCACAAAATGGCCACACCCTCCACGTATCATACTTTCATGGTTCTTTGATAATTGAGGACCGAGAGCAGTAGTGATCATCAACAGAATGGAAAAGAAGGCAGATGAGGGGCAAAATTCTCAGCAGCAACCAACAATCCCTTTACTGACATTATAAAATGGGAAATTTCCAGCTCTCTCATAGGTACAATCTGTGACTCATTTGGCATGTTTCTACCGGTCTTAACTAGCTTTACTATGCTTTGCATCAAACAACTGATCAGTTTTTGTTTTTATGTGAAAGTTTCTGCTATTTGATGATAGAACAACAGCGTTTTGGGAAAATCCTGTTAAGTGATTGCTTTTGACTATAGTTAAAAGCAGCCCCATCATTCAAATAATTCATCTTTTTTAAAGTTGATTGTAAATATGGAAAGCTAAAAAACCAAGAGAAGGGAGAATTTGTATAGCCCTGTTCTAAAAGATCGGTTTACATTGTCATCTATCTCGGTTGAATTAGTGGCCTTGATTCTTTGGCTAAGGTACTGAGAAGAATGAGCAATAAATCTTTGTAGGTGGTAGAGTGGATCCTTACATTTGGGCTATTCTTCCTACCAAGGACCAACTTATCAAGAGAGGCATTAAAGAGGATCTGGTGTGCAACATGTGTGGGGAGCAATTTGCAACTTTGGCGCATGTGCTACTTCACTGTAGACGTGCAAAGAATGTTTGGAAAATCGCTTCAGTACAGTGGGTAGATGTTGACTCGCAAGAGCAATCCTTCCAGGATTGGTGATTTTAGATTAGCATGGGGACTAAGGAAGGCAACTGGCAGAATAAACTTCAACTTGTAGTTTATATCCCGTAGATGTTATGGAAATCTAAAAATCTTTGGATTTTCCAGAACGAATGGAGAGAGGAAAGAGTTGATGTGGATCTGGCTTTGGCTGAATGGAGGGAATTCCAAGAGGGTAGGGAGCGTATCTAGCCAATTCGATGCACCATGGGAGGAAAATAGTACTATATATTGTTGATAGAGTTACGGTTCTAGGAATATAACTGTTATACTATCTACTATATAGGTAGTATGTTTAGATTATATAGTTTGAGTAAATTGCTAAAAGTAGTTTATTCTTGGGCTGAGACTCGCATAAAGTGCTTAGTTGATAATTACCATTTGGTAGTATTGTTTTATTGGATTTTTTGATTATATCAATACAACTATCGTTTTAAGTTAAAAAAAAATGCATGTGTAATATACCTATATAGGATATATTGGTGCTATTATTCAATTATTTAGCATCATTCATCCCTTTACATTAGACGTTAGTTTGATCTCATCCTTTATATTCAAAATGTTTCAATTTAATCTCTTAACTTGCCAATTTGAATATAAATTGTCATTTTAATGGAATCAAGCCAAATAAAACTTAATGCATTCAATCACTAACTTGCACAATTTATAAATATTTTATCTAAATTATATTTCTAATTATTTAAATCACCTCCAATTTTGACATTTTACAATTTAGATAATTAAGGGGTAATTTTATCTATTTAAAGTATATCTTTGACAATTAATAAAAATTGACATGCATTGTGAAAATTACAAATTAGGTGGAAGTGATAAAATATGAAATAAAGTTTTTAGGAAGTATTTTGCGAAAGATTAAAAGTTTAGAGTGATTGTTTATAATTTATTCTCTATTTTAATTTCTTCCATTGCCTTTTATCTTAGACATGTGTAAGTCATGTGATTGAATACATTAAATCCCACTTGGTTTGATTCCATTACAAGGATCAATTAGAATTAAAACTTTAAATTTAATGATCAAATTGGAATTTGTTGAATATGACAGACCAAATCAAACTTTAAGTTGAAGGACAAATTGCGCTATTTAGACATATTTAGATAATGATATTGTTTTGCATCATTACTAAAGGTAAAAAAAAAAGGTTTTGTAATGTACTATCTACAACAAAAAAATGAACTTATTTTACTTTTTGCAAATCTATATGTATAAATATAAAGAGAGGGACCTTTTGAAAAGAAAAAAAGATAAAGTATATGAAATAGAAACACGAAGGATTGCCTTTAAGAAAATGGACATGAGGCTCAGCCAACCATATGCAGTACGATAATCCAAGAAATGCAAAAAAATAATAATAAATAAAATAAAAAGTAAAAAGTAAATAGCTCAGCCAACCATATACCAAGGCAAAAGGTTATTAGTATGAGTTAGAATATAAAATGGATATCTGTAAAGTTTGTGAACTTATAATGTTTGCAGACCTTGGAGTATAAGACTTATATTTTGCTAAACTACTATTAAATGCTAGAAGAGAGTTTGCAAGTGATAGGGAAGTCTTGAGTGTGAAAGTGATAGAGTTTTGAAGAATTTATTGATATTTTTCCTTTTGTGTTGTGTGATTTTTCTAGAGTACCCCTGCTATAGTATTTGTATTGTAGTTTATCAGTAGATTTTTTTCCTTTTTTTTTTTGGCTACAGTGTGCTGCTATAGTGCGTCCGAATCCCGTTTCTTTAATCTGTTACATGGTATTGCTACAATGTATTAATCCCACTGATATAGTGGTGCAATTTTCTTGGACCCACTACTACAATGAGTGAAATTCTTATGGACTTATATATTGATCACTAGACAGGACTATTGTGTGAACTTTGTTCATAAAGGAAACAACCATACAATTCACTCTACCTAGCCAAAATTTTTATAATTTTCACATATTTGCCTAAGAAATTTTAGGATTGTTTGTCATTTTTATAGACATTAGCCTCCCTATATTTTGAAAATTCATCTTTTCTCTTATTTTGCCATGACCTCCCCTACCCCTCCTCCAAAAAAATTTGAAAATTCATCTTTACTTTTATTTTGTCCTATAAATCTTCGAAAATTTACTTCTTTCTCATATTTTGTCCCCATTAAAAGCTAAAAAATGTTTAAATTACCCTTTTATTACTAAAGTTACTAAAACAGTTTTAAGTAAAAACAAAGCACGCACTTGCTTTTAAACAATGCGTACAAAGCTCAAAATGAAAATTCATATCATTCACTATATATCCCAAGTTATATGGTTTTTTTTTTTTTTTGTGAAGGAATAGTTATATGGTTTTAAATAGTTATAATTATTGTTAGTATATTTTCTATTTCAATATTTACAATCGCAATTAAAAAAGAAAAGTCATATTTTGTCCCTAACATTGGGTGCCCCTTACACAAATTTTTGGTAATGTTTCATATAATGATTGCAAAATTTTTTAAGCATAATGTTTCATGAAATGACTTCAGTAACTGGGACAGATCTAGCTAACCAACTAATTGACTTGGTAACTAGGACAACTAGACTCTGGATGAGTACTTCAAAACAAAGTTATTTGGAAAAAAAGTTACATTAGAATGTGTGAAATTTTTTGTGAGTATTTTTTGATAGAAAATGTATTTTGAAGGGAAAAAAATTTAAAAATTTATGTAAGAAAAATTTGAGTGGAAAAATTTGAATTTTAAATTTTAAAATAAAAATATGTTTGGATAGTTTATTTTTGTTTAAAAATTTACTTATTTACAAATTGAAAAATCCATGTCCAAATAGATCCTAGTCAACCAACTCACTCCTCAAATTGGTACGAAAGTTTCCCAAACAAAAATAAAAAAAAGGATGAATATCATATTCTTACTGATGTTTAATATATATTAGTGGGGATTTGAGGCATAATATAATCACCAAGAGACAACCTTCTCCTTTCAGCATATTGTACAACACAAACTGTGCAGCTTTATGGTATCAAAGATTTTTTTTTTTGAAATCCAAGATATTATTTCATAATCAAGTGGCAGAGCTTACGTCATAATTTGTCATAGAGGGGGCCTGCGTTCGCGCGGCCCCTGCCCAATCCTAAGTTCAAATAGGTAGCTGGTGGACCAATTGGGTTTCTTGATGTTAATAATTGGTTGGGCCTGTTTTGGCTTTCATAATCTATTCATAATGAAGTGTGAAGCTCATAATGAAATTTAGAGATATTGATAAAATTGATAAATAATTTTTTTTATTATTCACAGATAAATTTTTTTTTTGTATATTTTTTATAATTTTATTTAATTTTTTATATGAGGATTATTTTGTTAGTTACTCATAAAATTTATAAATTTTAAATTGAATATCAGGATCAGAAAGTTGCTAATCTAGCGTACGCTAACAGATGCACTTTACTAACTATTTTCCGTGGAGTTTTAAACATGCAACAATCCTCCAAATGGGTCACTACCTTGGTGATGTCTTCTGCTATACTGCGTTCTTGTGGGTCAGCAGCATTTGGATTTATTATAGTTTGCAAAGCCCTCAAGAAGTCAGTCAATAATATGACTTTAGACCATCCTTTTTTGACTGCTTCCACCATGGAGTCAAAAATTGCCAATAATTCCACTTGAGTTGAAGAAAGAGCATAGGCAATTTTGGAATTTGATGATAAAACTTGTCCATCCTTATCCTCTATTATCCAAGCCAATGCAGCTTTACCCAGTTCTATTTTGAAAGACCCATCTGTGATAATTTTGACAAAATCTTTATGTAAGCAGTACATGTCATTCTTGTCGGTCTCCCAGTTCCAACTTATCCGCATGGATCCAAACATCGTTTTTGTTGTTGTACAAGCGTGAAACTCTTTCCTTTCATTAGACTCTGCTTCCCAGCTATCGTGCCATTCCTTCAAGACTTTCATAGATATTTTCCAAATGGAAACTGGGGATTCTACTCTATTCTCCCAAACGGCATCACATCTTGTTCTCCATAATGTTCACAATATGGAAGCTAAAAGTTGTATGTCGGCAAGAGTGGGTGCTTCAAGAACCCAATTCCTGAACCATTGCCCAAATTTCATTGGACTTCCAACATCAAATTTGAAACCCAATGGGGAGCATTTCCATGTTCTCTTTGCCAATTCACAGTTTAATAAGGTATGGGAGATGGTTTCTTCATTCTCTCCACACCTACAACATATTGGTGGCATAAGAACCCCTCGCTTCTATAGTTGATCGGTTGTGGGACAAATGTCATGTATTGCCTTCCAAAGAAAAAGGTTGATCTTTGATGGTAATTGTAAAGACCAAAATTTTTTCCAGAACTTCTCACCATCAATTTCCTCTTTCCAGCTGTTACTTTCATGGACCGAGGACGAAGGCTTTTTTTGTTCTTCCACAGACATGCCTAAGTGGTATCCAGTTTTCACACTGTAGATCCCTTTTTTCTCCGCTTCCTAGTACATCATGTCTTCAATCTCCTCACTGAATTTTGGCAAATGTATGGCAAGAATGGATGGAATGATATCCTGTGGAAAGATTGCTCTTATAAGGGGAGTTCTCCAGCTTCTGCTGTGTTTATCAAGTCTGCAACTCTAAGACTGAGGTTTCCATCTTGGAATAATGGGCTTGCTATTAGGGGGTTGATCTTGTGAGGGAGCCAATTGTCTTTGATATCTATTTTCTGTCAATTACACACTTTCCATTTCAATCCCTTGCAGAGTAATTCCTTTCCCCACATAATGCTTCTCTAGCCCTATGTCCAGTTGTACCCTCTGTCCAGTTTCAAAAAATCTTTTTTCCCACAATATTTAGCTATGAAGAACTTCGAGAAGAAGGAATTTCTGTCTGAGTAAATTTTCCAAGCCAGCTTGGCCAACAGAGCTTGGTTCATTAACCGAATAGATCTCATTCCCAGTCTTCCTCGAAATTTGGATTTACAAATCGATTGCCACGATCTCCAATGTATTCCTCTTCCCTCCTTGTCTCCCTTTCATATGAACTTGGCTAGAAAGCAATCAATGCTTCTTGAGGTAGAAGCTGGAATTTTGAACACTTCAAGTTCATATAGTGGTATTGATGCTAGAACATGCTTGGATAGTATTATTCTTCCCATGACAGAGAGATGCACATTCTTCCACTTGTGCACCTTCCTTTTTATTTTATTCACCAATCCCTCAAACATTTTTGTTTTTGGGACGGAAAAAATTGAGATTATGCCCTAGATACTTGCTAGCGACATCCACAAGTGGGATATTGAACATAACTGCTAGCAAGCTTCTCCATTCCAAACTTTTATTGGGACTGACCACTATTGATGATTTTCCAAAGTTGATACGTTGGCCAGATTGGGATGCATACCAATTCAGTATTCTACTCAAGCCATTGACTGTCTTCATATTAATATCAAAGAAAATTAGATAGTCATCCGCATACATGAGGTGTGATACTCTTGGGACAGTCCTACCTATTTTGATTCCTGCACAAGATGTACCTTTAGTTTGCAATAGCATTTTTGAGAGGGCATGTTGACAAAGAATAAACAAGAAAAGTGATAGTGGGCATCCCTGTTGAAGGCCATTTGTTGGTATAATTGTTCTGGATAACTCTCCATTTAGTTTGACCTTTATAGAGGTAGTGGACACACATTGCATGATCAACTCAATCCATGATTGTGGAAAGCCAAATTTCCTTAGCATATTTTCAAGGAATAGCCAAGATAGTCTATCAAAGGCTCTGCTCATATCTAGTGTTAAAGCAGCAAGGTAGTGAGTACCTTTTTTTTGCTTTCGTATATGCTCGAAGACTTCATGGGCTAGAAGGACATTTTCATTGATGGACCTACTAGATACAAAAGCATTTTGATTGGGTGAAATCAAATTATTGATCACCTTTTTTAACCTATTTGCTAAAACCTTTGCTATCACTTTGTAGATTACATTACAAAGGCTTATAGGTTGAAAGTCTCGTGGCTCTGTAGGGTTATGACATTTTGGGATCAGGATGATCACCATTTCATTCCGTGCCGGTTTCATCTCTTTTGTCGTGAAGAATTCCAGTACAGCATCAGTGACACCTGTCCCCACTATGTCCTAAAAATGTTGATAGAACCCAGCTGGTAGTCCATCTGGTCCAGGAGATTTCCATTTGCCCATCAGAAAAACAGCTATATGGATTTCCTCTCTTGTGAAGTCATTGTTGAGCCACTCTTTTTGCTCATTGCTTAGTTGCTCATCCACAAACCCTAATACATGCTCATGCTCATTCACATCCGGGTTGTCTTTTGGGAAGTGTGATTCATCTCTCCATATACTTTCCAGATGGGTAGATAAAATGTCCATCATCTCCTATTGGCTACTTGTCCAGTCTTCATTCTTTGTCTTTAATTGGTTGATGTGATTCCTTTCTTTTCTTTTGCTTGCTCAGTTGTGAAAGAATTTGGTGTTAGCATCTCCGTGGCTGACCCAATGAATTTTTTATCTTTGCTTCCGGTACTAACATTGAGCTGTCATCAAATCATCAAATTCTTTCTTTTTCTTTTCTTCTAGATCTGATTCATCCTTGATCTGCACTTTCTTCTGTATGGCTTCCAGTTCTGCATGCAGTCCTGTTATTTTCTTCTCTAGATTACCAAACTTAGTCCTGCTCCACGTGGATAACTGATCAGTAGTGTCAGCTACCATCCTCCAAAGTTCTTCCATCTTGGACTAGGCATGGTCAGAATGCACATCTTTTGGTGTCTAGATTTGTTGGACAATATTTCTTGCTTCTTTGTGATGTGCCCAGAATTGTTCAAACAGCCTTGTTTTCTTGAATTTGATTCTTCCCTCTCCCGGATAGGAAGCCAATAGCATGGGACCATGTGACCTGTAAATGGGTAGGTTACGAACCATAGCCTTGGGGAACAGATGGAACTACTCACTGTTGGCCACTACTCTATCCAATCTTTCATAAATGCTCTCCACTTCTTTTCTGTAGTTGGACTAGCTATACCAAAGTCCCAGATTATGAACCTCTGCTAAGCCCAACAATTCCAAGATGCCTTTTATATGTTGTGCCCTTCGCTTAGGAATTGGGTTTCCTCCTATTTTGTCTTCATGGTTCCAAACTTGATTAAAATCCCCTGCAAGAGCCACTGGTAATGAAACTCCATGAAATCTAGACAATACCTCCTCCCACATTTATTCTCTTTTATGTTGTTGGGGTTGATCATAAAGAAGCATTAATAGCCATTCTTGTCCCGTTACTTCAGTGAATTTAACCAAAAAGAAATTTTTTGTTTTGTGTAAACATGGTATCAAAGATTGATAACTATAATTCTTCAATGACAGATGGCCATTAGTCAGCCAGGAATTTTCAAAACCATCAACAGTAAAGGATTAATACATCAATAGCATTCCACTGCAAACAAAATCTTGGATGAATAGTGATAGTATAATACTATAAAACCATCATTCTATACTGGAAAAGTATGGTATAAAGTTCAAAGTAAAGCTTAAAGTACTGCTTAGTTTGCTTCAAAAGATATTACTCATTCTCCCTCAATATCAATATGTATTCCTAAGTACCATCACAAGATTGTACCCTTTGGGCTCTTTCCAATTGCTCTCTCAACTCACGAATCTCATCCTTTGATTTCTTCTATAATTTTACACGCTCTTCAACTTGCCTTAGGGCTCTCTCTGATTGTTGTTTGAACTCTGCTAAGCTTCCCTTTGGGCTCTCTCCAAATCCCCTTTCAACTTAATAATCTCTTCATTTGACTCTGCCAATTGCTGTTCAAGTCTACATGTTGTCTCCTCAAGCTTTGCATTGACCTGTTGATTCAAGTAAGACAAACTCAAAGACAAGGACTGAAAAATACTTTCCTTAGAAAAGGTATCAATCCAACCTTTGAAATTCCATCATACATGCTTGCTCACAAACTTTAAGTTTTTTAGGCAATGAGAAATTGAAATCAGTCAAGTCATCCAGTGAATAAATATTGTTCACCTGCTGTTTAAATGTTCATGCATGACAAATTCCATCAGAACATGCACACGTTAAAATTATTTCTGAATCAGATGCATTATTCAAACTTCTAAAATTGTGATTCCAACCCTTGTCGCGATGAACATTGCTACATGACAACGCTTACATGGATTTGCAGTTTCAAAAACCGAGCTATAAAGAATAGAGTAGAATATGATCTTCATGCAGAAGAATGGATATAATCTAAAACAGAAGTCCTTTGATGCGAAAACAGAAGTCTTATGATGGCAATTTTGGTAACAGAAGTTTGATGAAATCAGGCCACCATGATATGTTCAAAAGCAAGAAAGAGTCGAAATGAGAAGTTTAATTTCTAAAAGAATGTCTGGGATATTCATCAGAATGAAGTTGATCATAATTCCAGTATAAATTGACCATTTCCACAATCTGACCACAGTACCATTGGAAACTTTTTCACACATCTCCGAGCCAGGAAAAGTTTAGGTATTTGATACACTAAAATGCTTGAACAAAACATCAGCAATTTGCTCAAAGAAATTAAGCAAATCATGTCTGCAAGCATTGTATGCATTTTCTATATTTGTGTGAAACAGTTTCTAGAAAATACTGAGGTCTATGTGAGAAAAGGCATTCCGAATCATTCATTCATTTTGCTTCCTCAATCCGCCCAAAGGCCGACTGATACTATTCCAACAATTACATACAAATTTAAAAAAGAAATGCATATATAACAGTCAACATGAAGCCGCATGATTTGTAACTAAAGACTGCAATTGAAAATAGATAGAATTTAGAAAACTATAATCGAGATGTTGAAAATATAATAGTACAAACGTACCATTGTCGTAATATTAGCTTCATCTGCTCCTCAGCTGCTTTAAGAATCTGCTTCTTCAACTCATCTCTCCTGTTTTGAGTACCCTTCTGATGAATCTGCCTTTGCACCAGATCATGAAGAATTGTGACTCCTTTCTGTTCAAAATTTAATTTCACAGTTGATTATTTTTCATTATTAGATTGATGTATATTCTCAAAAAAGAAAAGACCCATTAGGCTGAAGTCAGGTCTGAGTGGGCGGCACAAATACACCACCCCCAACAAACTAATGATATATACCATGAAAGCTAGCTCACCTTAAATTCGCGAAATAGCTCATCAGCATATGGTTTTCCTCCATTTTTCATCACAACGTCATGAACCAGTAAAAGAAGGTTTTCAGCTTACTCGACTTTCTTGCATTCATCTTTTGTCCTGTAATCAAAAACCACTCGCTTGTTCCCACACTTCTGAAGCATTTCCTATACCAATCAAGATCAAAGCTTTCATGCACAACCTACATGGTTCTTTCAAATCACAACTGTAAATTTAACACGTTACATGCACTAAACTAGAATTCAAGACAACTTATCGACCAAATCAATTAGATCTTGTAGCAGACTTACTTTTAGTGCCTCAGGGCAGCTACAAGCCTAGTGATCATCCAAAGTTTCATCTTCTAGGTCATCCCCACCAGTAAAAACACAATCATGTAATTACCGATCTTGCTTCTGAAATTTTTTTGAAGTATTTCAACAGCAGCTGCTTGTTCTCTAGTGAAACATACTTTGAATGCCACAATTATGAGGATGGCATGGATACCATCTTTATCCATGATAATACATCTGTCAATCTCCTTCCCAGTGGATTCAGGACTAGATATATAACAACCCTGCAATTTATATTACAAAGATTAGCCTTTTTCAAATTCAAATTAATGCATCAAATGTTCAAAATAAATCTCATTACGAAGATGAAATATACCAGGTGTGCCAATCACATTAAGAATTTGGCCATCTTCCAAAATAGTCCTCTGTAGCTCACAAATAGTTCTCACACCTTCAAGCTTAGACGTTGATTTGAATGCCTTGGTTCCGAGGATGCTATTACCAGTTGCACTCTTTCCATTGCCCGTGTAACCAACTAGAACAATAGTTCGAAACCTATTCAAAGGGAAACTAAACTCCCAATCATCCTCAATAACTAAAAATCTGTTCATTTTCCTTGAAAATTAACAGCTGACAAGGGATTAGAATCTCGAGAAACTGCACAAATACGAGGTATATTAATTACAAGAACTAGGATGAGAATTTGAAAACAACAAATTAAGCCCACAAATATAGCAAGAAAATCCAAACATTTTTGTGATCAATAGGCAAATTGATCCACGAAGCTACTTTTTTTTTTCATTTTCAACTCAACTGTGTGCGTGCTCCTAAATACTATATAGCATCATGCTAGTAATTCGGAATTAAAAAAAATCATTTTAGGACTAAATACTCCATAGTGATAGTATTATTATACATCCTCTTAGCTGCTCAGGAATACCTTAGTCCATAAACAATAGACTATTAAAGATTAGGCTAAGGATTGACGTACGGTTTTTGCAAAAATAGTAAAATATCACTTCCAATTCAATATTCATGCCCTAAAAAACTATCAGTAATGAATAAAACATTCACGGTATGAATTCTCAACGAAAAAAATCAGCAAATGCAGCTACATAAGAACTGAAATTTTGGCATTGTATGGAACTTTTTGTTGGGTATATAATATAACCCAAGTGTATGTTCTAATATAAGCCCAATAGGTAATGCACCTTTGTAGTGGGCCTATATGGGCAGGAGCCCATTAATTGGTTTTAACCCTAGTGTATCCCTATTTATATGCTAGCTGGAGGTAGCGTGTTAGGTATTCCAAATTAGATACCTAGAGTGTAATGCTTCAAGTAATCGCATATACTATTGCTTGACTTTAAACCCTAACAATCTTGAAGCATTAGGTATCATATATTTGAGAAAAAAAAAAGAAAGGAAAAAAATAAAAAAAAGAAAGGAAAAAAATTTGTGAACAGTACGTGAATAGTGCCGCAGGGGTATTTTAGTCCGATTGAAAGTTGACTTTTTACTCCGGTGACTGATCGAGTCAAAGGAGTAGTCCATCTCGTGTATCTCGACAAGAGGAATCCATTGGTGGTGTCAGTTTTCTGATTTGGTGATCGGAAAACGGCGAAATCTGCGTTTAAAGTCGCGGTAGCCGAAAATTTTCTCTTCAGATCTTGAAAGATCCAAAAAGTTTTGGCTTGTAAGGTTACTTGGGTTGTATTCTCCTTGTCAAGACGATCATTTTGAGGGGTTACGGGCCTTAATCAGAGTTCGGACGACGGAGAAATAGTAAATTAAAATTCCGGCAAAGTTTGGGGAAGGAGCAATGTTCATCCGTTGACCGATTACTGTTCATCCGTTGACCAAGTGCAGTTGACCAGAGTTGACTTTTCCAGAATTTTGTCAGCTTCTGAAATCAGGTGCACTCATTCTATTTTTTCCATTCTTACTTATTAAAAATGGAAAAACGCATGCCAATTGAGATGGTCAAATTTCATACTTTTAGTGGGTCTGAATTTAATTCATGGAAGCGAAAGACTCAGTTTGGTTTAAAATATGAAAATATTTTTTATACTGTTTTGAGTACATTTGCTGATACTACTGAGGAAGTTGATGAGTCTCAATGGAATAAAGATGATGACTTCTGCAAAGACTATTTATTGAACTGTCATTCAGACCGTTTAGCAGAAGTTTATAGCAAGTTTAAGACTGCTAAAGAAATTTGGGACAATTTAGATGCTCAATTTAAGAAGGAGGAGGAATTGTCAAAAACACATCTTGTTGACAAATTCATGGATTTCAAATTCAAGGAAGATATGGAAATCACTCATCAAGTAACTAATCTAGAAAATTTGAGATCTAAATTAACTAGTGAAAACATCATCGTTTGTGATCCTTTTCTAGTTGGTGCCATTATTTATAAATTACCATCTGCGTGGCATTCTTTCAAAACTGAGATGTACAGGAAGAAAGTACAGGTGGAACTGGATGATCTTAAACGATTCATTAGAATCGAGGATGAGAATCGAGTTAGGAATAACTTGGAGATGATTAGACAGCAACAATCAGCTGCTAACGCGGTCACAAATCTCAAGAAATTTCCTAAGAAATCCAAGTCACACAAGAGTGAGTCTCAACAATTGGAGGCCAAAAAGCCTATCTTTAAGAAAAAGAAGGGCAAGTGCCACAATTGTGGGAAGTGGGGCCACTTTGCAGCAGATTGTAGGCAACCTAAAAAGGACAAATCTGACACACCAAAAAAGGAAGCAAATATGCTAGTACAGAAGACTGAGCCTCAAAAATTTGTTGCTATGGTGGGCAATAATGGAAAGGCCGATTTCTTCGAATGGTGGTTAGATTCAGGGCAACGTGCCATGTCTGCAAAAATGAAAAGTTACTTGATGATGTTGCTGAGGCCAACGAAACTATTGTTGTGGCTAGTGGGGCAGCGGAGACGGTGACTCACACTGGTACTGCAAATATGAGCCTTTCTTCAGGTAAACTTCTAACTTTAAAAGATGTTAAAGTAGTTCCTGCTATTCAAAAGAATTTAATTTCTATTAGTTGCTTAGACAATGCTAGCATGAGCATATTTATTTCTGGTGGTAGAGTAACTTTATCTGTTAACTCTCATTATTTTGGTTGTGGATTCTTGATTGGTGGTATGTATAGATTGAGTTCTGTAAATGAAACGGTCAGCCAAGTTAGTTCAAATTTAATTGATCCTACAACATTGCATAATCGGTTAGGACATGTGAACTACAAGAAAATGGCTAGACTAGCTAAAACTCATAATATACCTCTAGATACTTCGATCAGATTCAACAGATGTGAAGTATGTGCTCAAACGAAAATTACTAGAAAACCATTTCGTACGGTTTCTAGGAGTACACAACTTCTTGAATTAATACATTATGACCTCTGTGACTTTAAAAGTTTCACAACTAGAGGTGGTCGGAAGTATTTGGTAACTTTTATAGACGATTTTTCTAGATATTGTCATATTTATCGGTTAAAATCAAAAGATGAAGTATTTGATAAATTTAAGATTTTCAAGAATCGTGTTGAAAACCAGTTGAACTTGAAAATTAAAAAGTTTAGGAGTGATAGATGAGAAGAATATACATTGACAGGGTTCAAGGAATTTTGTGCTTCAGAGGGCATAATACTTGAAACTACTGCTCCTTACTCACCTTAATCCAATGGCATAGCTGAACGTAAGAACAGGACGTTAACAGAAATGTTAAACTCTATTTTATTGACAGCTGGCATGCCTTCTTGTTATTGGGGAGAAGCAGTTTTGACTGCTAATCACATCCTGAATAGGTTGCCGCACTCTAAGTTGTCTTCAACTCCTTATGAGATATGGCATAAACATCCTTGTAGATATGATACTCTTAAGACTTGGGGCTGTATTGCTTATGTGAGGATACCAGACCCTAAAAGACCTAAGGTGGGGCCTAGGACAAACACTTGTGTGTACCTAGGTAGTGCAGAGGATAGTGCAGCTGATCGGTTCTTGGATCTATCAACCAATGTGGTTATAGAATGTAGAGATGCAGTTTTCTTTGAAGATAAATTTCTTCGAGATCAAGGGTTGACAGTACCCGGCACTATAGAAATAATTTCAGAATCACCTAAAGAAACTGAATCAAATTCCTCTGACACTCGGATAATTGCTGAATCTGCACCTTTAAGGGTTTTTACAAGAGAACGAGTTCCCAAAACGTTTGGTGAGGATTTTGTCACTTACCATTTAGAGGATGATCCATCCACTTATAAAGAAGCGATGAGATCTAGGGACTCCTTATTGTGGGCAGAAGCCATTGATGATGAAATGAGCTCTCTGTTACAAAATCAAACTTGGCAACTAGTCGATTTGGCAAAAGGGGCTAAGAATATAGGTTGTAGGTGGATTTTGAAAAACAAACTTAATCCTGATGGATCTATAGCTCGGTATAAAGCACGTTTAGTAGCTAAGGGCTATACTCAAGTAAGTGGGGTAGATTATTTTGATGTTTACTCCCCGGTCTGTCACTTGACTACGATAAGAATTCTTCTTGCTTTGGCATCTATTAAGCATTATGTTGTACATCAAATGGATGTAAAGACAGCTTTCCTAAATGGAGATCTGACTGAGGAGATCTACATGAACCAACCTGAAGGGTTTGTCAGGAAAGGTTTTGAGAACAAAGTTTGTAAGTTAAACAAATCTTTGTACGGTCTAAAACAAGCACCTAAATTGTGGCATAAAAAATTCGACAAGGTAGTAATGAGTTTAGGATTTTGATCCAGTTACTCAGATAAATGCCTTTACTACCGTTCTGTGTCGAATCAGGTTGCGATTATTTGCTTGTATGTAGACGACATGTTGATACTTGGTTTCGATCATTCTGCAGTGAGTGACGTAAAAGCCGAGTTGACAAAAGCATTTAAAATGTTCGATCTTGGTGTGGTAGACATCATTCTTGGTATGAAAGTAAGTTTTACAGAGCAAGGTATGACTCTTAGCCAAACTCACTACATTGAAAAACTACTTTCTACCTAGGGATACAGTGAATGTAAAGTGGCTGAGACACCGTATGATCCTAATAAACGGCTGAACCCCAATGAGGGAGCTAGCGTGAATCAATTAGATTATTCTAAATTGATTGGTAGTCTCATGTATGTAATGATATGTACCAGACCAGACATAGCCTTTTCTGTAGATATGCTGAGTCGTTTCACTAGTAATCCCGGCCCTGAGTATTGGAATGCCCTCACGCGACTTATGCGATATTTGAAGGGTACCTCCAACTATGCTCTATGTTATAATGGCCATCCTCCTATCTTGGAAGGATTTTCTGATGCATCGTGGTGCTCGGAATTAGGAGACAGTAAATCTTCTAGTGGTTATATTTTCACACTGGGTGGAGCGGCTGTTGCGTGGAAATCCAAGAGACAGACTTATATTGCTTTGTCGTCTATGGAATCAGAACTTTCTGCTCGCCTGCATGAGAAGCAGAGTGGATAAGAGACCTGATCCTGGATATTCCATTAACCTGTTTAAAGATTAATTCTTTAAGTATGTTCTGTGATAATCAGGTTACAGTTTCGGTAGTGAAAAACTCACTCTTTAATGGTAAGAGGAGACATATTAGGCTGAAACATGCTCTACTGAATTATCTCATAGAACACGGTATTATCACTTTGGTCGATGTGAGATCGAAAGATAATATGGCTGATGCTCTCACAAAGGGACTGACCAAAGATCGAATATTCAAAATTGTGGGGGAAATGGGGTTAAAGACTATATAGACATGTCTTAACCTACATTTATGTTATGTTGAATTTTTCGAATCTCTCTTTGTTGGCTAAGATAAGCACTTGATAGTGTTTCGACGATGTTTATGGTTGTCAATATATCATCCACATTTGATGATATATCCTTTTTGGGTGAATTGTCTCATTCCACATGTGATGAGGTAATTTTACTCATTTTGGATGTTCGGTTTAGAGCGGTTGTATCATTCCATATCTGATGATGCTGCTTAATTAAATTTGGACTTGATAATTGTAACATTCCACATAGAAACATGAAATGGTTCTTTTGAAAAGAAACTGTTTAGGTCTTGTTCTTATAAAGAAACTAGACATTGATGCTTATTGGTATGTGACATTGATGCATATTGTTATTGACATTGATGATTATTGTTATTGATATTGATGCTTATTGGCATTGATATATATTTATTTTCAGTCATTGTGGTATTGTGTTAAGTTCTTTTGGTAAAACTAGACACTTTAGTTTGTTACACAAATGATTGGATTTACATGAAATTCATATTTGGTAACTTGCAGAAAATGACAGAAATGGAGGAGCTGATTCCAACTGGGATCCTGAAGGGGATGATCTACTTGATGGATAATTTCTCTAGAGCTCTGCACTGTGGGGGACTATTATTTTCTTTGAAGTTGAATAAATAGTTCACTTACATATGAAATTGCCCATTTAGTTTGAGTTTAGAATATTTCTAAAATTCTTGTGCTCGAAGTTTAGAGAATTTCTAAAACTTTGATTTGGTTCACTTATGAGTGAGACCTATTGATTGTGTTTGATTGAGTTTAGATTGTTTCTAAAACTCATAATTGTTTTTAAAGAATTCATATTTTTGAGTAATGAATCTTTTTGTGCTATGAATGATTCAAAATTCTGTTTTGAACATTACATTATCTATCTATTGGATTGTGCTATATGTAGAACATAGGAGGAGATTGTTGGGTATATAATATAACCCAAGTGTATGTTCTAATATAAGCCCAATGGGTAATGCACCTTTGTAGTGGCCCTATATGGGCAAGAGCCCATTAATTGGCTTTAACCCTAGTGTATCCCTATTTATATGCTAGCTGGAGGCAGCGTGCTAGGTATTCCAAATTAGATACCTAGAGTGTAATGCTTCAAGCAATCGCATATACTATTGCTTGACTTTAAACCCTAACACTTTTGTCATATTTAAACCCCTTAAACCCTAAGACCACGAAGTCGTATTTAGATACTCAAACAAGAAAAACTAAAGCAATAAAGTTTCTCGGTTTTAAACAACTAGTCAATCCTGTAAAAGTAACCAAAAAATAAAATCAAATAAACTCATTGATCATTACATATATGTCATATCACTACAAGAAAATTGACATTTAGTCACATAGTCAAAGTAGTCAATAAAAATATAATAGTCATCACAAATGGGATTCAGTGACCAAAACCTTGTCGTCACATAGTGGTGAAAGAAGCTTCATCGGTAATACACGTTCGTCACCAGGGTGGTCACCAATTTATACTAGCTGGTGACCAAAAACTGTCATCACGCTCTTGGCGACGACATAAAGTGGTCACCAAAACATGATATTTTCGGTCACTAATAGTACATGATGTCATAAAAAAATAGTGATCGGTGACCACTTTTGGTCATTACATACTGTGGTAAAGGTACGTAAGAAGGTAAACACCATTTGTGACCACCTAAATTTGTCCACAAATTGTGTGCAAATGACCATAGTTAGTGACGAAATTTTTTTTTCAAGTATTGTCATATGGACAACCATTAGTAACCACATTGTTTTCTCACCAATTTGTCACAAAATTTAGCAGATTTGTGACTAATTGTCCATGCCACAATAATTGTCATTATTAATTGTCGAAGTAGCAATATAATCTCATGATTGTTGATGACGATTTTTGTGGTTAATAATAATGTGTTGGTGATGAAATTCAAGTCGTCACTAATCTCTTAAATGCAATATCAAACCATCCAAACAACACCAATATTAAAATACAGCATTTCCCAATTTTTTTGAATCGAAAGATCGACATTAAAATGCAATATCAAACCATCCAATCTCTTAAATGTAGTATTAAATGCAGTACAAAATGAAATACAAGATTGTTTGAATCCTGTATTTTCCAATGCACCCATTCAAGCTCATAAGCCATTGCTTTCAACTCCTCAATAAACATTCTATTAGCTTCACACATGTCCACATAATCAACTTCACCCCCGACATAAGACTTTGTAAATACATCACCTAATTGTCCATCGTAATGCAGTCTAATGCTAAAATATTCACTGTTGGATACTGCAGGTTGAATTGAGTCAAGAACATTAAGCAATACAAAGGTTGCTTATTTACAAGCCAAGAACATTAAGCAATACTCAATGGAGCTTATTTACAAAGTTTCATCATTAAGCAATACAAAACATCATAACATATTGCCAAATACATCACATGAACACATAACTCTAAATTGAGTCAAGAACAACATTATTTTCATCATTCAAAGCGAGAAATAGAACCACAATCACTTGAACCCCATAAACAACCATAAAATTTCAATCTAAGGCTCAAGCACCACATTCAACCCTACAATTAGATTCTTAAACCCCAAGTGGATTAGTGAAGACACACGTACTGTAAAGATTTCTTGGATCAACAACAGCGTCCCGTGGTCTGATTTGCCACACCATGTGTACCTTCGTTTGCTTCGACAATCAAATTCTTTGAGAGTGAGAGATTAAAGGGATGAGAGTGAGGGATCAGACGTTCTATGTGGGTGAGTGGAGTGGAGTGGAGTGCCACACTGACCGTTTTGCCCCTAAAAAACCACGTGGAAGGCCAGCCGTATGGTCTTTAACGGGAGAAACTAACAGAATGGCCACGGGAAGCCACTTTTACAAGTTGGATGGCTTTTCGCGCAATTTTGTGAATTGAGTGGCCATAAGTATACGATTTCAAAAGTTGAGTGGCTTCCAATGTCATTCACCCTTAAACTTATGTGCGCAAATTCATAAATCTCAAAGTGTCATAATATAATTATTTTAAATTAAGAACCATAACATAAATAAGCCAATAAAACTCAAACTCAACCCACTGAAGAATATATTTCGTCCAATTGTTATTCTTAATCAAAGAAAGCCAACTAGTACTAGGGTGTTTTGAAGTAAAATTATATTGACAAACAAAAATATTAGGGTTTTTTAGTACAATTATTAGAAATTTAGAGTTATAATGCAAATAAGCTGAGCTTGGCATAAGGAAGAATATACTTAGTCCAATCATTATTCTTAGACAAAGAAATCCAATTATAATTAAGTGATAGTATATCTAAAAAAAATTCTATTCCTAAAGTAAAATAATGTAGGCAAATTCATATATGTTAGGGTGTCTTAATGCAATTATTAGAAATTAAAAACCATAAATTTAAAAAATTTAACTTTGGCCCAATAAATAAATTACATAACCCAATCATTATCCTTAGCCAAACAAGTCCAATCATTATATAAGTTGTACCCAATCAACTTAGTCCAAAATATTTTATTTAATATATCCCAAATTATGTGGCCAATACATATCTTGTTATTAAAATTTACAATATTCAATTTCATTATATACCAAAACAAATATTTTATATCTCCATATTTAATAATGCTATACATTAAAACTATATATATATATATATAATTAAAAAATTATAACTATTTTTATTTTGATTGTGACTAGTTTACTAATTAAATTTTATTTTAAACCAAAAAACTCAATTTTATGATACACCAACAAATTTTTTTTTCTATATTTGAATTAATAATATTTCATATATATCCATATAATTAAGAATTTAATTGAAAATCATATATAAGTAGTATAAGTTATATATAATAAGAAATTGGTGACAACAAAAAATTGTCACTAAAAGGCATTCAAATTGGTGATGACAAAAATTTCGTCACCAATAAATAAACTTTACGATTTTAGTGATAAGAATGAATCTTGTCACCAATTTTTCATCAGTAATTATGGCCAATTGGTAGGAAACCTGTTGAACAATATCAATACAGAATTAAATGATTCCAAACTACCTATCTCAGAAATTATATGCTGATCTACATATCTTTTTTGGTGTTCTATCAATTTACGAATCTTCTCATTTGACTTGGCTAGGGCTACTTTTGCGACTACCTGTGCCTCCAGGCGAGCCTTCAGTTCCTCTGCCAATTTCTGTTCAAATTTTGCATTTGTCTCCCCAAACTTGTAGGCAACCTCTGGAACAATATCAATGCAAAATTAAATGATTCCCAAAATATCTATCTCAGAAATCATATGCTGACTTACAGATCTTTCTTGGAGCTCTCTCAATTTATGGATCTCCTCATCTGCCTTTGTCTGGGCTTCTTTTAAGGATGCTTGTGCCTCTAGGCGAGCCATCTGTTCTTCTGCCAATTGCTGTTCAAGTTTTGCACTTGTCTCCCCCAACTTGGAGTCAACCTGTTGAACAATATCAATGAAAAATTAAATAATTCCTAAACTACCTATCTCAGAAATTATATGTTGACTTACAAATCTTTCTTGGTGCTCTATCAATTTACGAATCTCCTCATCTGACTTGGCCTGGGCTACTTTTGCGGCTGCTTGTGCCTCTAGGCGAGCTTTTTGTTCTTCCGCCAATTGCTGTTCAAGTTTTGTAGTTGCCACCCCCAACTTGGAGTCGACCTGATGAACAATATCAATACAGAATTAAATAATTCCTAAGCTATCTAACTTAGAAATTATATGCTGACTTACAGATCTTTCTTGGTGCTCTATTAATTTACGGATCTCTTCTTCTGACTTGCCCAGTGCTACTTTTGTAGCTGCCAGTGCTTCCAGGCAAGCCTTCTGTTCTTCCCCCAATTGCTGTTCAAGTTTAGCAGTTGTCTCCCTCAACTTGGAGTCAACCGTTGAACAATATCAATGTGGCATTAAATGATTTCCAAACTGCCTATCTCAGAAATTATATGCTGACTTACAAATCTTTCTTGGTGCCCTATCAATTTACGTATGTCCTCATCTGACTTGGCCTGGGCTACTTTTACGGTTGCAGGTGCCTCAAGGCGAGCCTTCTGTACTTCTGCCAATTGCTGTTCAAGTTTTGCAGTTGTCTCCCTCAACTTGAAGTCAACCTATTGAACAATTTCAATGCAGAATTAAATGTTTACCAAACTACATATCTCAGAAATTATATATTGACTTACAGATCTCTCTTGGTGCTCTATCAATTTACGGGTATGCTCATCTAAGTTGGATTGGGCTACTTTTGCGGCTGCCTGTGCCTCCAGGCGAGCCTTTTGTTCTTCCCCCAATTGCTGTTCAAGTTTTGCAGTTGTTACCCCCAACTTGGAGTCGACCTGTTGAACAATACCAATACAGAATTAAATAATTCCTAAGCTACCTATATTAGAAATTATATGCTGACTTACAGATTTGTCTTGGTGCTCTATTAATTTACGGATCTCTTCATCTAACTTGCCCTGTGCTACTTTTGCGGCTGCCAGTGCTTCCAGGCAAGCCTTCTGTTCTTCCGCCAATTGCTGTTCAAGTTTTGCAGTTGTGTCCCTCAACTTCGAGTCAACCTGTTGTACAATATCAATGCAGAATTTAATAATTCCCAAACTATCTATCTCGGAAATTATATGCGGACTTACAGATCTTTCTTGGTGGTCTATCAATTTACGGATCTCCTCATCTGACTTTGCCTTGGTTACATTTGCGGCTGCCTGTGCCTCCAATCGAGCCCTTTGTTCTTCCGCCAATTGCTGTTCAAGTTTTGCAGTTGTTTCCCTTAACTTGGAGTAAACCTGTTGAACAATATCCATACAGAATTAAATGTTTCCCAAGCTATTTATCTCAGAAATTATATGTTGACTTACAAATCTTTCTTGGTGCTCTATCAATTTACGGATCTCCTCATCTGACTTGGCCTGGGCTACTTTTGCGGCTGCCTGTGCCTCCAGGCGAGCTCTTTGTTCTTCTACCAATTGCTGTTCAAATTTTGTAGTTGTCACCCCCAACTTGGAGTCAACCTATTGAACAATATCAATACAGAATTAAATAATTCCTAAGCTATCTACCTTAGAAATTATATGCTGACTTACAGATCCTTCTTGGTGCTCTATTAATTTACGGATCTTTTCTTCTGACTTGCCCTGTGCTACATTTGCGGCTGCCAGTGCTTCCAGGCAAGCCTTCTGTTCTTTCGCTAATTGCTGTTCAAGTTTTGCAGTTATCTCCCTCAACTTGGAGTCAACCGTTGAACAATATCAATGTGGCATTAAATGATTTCCAAACTGCCTATCTCAGAAATTATATGTTGACTTACAGATCTTTCTTGGTGCCCTATCAATTTACGTATATCCTCATCTGACTTGGCCTGGGCTACTTTTAAAGTTGCATGTGCCTCAAGCCGAGCCTTCTGTTCTTTTGCCAATTGCTGTTCAAGTTTTGTAGTTGTCTCCCTCAACTTGGAGTCAACCTATTGAACAATTTCAATGTAGAATTAAATGTTTACCAAACTACCTATCTCAGAAATTATATGTTGACTTACAAATCTTTCTTGGTGCTCTATTAATTTACGGGTCTGCTCATCTGAGTTGACCTGGGCTACTTTTACGGCTGCCTGTGCCTCCAGGCGAGCCTTTTGTTCTTCCCCCAATTGCTGTTCAAGTTTTGTAGTTGTTACCCCCAACTTGGAGTTGACCTGTTGAACAATATCAATACAGAATTAAATAATTCCTAAGCAACCTATCTTAGAAATTATATGCTGACTTACAGATCTTTCTTGGTGCTCTATTAATTTATGGATCTTCTCATCTGACTTGTCCTGGGCTACTTTTGCGGCTGCTTGTGCCTCCAGGCGAGCCTTCTGTTCTTCCGCCAATTGCTGTTCAAGTTTTGTAGTTGTCTCCCTCAACTTGGAGTCAACCGTTGAACAATATCAATGTGGAATTAAATGATTTCCAAACTACCTATCTCAAAAATTATATGCTGACTTACAGATCTTTCTAGGTGCCCTATCAATTTACGTATATCCTTATCTGACTTGGCCTGGGCTACATTTACGGTTGCCTGTGCCTCCAGGCGGGCCTTCAGTTCTTCCGTCAATTGCTGTTCAAGTTTTGTAGTTGTCTCCCTCAACTTGGAGTCAACCTATTGAACAATATCAATGTAGAATTAAATGTTTACCAAACTACCTATCTCAGAAATTATATGTTGACTTACAAATCTTTCTTGGTGCTCTATCAATTTACGGGTCTCCTCATCTGACTTGGCCTGGGCTACTTTTGCGGTTGCCTGTGCCTCCAGGCGAGCCTTCTGTTCTTCTGCCAATTGCTGTTCAAGTTTTGTGGTTGTCTCCCTCAACTTGGAGTGAACCTGTTGAACAATATCAATAGAGAATTAAATAATTCCTAAACTACCTATCTCAGAAATTATATGCTGACTTACAAATCTTTCTTGGTGCTCTATCAATTTACGGGTCTCCTCATCTGACTTGGCCTGGGCTACTTTTGCTGCTACCTGTGCCTCCAGGCGAGCCTTCTGTTCTTCTACCAATTGCTGTTCAAGTTTTGTGGTTGTCTGCCTCAAGTTGGAGTCAACCTGTGGAACAATATCAATACAGAATTAAATAATTCCTAAATTACCTATCTCAGAAATTATATGCTGACTTACAAATCTTTCTTGGTGCTCTATCAATTTACGGGTCTCCTCATCTGATTTGGCCTGGGCTACTTTTGCGGCTGCCTGTGCCTCCAAGCGAGCCTTCTGTTCTTCCGCTAATTGTTGTTCAAGTTTTGCAGTTATCTCTCTCAACTTGGAGTCGACCTGTTGAAAAATATTAATGCAGAATTAGATGATTTCCAAACTATCTATCTCAGAAATTATTTGCTGACTTACAGATCTTTCTTTGTGCTCTTTCAATTTACGGATCTCCTCATCTGACTTTGCCTGGGCTTCTTTTGCTACTGCCTGTGCCTCTAGGTGAGCCTTCTGTTCTTCTGCCAATTGTTGTTCAAGTTTTGCAGTTGTCTCCCTCAACTTAGAGTCAACCTGTTGATCAATATGATTGCCGAATTAAATAATTCCCAAACTGTCTATTTTTGAAATTCTATCCTGAAACAAATACAATTTTAAATCGGCCATTGTATATTTTCCGCACAATTCAAAATTTCCATGCAATACAAGTCAAAATCCATAAAAAAAAGGAGAAATTGAAACCTATGGATGTCAATTTTTTTTTCTTTATTGATGGAAACTCTAATTATGCCGCATCAAACCTCTCAAATGATGGCTAAGATAACAGTAAGAGAATTTACTTTTGTAAGGATCTTAGATGCTTCAACAATAGCTATGTAGACAGAAGAAATATGATGTGGGTTAGATTCAAGAAAACTTTCACAAAAGGCATCTGTATAGGCAGGCTTGCCGCATTTACATCCCAACGTTGTTGAACTATAACTTGTAGTAAAGTAAATCCCAAATTGCAGAATAAAAACAATTTAAAGTTACATCACAGAGCTCAAGGAAACTATTTCTCCCAACACGACATAAAATATAGTGAAAATTATATCTCCAATGGTTTAACCAAGAAACCAAAAGGGAATTGATCCTTGAACACTTGGGAATAAAAAAAATCTACAACATTGAAAATAATTCAAATTTCCTTAAATCAAAAAACTAGGAAATCTTGATAGCAGAGTTGGAAAGTGTGTTACTACATAAAAGTAAAAAATAAGGAACAAATTCAGATAAAATTCCTAAAACTTCTTTTAGCATTAGCATCATAGTAAAGTGACATATGAAAAAAAAATTCAAGCTCCTATTTCCAACTGAAAAAAACAGAGTCAAAAGCATTGAAACACTTCATGAAAATCAATCAACTACTTAGGTTTCACGGAAACCTAAGAATTGAATTTGTAATATTATGTTTGTATAAATAACCTTGAGAAAGTTGACTTGCTTGTAATCAACTTATATTATATTCTTTTTTTTTTTAAGTTGACCAAAGTTGAAATAAGTACCAAAATAATACAGATACTATTTCAACCTTTGTTCATTATTAGGTTCTTCAATAAGATAGAACATAAACCCATAAGTATATATGAGGAATCTACAAATAAACTCCAAACCACATTAGAGCTACACATTATGATTTCACAAATGCACGTGAATCTAGTTACATAGACACAAATAAAACCTAGTGTAAATACAAAAAGTACCACCTCAGTAATTTGCTTTATCTTCTAGATCTCACATTAGTGCTAGGCATTATGTTTTCAAGAATGCACATGAAACTAGATACACAGGCACAAATAAAACAAAAAGTGTAAACAGAGTAAGTACCATCATGATAATTTGCTTCATTTGCTCTTCATGTGATTTATGCATCTGCTCTTTCAATTCAGATATTTCAAGTTTGAAATATAGTTCCAAGGACTTCAGCACTGCATTTTGATCAGGAAATCTCGAGGCTACTTTCTGTTAAAGAATAAATCTAGTCATGAGCATGTGTTTTCATGAGTTATTGAAGAACTACTTGAGCAACAATGACCAATTTAAGAAAGTTAATTTATCATCTTAAATTCAACCATTAAATTTGGAGTATATGGTTTTCCTCCATTTTTCTCCATGATGTCGTTAATGAGAGTAAGAAGTTGGTGAAGTTGCTCGGCTTTCTTGCCTTCATGCTTTGTCTTGTTATCAAAAATTACTCGTCTGTTTCCACATTTCTCAAGTAGTTCCTAAGATCCAATAAGATTACATTAAGTTTTCCTCTGTGTGTTACACAACTCTCACTAAAGATGTTGATTAATGAAAAACAAAAGAATACGTAGCAATGATGAGATAAATCAAGACAAATTATTAAATATCTTCACAAGATTAAGTATTTGTTATGTGAGAATGAACAATGAATTGAGCACTCAGAATTTTGTGACTCTTCTGAAGAGGTTGAGCAAACCAAGTTTGACCATCAAAACTAGAAAATGGAATATCTTCTAGTGTGGGTAAATTAATTAAGAGGAGGTTTATCGATGGTAAGGAAATATATATATATATATATATACATACATACACACATTTACTTGAGCATCCTCCCATCTTAATTTTCCAATTATAGTAATTAAACTCAAGATCATACATTTAAAATAATAAGCACCATAAATGCATCAACAAAAATGATAGTGAAATGACAAATTAATCAACAAAAACAGGCATTATCCATGTAGAAGAACCTTTAAAACCTCAGGGCATGAAGGTAAGTGATCATCCATAGTTTCATCCTCTTCCAATGCATCACCATCAGTAAAAGTAACAATCATATAATCAAGAATCTTTGTTCCTAATAAACGCTCCAAGGTATCAATTACAACTGCTTGTTCTTGAGAAAATGGGACTCTAAGTGACACAACTATTAGAATCGCATGAATACCATCTTTTGCCAATTGGATGCATCTAATAATCTCTTCCTCAATATATTCATCGCTCATAGAAGAATTCCCTGCATTTATTTTACAACCATCAATTGATTGCCAATATAATAATGTTTCAAGTATTACCTTTCAACATACAACATTAATCTCTCTCTTCACACATTTATTTCAAGCCCTAATTTTTTTCTCATAAAATTTATATCATATTTCTGCATCAAAGATAAAAAAATAATTATTGTAACAAATAAAAAAGAAAAAATTCATTACCTGGAGTGTCAATCACATTGAGAATTTGGCCATCTTGTAATACAGTGGAACTCAGTTGACAAGTAGTTGTCACACCTCGAAACATAGACATTGATTTGAATGCTTTATGTCCAAGGAGTGTATTACCGGTTGCACTTTTTCCATTTCTTGTACAACCAACAAGAACGATGGTTCTCACCTCACCCATTTTATTAGGACTTCCTTAGTAATCTATGACAAGTATTAGAACAAGTAAGAATATTTTAGCCGAGTAAATGATTTAGTAACAAAACAATTTGAAAAAAAAATGAAAGAGCATATACTTGATTGAGTTATTGATGTTTTTGTTGAAAAGTCTAGACGTGCATAGGATGAATTTATATATGGAGTTGATGATAGTAGGGCATAAACATTTGGAATTTCTTCAATTGACTCTTCAAGTAATTTCTTTCTTCAATTAAAGGACTCCTACATTAGGTTTAGAAGTTATTCTTTTGAACAACCCTCAATAAAGACTAATATAAAAAGTAGAACTCTAACTTTAACCTAATGCTCAAACTGGTAAAATTTTTGAACTCGTCTCACTTATTAAGTGCACTGTACAATTCTATGAGACTAATAAGGAATTCGTGACACCTACTCATTAACCTCAATATTTTTAGAATTGAAAGAAAGAAATGTACTACTCACCTTGAGAAAAGAATAAAACAAACTTCTCTTTAAGCAAAGCTAAGTATTGTTCTATTATTGTTCAACTATAAATAGGCATGGGCTTATTCCATTTGCAAAGCTAAGTATTGTACTATTGTTCCTACAAGCACAGAGATAGGGAAAGAAGCTATTTGCATGGAGGATCAATTAGTTGGAGAGCATGTTGGCAGGAGAGAGATTGAATAGTCATTGTGTTTTCTTGAAGATGTTGTCTGGGATTTTATGGATTAAGACAAACTTAGCCATTGACTCCACTCCTAAATCGATATCTAACTAATGATAGATTTTTTAAAGATTTTAAAGATTTATTTGTGGTGATTTGAGGCATAATATTAAAATAAAAAAGAACTAATCGTGGCACAATTAACGCTAGTGCAGTTATCCTTCTCATCAAGTACCACCCACAATCAAGATGAATAATCTCTCTGTGCTTTAGGGCCCTGATTTGTCAAGGGCTATTAGCACCTACAAAAGTTGCTTTTGTGGATTTTGGTTTTGACTCGTTTCTTCAAGATTATACGGTGGTTAAATTAGTCGAGTTTACAAGAAGAGAGTTAGAGCTTAATCTAGATTTATTGTTGTAGGAAAGAGGAGGAAGGATTAAGTTAAATGTGGATTGACAACGGGTGAATTATATTTATTATTTCTGGGGTTTGTAGAAATTATCAATCGAACTTCAAAATTTGAAGAAGTTACCAGAACTCCTTTGACCTAATGATAATTAAAGTCAACTAATGAAATAAGTGAAAAGACGAAAAAGCTAGCATAGAAAAATAACATATACCCTTGAGGTTTTTTTTAATTATGAAATGGCCCTTCAAGCTTTAAAACTTTAGAAATAAAATTTAATAACTTCTATTCATTTATTTTATATTTTTATTTCCTTTTTCTTTTCTTGTCATTAGGAATAAGTTTATATTTTCATTTTATATAAGAAACTAATAAACTAAAAAAATAATAAGAATATAATATCAATATATACCTTTATAATTTTTTAAAACTAAATAATTAAATTAATAAATTTTTTTAGCATATTACTATTTCATCATTTTCAAATTTGAGAAAAGTTATTTTCTAAATTTCTTATTGTGCCGAAAAATTAACATACCGCTATTGTCTCTTTAAATGATTAAATGATTGTTGTATTATTTTTGTATCTCTATAAACTTTTAAGAAATAATTATTTATTTAAATCTCTTACATTTTATTTTAGTTATTAGAATTTGATATAGTAGTCATAAAATTAAGAATTATTTCAGTTATTAAAATTTGATGTAATGGTCGTAAAATTAAGAATTATATTTATTAGACTGAACTTAAATTGTTTGAATGGAAATGAAAAAATAAGCATAATAAATTATTACAACATTTAAAATTTACATGTATTTTGGCTGGATGTTAGATTGTTAAATTGTGTAGAAAATTGTCTAAATTATGTCTAAATTTTTTATTATCAATAGTTGCTATTAACATTTTTGTAAGACTAATTAAATAAGAAAAATAAAGGGAGCGATCTATTTGTTAAACCTCAGGGTCCATTTTGTAATTAAAACAAATCTTAAGGGTTTAAATGTAATTTAAATATTATAGTTTAAAGGGTAATTTAAGATTTCAACCAAATTAACCATTGATTTGGTCAAAGTTAATGGTCAATATTATTCAAATAACAATAGAGGGTTAAATGTTGGATTTTTTCCCCAAAAAAATGTTTTTTCCAAAAAAGAGGAAAATGGAGGGGTTTAAAAAGGAGGTGTTCCCATTTTGTGGTAGGCACATTTGGCAAATAGACAATTGCTATTTGGGCATATTTGCCAAATGCGCCCTACCCAGGCCCAGAACAGTGAAGCCCGGGCCTAGGTGCATTTTGTCAAATGCACACAACCCATGGGCCCATTTGGCTTTTTCGCGCCCATGTTGTATGTAATATATATTGTAATATTTTGCAATTATATGTTATAGGAAATTATAATATTTGTTTTTTTATAATTATGTATTATAATCATTGTAATTATTTTAGAATTATATTATTATAATGTTATTAAATAATAAAAAAATATTATTATACTAATTTCAAAATATAATTATTAACAATTATTATTATATTATTACTATGAATAATATAATTTGTATTATTATATTTATTATAAAGGCTAACAATTGGACTTATTATAGTAAGATCTAATATCATAAGAGTTAATAATTACATTAATAATAATAAGGGATAATTATCAAAACCTTTTTGAAGTTTGGATTTATTACTAATCACCCCCTGTAATCTGTCAAAACTACCAATACCCCTTTATAGTTATGACGGAATCCATTAAAATAGACCTATATGTTAAAGAAATATAAACCACAAGGGATGATTGGTGATATACCTAAATCTCAGGGAGGTATTGGTATTTTACCCTAATAAAAATAAGATATAAGAATAATAGGAAAAAAGTAAAATTATATTATTTTAATATTATAAAAATTACAGATATAATGATAATACATGTAGAAAAAATCTAATTTACTTTGTATGAATAATATAATTTGTATTATAATATTTATTTATGAATAAGCAGTATATATATAAGTATTTATTATTGTAATATTACAATAATTACATATATATTATTATTGTGATTTTTTATTATTGTTATACCGCTTCTTCATATTTCAGAGTTTTGAATTTTGAATGCATTTTTTATTCATTTATAATTAATGGCTACATACATTTGTATAAATTATTGTATAACATGTATTTACATATAATAATAATAATAACAAAAAAATAGTAATAATAGGATTACAAATTTTCTTTTATGATTTAGTATTTGGAGTTTAGTGTTTAAGGTTGATTGTATTACATTGTATTGCAATGTTTAGGGTTTAGTGTTTAGGGTTTTGTGTTTAAGGTCTAGGGTTTAGTGTTTAGTGTTTAGGGTTTAAGGTTTAGAGTTTAGGGTTTAGGTTTGATTGTATTAAATTATATTGCACTCTTTATTCAATGAGATTTGAAGTAATCAATGAAAAAAATTTAAGAATCATATAAATCTTAAGGTGATATTAATATATAAGACTCCTAATTGTTGTACGTCATTTTAATTACGCATTCTTATTTGTTTTACCCTTAAAATTAAATCTTCAAACTCTATGTTGACATTTTCATTCCATAAGTAAACTTTCGTTTATCTTGATAGTTTGTTGATTAGTGAGTTTTTTAATTGAGAATGGCATTATACGATATACAGGCAAGCATATTGGAATGGACTAGTGACCTACGGATTATTGAAATCACCATCACTAATTTTTATTCATTTATGTCTTCTAAGTTTTCCATGTGTACCACATGTAGTAGGTCTAATGGTTCTTGTAAATCTACGTAAGCGTACAATTTGTTCTTCTTGAGTCACGGTCAGATCTACGGCTTCACTACCAATATGTATATATTCATCTACTTCATCATCATCGTCATCGTCGTCATCATGACCATCATCCTTAGTCGTTTGATGGGCAGACATATGTATTGGCATGTGCACCTCTGAGGATTGGAATACACTAGAAGATAGCTGGTCGATCGTATCGAAAACTTGAGACGACGAAGGGAATACATTTTGTGTTTCCGGTGTAGAGACAATATGTTGAAATGAGCCTTACTGTGTGGAACCAATAGTAGGGTTGGGTATGTCACCCTGATGAACTTGAGACCTTCTACCACCTTGTCTACGGCCTCTAACATTCCTAGACTCTCTAGCAACGACGCGAGGGTTTATTTCCAGCTGCATTTCTCGATCCCTGAGTTGAAGTGGGCTAATTTCCAATCTATGAGCCTCCCGAACCATACGTTTTGAGTTTGTAGCGTAATCTCATATACATGCAAATCCAAGTGCAGCCGAGGGATCGTACTATAACATACTTTCCATAGACATATGGTGGATCCGGGAGACCACATCCATCTGTAAAAATAGCACAATTGTTACACTTTGTAAGAAAATAACATAATCGGGAATTATTTTAAAAAAAAACATACCAAAAACTCTTATGTGGATCCTATGCTATGAAAGCCCTTCGGTGTGGCATCAGCGCGGGATGGGTCAGAAATATAAATGACTATACAAGCCTTGTACCATGATAGGTACTCGTGTGTTGAAACAGATGTATCTTCCACAACATTTGTTCCTTGAACGAACTCGTGCCGGTTACCTCACATATCGACATATGTTCGATGTTTTACCATCTAATCAATATTGGTTCTATGTTGGTGACCCGTACTATGAGTCTCGGTGAAGCAATCTAGTAATGTCAGCATCGAAATAGGTTGGAACATCTTGAACTGTCGTAACGTTCGATATGACACATGTGGTTTGATGATGCTCCAACAGATAAGGTACACTACAGACCACCAAATATCTTCACCGGCTTTGTAGTACAACGGTAGTGCCTACAAAAAGTCCTCCGAATAGGGTAACCATATGATCTACAACATGTAAAATGAAACTATCATTGGCACTAAATGTATCTTCAAACGATCATTCTTAAATTCACAATCAATGTGTTCGGATAAGTGAATTTATAGAACCTGTTCAAATCGAAGTCTGGTCAACTGATCTCAATATGCACGAAGTACATGCATTGGCACTCTGGACACATCAAAGTGTCCACTCCACTTGTAATGATGGCCATTGTGTAAGTCATGAAATAACCACTTTCGCATTAGTAAATCATATCACAAACCTAACTCCGTAGGAAAATTGAAAATTATCAACTAGATTTCGGTGTTCCGGCTTGATAATAGGTATTCTCTTCCATGCCCACAACTATAAAAAAATATAAATTTCAGTCAAGAATAACTCATACAAGCAAATATTTGAAATGAAACAATATGAATATTAATTTACCTGCAACAGAACTAGTGGTCTCTCTATTTCAATAGCCATGGGTGAGGTAGCTTCACACAAATTGCGGTACAGGCAAGCTAATACCGTACTACCCCAACTATATGCCGATGTCACTTCATGATCTATTAACACAGGCAGGTACATGAATGGGACACGGTACCCGGACTTATCTGAAAACAACAGACCGCCCAATAAAATCATCAAATAAGTATGAGCCCGTTGGATATATATGTCCTCATTGGCATTCTCTAGCAAATCCTAATCTAACGCTGACTCCAAACAACCTACATTTATTCTACCCGACCTAATAGCAGAATACGGCAGTCTAAATCCTAACAATTCTTCACATAACTCTATCCACTAGTCAGCGCTACGTCAAATCGTTGTATCAATTACCGGTAACCCATCAACATTAATTCCCCACAAGACCTCAAATTCCTGCAAGGTCACTGTCGTCTCCCGGACTAGCAGATGGAAGGTGTGTGTTTCTGGTCGCCATCTCTCAACCAACGTTGTTATGAGAGCATGATAAATCTTGATGAAATCACACTGCACAATCCCTGCAAATCCAAACATTGTTATGTACTGCACAACCCGTGGAGGAATCCACATGTGTTTCCATAAGCCACCATCACATCTGCGTATCTAAAGCTGCACATTCTCTATATGCCCGTGAAATAGAGATACAACCCTATGCTGGCCATGCCTGAACAATAACTCGAGATCGTATGGTTCAGGATGCATGTCTGCCGAACATACAGAATTCATTTAACATTAAAACCAAATATTGTATAAGAAAAACTATAGGCATAAAAATCAAATAATGTTTGAAATTCCAAATAACGACAATGGTTACAACATTCTAAATTTATTCATCAACGAACATATGTACACACAAACGTTTGCAAGGTATAGCTTGAGAATGATGAAACATGCTTACAAACAAATTTTCAACTGCTAAACTAGACTCTCGACTGAGTATTAGGACAGTTTCTTCGATTAGTCAGATGACAATTTCCACATCGTCGAGGCTCTTCAGGGTGGCGCACATTCATTTAGGTATGTGGCTGCCACAAACATGACCGGCCCGTTGATTAGTGGACATATACTTGCCTGGTTGTACCAACCATCCAGGATCCTGCCAGTAGTCCAGGTGTGCCAACTGAGAGAAGCTACAAGAGTATTGCTCAATATATATACTGATTTTGTACACTTCATTTACCAAATCGGCTAAATTGTCCCTTCTTAATCTGCACACGGCCAACCCATGATAACATAGGTACTTATACATCTGCCACTTCCCACACGTGCAATGACTACGAAAATATCTAACTGTTTGAATATTTCTGCCTTTACCATCGACATGTCGCGCAGTTGTAACCTTATAGACTCCATTTTCGTAGTCGAAGCATTCAACGTGATGGCCCTGTGCCGATAAATCTACCATTCTAATAATTGTCCATATGTTACTGGGCAGATTGTAATGACAATGACGTGCAACTTCCAAACGTTTTCTAAACAATTCTACCGTCTTGTGGAATGTAATGTCCACAATCGCCTTTATAAGCAAATTACGAATTCCACGAAGGACATTATTATAGTTTTCAAAAATGTTAGTGGTTAGAGTACCCCAACGGTGATTCCCATCATACGCTAAACACCACTATGATTAATATCAGATAGATTCTCCCAACCTTCTGGTCTTAAAGTTTGAATCTGACTACAAAAAAATTTTCACTTTTGCTTTTGCCGCGCATTCCCGATATACCAACAAAGCTTTTTCAATTGCGGGCTCTTGTATTTGCCATAAAATTGCTTCTAACGTGTCTTAAGAAGAAGCGGTGAAAGGCAACCGGCTCTTTCTACTCGTCCATGTGAGCCATAACAGGCATTATACCCTTATGCCTATCGGACACAACACATAGTGAGTGTCGCTCAAACGCAGTGTGCATCCTCAACCGGTACATAAACCAACCCCAACGATTCACTGTCTCTTCGTCCATAAGTGTAAACGCCAAAGGTAGAATATTATTGTTGGCATCTTGTAAGACTGCCACCAAAAGTTTTCCTCTATATGTCCAACGGAGGTGAGTGCCATTGACACTTATGATTGGCCTACATTTGTGGAAAGTTTCTATCGACGGACCAAACACCCATAAGACATATTTGAAGGTCCGTACACCATCATTTCCTCCTGGATGGTGTAACCACTCAACAATGGTTCCCAGATTTGCCTCTATAAGGGCTGCCAAATAACGTGGCAATTCAGTGAACGAACTATTCCAATCCCCATAGACAAATTCAATCGCCTTTCGGCAACCATGCTAAGGCTTTTTGTGTGACACATCTACCTCGTAAAATTTCTTGATGTCTGCTTGTATATTCTTTACTACATAACAAGGATCTTCCTGCACTGCATGACGAATATGGGTGGCTATAAGAGCAAAAGTTAAATTTGGGCGATAACTTCCTTGATTTGCACTGAGATAATTGTATACTAAAGCCCACTTTGTGATTTGCCACTTTCCGTGCATACTTTTATGTACTGTACAGACACCCCACAAGCAGGGTACTCCGAATTGGGACAGCACCTTGCACCTAGCCACCCAATTGTCACGTTTGCTTTTTATTACCTTAAACTCCCGATTGTATTTGATAGACCATAAGGTAACTGCCTTCTTCAATTTTTTTTTATTTTTGAAGTGCATTCCGAAACATATCTCCTGATTTTCTTCACTCCACACCCAGATCTAACCATTTTCACCTTGCCTTGTGGGATCACTATCGTCAGCGTCCCCGATATCATTAAAGAATGACAAGCCATTAGGGGTATATGTCCTTTGGGATTCTGGTATGCGGTTTGAATTTTCCACATGAAGACTGGCACTCTAATTCTTGTGCGGGACATTGTTGTTGGGATCACTATCTAGACCCATGTCTTCCTTGGGCATACTATCATCCTCATTGTCCTCATCGTCCTCAATAGGCAGTGGTTCAGCCGAAAGGTTCTTTGGATTAAATCCATTATTGAAATCATTATATGTGGTATCACGTCTTTCCTCAATCTCTATGACTTGGGAATTTAGGGTTAAACGGCACATTGGATTTCTAGGTGTAGATGTACTAGGAGATGTACCAGAGAGATTTGAATTTAAAATTGGAGATGTTGAAGAAAGCCCTAACATGTGAATAGGAATAATTGACAACCCTCTCATTGTAGATGCCCCTAATAATGAGGAAATAGAAGTTGACACTGAAGAACTAAACAGAGGTGACGACAATTCGGGATTGGACTGAAAAATAGCAAGCGGAGTGGATCGAGGAAGATACTGAGGAATGGAGTGTAACAGAGCTTGAAAATAACTATGACTTGGACCAATGGCTCAACCAAGCATGGGTGGTACCGGAGTGAGCTTCTTCGGGAGTATATAAATTTCAGTGAAGACAGAATCATTTTTGGTAGCCACCTCATATATAACTTCCATTCTGAAGTTGTCTACAATGGCCACGCCACTGTAGATGACAGAGTTATTACAGAAAGTGCACAGACGACGATACAAAAGTTTCAGCCTATACATATTTGTATTGACGGTGACACACTGGTACACTAAGGTCTTTAACTTAGAGAATTAGATCTTTGCTGTTAGCCTAACAGTGTGATTAGCATACGGAAGACTGTATGACACCCCAATATTGGATTGTTCAACATCACCACCCCAGTATAACCCTAATAGAAATGGACGAAAGGTACACATATCTCACGAATACATATTGTTGTGACAATATAAGGAGATTTCAATAGCAGTACTTAAGGTTCAGAATGGATATCGTGAAAGTGCAGAGAATTTATGCAAACATATTCATTATGAACATTCATTAACACGCGTCAGAAAAGCACGACTTTGAAAAAAACACATGATGTACTCCTTCTCAATAAAACACTTGCAACGCATCTCATTCAAACATATACACAGAAGAAATACAACATTGTTAATCAAAAACAAAAGTACCCAAAATATATTTACAATTATACTTTATAGTATGATTTAATTTGTAATGAATTAACTAGACAATTGTTAGAATATATATCATTTACAAGTATAGTTGACTTGAATTTGTGCATAGAACACTAATATATTCTTAGGGCACTTTTGAAGTCAAAGGAAAATCAAAATAAAGCCACAATCGACTGATTGAATTTATGAGTTCCTATTGATTATCTTAAAGTGTTGTTAGAATTAATGGTTTCCGATTGACTATCTTCAAGCTATGTTTATTTCTTGATAACCACCTGATATTTTAGGATCTCATAAGTATTTTTACATTTACCAAAATATATTTCCATTAAATGTAATGTCATTTTTCTTCAATTTATTACACGAATCATCTTTCATTTTGTTAATTATTAACAACAATGTTTTTCAAATTATGAATACATTTGTTCATTAATTATAAAAAAAAATTAAACATTTGTTAACAAATATTAAATTTTAAAACTTGTTAATGACTTACATACGAATAATACAAATCTTTTTTAAACTAATTTTGTTCTATATCTTTCCCAGCAATAGTTGTAAGATAATTCCTGAAGAGTCCCAACAATATATCAAAATATCTCTGTAGTTTATTCAACGATCTAATTACGTATCATCAACTAAGCCAATAATACAAACCAATTGTTTGGGTCCCAACACATTAGTTTTCAATGATAAAAATCCCCACAATTTTCCATTAATTACATCCAAATAATACTAACAATTTAATTTTCACTAACAATCTCAAAATATATTTTACGTTTTAACTTCATTTCGATACAAGTAAAAATATAAATCTAAAAAAACTGAACAATTTACCTAATGCCTACAACTGACCAAACAATTAGCTGGCGACTTCACGTTTTTGGAGGTCAATTCACGGGCTTAGAACCAAAGTGTGCAACAAGTTTCCGCAAATCAATCAACTTCCAAATGAAAAGGGAAAGAAATAAATTTAGTCGGCTTACAAACAAACCAAATTCCAATATAAATAAAATGTATGAACTGGAGCTACCAAAAAATTCCAGAAATTATGGCCAACCAAACCAAAAGACCAAAAAAAAATTTCGGCAATTTGCAAAGGATAACCCAAAAAAAAAACTTCTAGAATTGATGGCCAACCAAACCAAAAAGGCCAAAAAAATTAGGCAATTTGCACAAATACACTCAAAGTGCCCAACGACTTTCCACAAATAAATCAACCTCCAATCCAAAAGGGAAATTAATAAATTAAGTAGGCTTACTAACAAACCAAATTTCCAATATGAATTAAATGTTTGAACTAGAGCTATTGAAAAATTCAGCACCTAACCAACACAAAAGGCCAATTTAAATTTCAGCACCCAATTAACAGAGAAGGCCAAAAAAATTCAATTGACAATTGCACATTCCCACGAATGATGACCAACCAAACCAAAATAAATCAACAAATTCAGATCTAGGGATTAAGAAAAATTCACACGAACGAATGATGATGACCAACCAAACCATAATACCAAAAAATTTGCATTCAAAAGAATAAGTACAAATTCCATAAATTGTGCTAATAACAAAAAAGAAATTCACTCCGCAATGGGGCGAACACAAATAAAATTCTAAACACACTTGCTAAACAAATAGGGAAATGGAGCTTACAAATTTCAGTCCGGAATGCCAAGGATATTTCAAATTTCGACGGTAGCGGCGGCAGCTAAGCTTCAGCCCAAAATGGGGCTTCAATATTGAAACAAAAAATTGATGCAAAATTACAAAAGGGCAAAATTGCACTCAAAAGTTTCCAAACGAATTCCAGAAATGGGGCTAATAATAAGAAAGAAATTCAGTCTGGAAATACAAATTAAATTCCAAACAAATTGGGAAATGGATCTTACAAATTTCAGTCCGAAATAAAACCAAAAACGTTGCAAAATTTGCAAGGCTTGCTTCAGCTTCGGTGGCAGTGGTGGCAGCTTCAGTCCGAAATAGGGTTTCAATATTGAAAGCAAAAATGCTACAAAATTACAAAAGGGAGCAACAACTCTAAACCGAAAATGGGGCTCGGAAATTGAAACCCAAAAAGGTGTAAAAGGGATGCAGGAGCTTGTGAATCGGACTTGGCAGCTGTGAATCGGAAAGGAGGCTACACTGAAGCAGACGAGTGAAGGGCAAAGGGCAGCTGTGATTCAGAAAAGAGAAGGAATCAAAAAAAAGTCGAGGGAGATGGAGACGAGCTTCGGCAACAAAAAACTAAAGCAGATGGCAGCGGATCCGATGTTATTAGCCTTGGCCGCATTTTCCAAATGCGCCCAAAGTAACCCTAATTCACAAATTTTTTAATGTTTTTTTTATGAATTGGGCGCATTTGACAAATGCGCCCAACTCCAAGTGTTCATTCTCCAAATGCGCCCGGGCCCAGGCTTTCACTGTTCCGGGCCTGGGTTGGACACATTTGGCAAATGTGCCCAAATAGCAAGGGTGCATTTGCCAAATGCGTCCACCACAAAATGGGAACACCTCCATTTTAAACCCTTCTATTTTCCTCCTTTTTGGAAAAAATATTTTTTTTGGGAAAAAAACTCTAAATGTTGTGAATTTATCAAATTTATGAAGGTATTGATAGTTTCTCCAATTTTTCGGGTTCGATTTATAGTTTTTATAAATCATGGGGATAGTAGATGCAATTCATCCTTTATCTTTAAGCAACGTCGTAACCGCGGAAATTTACAATCTTAGTGAAAATAGTTGGAGTAAGTTGACATAGTTCTACATATTTACCAAGGAAAATTGGTGCTTGATGGCCGACTTTTTTATAGGTTTGTTAGAATGTGGTCTGAATTGTTGAGCTTCCTAATTGATCCCTACTACTTATTTAATAGTGGAACAAATCTCAACCGTTTATTTGGGTACTTGATGGATGTACCAGATTAAAGTTATGGATATATAAATTGGTTTTCCACATCAGGTAGTGGTGTTTCTCAATCTATTTTTCAAGAATTATGTCTTCCACATCAGGTACACAATCCTTTTGAGTTAATAGTTTGTAATAAATTATTTATTCAAAGATCCTACCTTATGTTTACACCATGAAGTTTAAGATTCAACATGTGGTATCAAAGCGGGTTATGAATAAATAATTTATCCATTAATGGTTTTGGCCATAAATCTGCATATTAATTTTGAAAAAAAAAATTGATTTGCAAATGATATGGCTTTACGGATTAATTTTTTTTTTAATGAAGATTCATGACTGTAAAATTGATGAAGTTTCATGGCCGCCAATAGCCTAATGTTTGGCGGCTTTGGTGTTGTTTTTGATTGCTGTTGCTGTGATTTGTTTTTGATTGATTTCCGTTGCATGGCCATACGAATTTTAAGAAAAAAAAATTAATAATGATGATGATGTTCGGCCAGCTTGGTTTTGATTTGCTTGGGGTTTTTGATTGCGGTTGGTTTTCATAACAATGATGATGGCCCATTGATTTGCTTGGGGTTTTTGATTGTGGCTGGTTTTTATAATTAACGTTTGGCCAGGTTTTTTGATTGCTTGGAAATCACAAAATTAGGAAACTAAAGAAAAATTTTCATGGCTGAGATTAGAACCCAGGTCTTTTCGGTGAAATCTAAACAATCTTATCACTAGACCACAGCTTATAGTTTCAAGACAATTAACTTTGTCTTGATTTAAGTATTGTAGTGACAAGAAATAAAATTGGCCGGCCATATTTTATTAATGTTAGAATTTACGGCAAATTATGTTATCAATTATGTTTTGTTTATTTTATGGAATATTATGAGATATTTTTATTTTCTTTTATATTATGATTTTGGGAATATTAATGTTAAAATTCCTATAACTTATTCAATTTACAGATGATATTAATATAAAAGATTAGTTTGTTGGTCACCAAAGTGGTCAAACTAATTAATTAATTTTTTTTTATCATGTAGTAAATTATAGTCATTTATTCATATTATGTTAACGCCTATTATTATAATTATATGAATAAGTGACGTTTATCAGTTGATAGAATTTTAGAATTTACCCAAAGGTAAATTAATATTCTATGACTAATAAAAATTATGGATGATAATCAATTTGCTTGTCAAATATTTTATGTATCCAAAGATACTATTTTATTTGTTGAGGCTTGTTTGTTTATCTAATAAAGTTTGCATGGCATTAAATTTATGATAATATATTGTTGAGTTTACCCAAAGGAAACCTGCAATATATTTAAATGTTTTATGATTTGAATCTGATAATTTATTGAGCATTTATGTATTTGCAACTATTTCCTTCCATTTGCATGCTTCTTATGTTATTGTGTTTAATAGTTTGAATTTCTCCGAATAGTGCGAACAAGTCAATTTCTATTTAAGTGTTTTAGATCTTGACTTAGCACTATTGGAAGAAAAACCTACTGCTATTGCAGACAAAAGCAGTGAGGTTGAGAAATCAAACTATAAAGCATGGGAAAGGTTACAGATTATGCCTTAATTTTTTGCGAATGACGACTGCTAACAACATTAAGACTGCTATTCCACAAACTGTAAATGCTAAAGAATTCCTTAAGCTTGTGGAAGAACGTTTTCATTCTGTTGATAAGTTTCTTGCTGGTACTCTATGGCTAAACTCATGACCATAAAGTATGATGGGTCGCGAAGCATGTAGCAACATGTCCTCGAGATGACAAATATTGCAGCAAAACTAAAGACCCTAGGTATGACAGTTGATGACTCCTTTTTAGTGCAGTTCATTATGAACTCGTTACCTCCTGAATATGAATTTTTTCAAATTAATTACAACACTATTAAGGACAAGTGGGATATTAATGAATTGTCCAGTATGTTAATTCAAGAGAAAACAAGACTAAAGAATCAAGGAGCTCATTTTGTTAACCTTGTGGGTCAAGGAGCTAGTAAGATTCATAAGCCAAAAGCCAAGAAATTTAAGAAAAAAGTACCTGCTAAAGTGACACAGGTTATTACTGATGATGATAAGAAGGAACGAAAGATAGATAAGTGTCACTTCTGTAAGAAAGAAGGATATTATCAGAAAGATTGTTTAAAACGTAAAGCTTGATTCGAAAAGAAAGGTATATCTAACCTTTTTGTATGTTCCAAACTAAACTTAACTGAAGTTCTTTCAAATGCTTGGTGGTTTGATTATGGTGCTACTACTAATGTTTCCAATTTAAGAAAGGGGTTCCTTACAATCCAAACTATAAACCAAACTGAGAGTTTTTTATTCATGGGAAACAGTAAGAAGGTCTCAATTGAAGGCATAAGGACTTATCGTTTAGTGTTAGATACTGGTCACCACTTGGATCTAATGCAAACTCTCTATGTGCCTTCAATTTCTAGAACTTGGTTTCTATTTCAAAATTTGATGAAAGTGGGTTTACTCTTAAGTTTGGACATGGTTGTTTCAATTTATATAAACATAATTCCATTATTGGTTCTGAAATGCTTATGGATGGTTTATATAAATTGAAACTTGATGTTAATTTTTTGGAATCTCCATTTTCTATTTATCATAATACTGGAATTAAATGTAGAATGATGAATGATAATTTCGCTTACTTGTGGCATAAGTGTTTGGGTGCAAAGAAATATTAAAAAGATTGGTAAAGAATGAAATTCTTTTGAATTTAGATTTTACTGATCTTGGTGTATGTGTGGATTGCATTAAGGGAAAGTAAACCAAACATAGCAAGAAAAGAGCCATAAGAAGTATTTAGCTCCTTGAAATTATACACACTAATATATGCGGACCTTTTGATGCTCCATCCATTGGTGGGGAAAAGTACTTTATCACCTTTATAAATGATTTTTCATGTTATGGATATATCTATTTGCTTAATGAAAATCTCATGTTGTAAATGCCCTTGAGGTGTTTATAAAGGAGGTTGAAAGGCAATTAGATAGAAAAGCGAAACATTGTACTGTCTGATAGAGGTGGTGAGTATTATGGAAAATATGATGCATCAGGACAATGTCTAGGTCCATTTGCAAAGTTCATTGAGAAACATGGCATATGTGCACAGTATATTATGCCAGGCACTCCTTAACAAAATGGTATGGCAAAAAGGCATAATAGGACATTAATGGATATGGTTAGGACTATGATGAATAATTCCTTATTAGTCAAAATATTGTGAATGCATGCGTTGAAAACTACTGTGTATTTGCTAAATATGATTCATAGTAAAGCAGTTCCTAAAACTTTTCAAAGGGTATAGATTTTATTGTCCAAACCATAGTCCAACTGCTAATGTCAAATTTATTGAAAATGGGGAAGTTAGTGGGAGTGATGAAAAATATATTGTGGATATTAATGAAATAAGGATTAGTGTTCCATCACCCATAAATGTTCCAATATCCACATCTTCATCAATTATTAACCCAGTGTTGGAAGAGCAAAATGATCCTGTGCAATATTTGGATGAAGCAACACCTCATGAAGAAACTAACTTACAACCAACTAACATTAATAAACCACATGGAGTAGTTTAGAATAAATCTATAAGGGCAAGAAGGTCAGCTATTTCTGATGACTATGTGATTTATTTGCAAGAGTCAGAATTTGGTTATGGCATTTATGAGGATCGTATTTCGTTTTCACAAGCCATAAAAGGTGATAAGTCCAATAAATGGATTGATACCATGAAAGCTGAGCAGAACTCAACGCCACAAAATAAAGTTTGGGATCTCGTTGATTTGCTAGAATGATCTAAACAAGTCGAATGCAAATGGGTCTTTAAGACCAAATGCAACTCGAGTGGCAATATTGAATGATATAAAGCCAGACTTGTTGCCAAGGGTTATACTCAAAAGGATGGCATTGATTACAAAGAGACTTTTTCACCTGTCTCAAAGAAATCTTGAGGAGGAAGTTTATATGGATCAACTTGAAGGTTTTTCCATAGAAGGAAAGGGCCACATAGTGTGTAAACTTAAGAAGTCAATGTATGGACTTAAACAAGTTTCCCGACAATGGTATATTAAGTTTAATGATACCATAACATCTTTTGGTTTTGAAAAAACACTATTGATCGGTGTATTTATCAAAAGATAAGTGGGAGTAAGTTTGTTTTTCTAGCTCTATATGTTGATGATATTCTACTTGCTACTAATGATTTAAGCATGTTGCATAAGCCTAAAGAATTTCTCTCTAAAAATTTTGAAATGAAAGATATGGGAGAGGTATCATTTGTGATAGGAATTTCAATATTCCGAGAAAGATCATAAGGACTGGTAGGATTGTATCAGAAAGAATATATCGAAAGAATTCTTGAGAGATTTAATATGAACAAATGTTCTGTAGGAGTTGTCCCAATATAAAAGGGCAACAAATTTAGTCTTGTGCAATGTCCAAAAAGCAATGTCCAAAAAATGATGTGGAACGTAAAGAAATGGAATCTATTCCATATGTTTCCATTGTTGGTAGTTTGATGTATTTGCAAACATGCACAAGACGGATATAAGTTTCGTGATTGGAATGCTGGGCAAATATCAAAATAATCCTAGTATAGATCATTGGAAAGTTGCAAAGAAAGTATTAAAATACCTTCAATGAACAAAGGATTATATGCAATGTCTAATCCATTAGAAGTGATTGGATACTCAGATTCAGATTTTGCTGTATGCATTGACAGTAGAAAGTCAACGTTTGGTTATTTGTTTCTTCTAGCAAAAGGAGCAATTTCATGGAAAAGTGTCAAACAATTTGTCATTTCTTCATCCACTATGGAAGTAGAATTTATAGCTTGTTTTGAGGCTACAATCCATGCATTATGGCTACAGAACTTTAATTCAGGGCTTAGGGTTGTCGACACCATTACCAAGCCACTAAAAATTTTATTATGATAATTCTACAGTAGTTTTCTTCTCCAAGAATGATGAGTACTCTAGAGGTGCTAAACATATGGAGTTGAAATATTTTTCCATAAAGGAGGAAGTTCAGAAACAAAGAGTGTGTATTGAACATCTTAGGACGGATCTCATGATTGAAGATTCTTTAATGAAAGGCTTACAACCAAAGACATTTAAGGAACATGTTCAAAGAATGGGTCTTGGTTGTATTAATGACTGCCTATAATGATGTATTAACACTCTTGAGCTCAGTAAAAGTTTTCTGACGGATTGGCAAATGTTTCTTGTTTATTATGATTGTGTACACATAATGTTATTAAACAAGAAATAAATGTGTATATAAGACATTATTGTGGACTTTTTTGATATTTATATGTCACTTATGATACCTGACATGATAAATTGATGATGCAGTGGTGTATGGAATGGAGTATGCAATGTTAAAGTGTATGACTGCCATAACCTACACTATGTGATTTATTATGTTGAGGTGAATTATGAAGATATTCAAGAGATTTGTTTTTGCGCTCTTAATGTTTACACTATTAAATTAAAGTTGAAGTATTGGACCAAGTGGGAGAATGTTAGAATGTGGCCTGAATTGTTGGGCTTAATTACAGTTTCCTAATTGGTCTCTACTATCTATTTAATAGTGGAACAAATCTCAATCGCTTATTTGGATACTTGATGGACGTACCAGATTAAAATTAGGGATATATAAATTGGTCATCTCTATGCCTATTAGGGTTACAGACACAGAACACAAAAACCTTCCTAGAACAGTCTATGACAAAAAGAAGGGTAAAGAGAGAGAAACCAATTTTGACAACAAGTAGTGGTGTTTCTCAATCTGTTTTCAAGAATTATGTTTTCCGCATCAGGTACACAATCCTTATAATTTAATAGTTTGTAATAAATTATTTATTCAAAAATCCTAACTTATGTTTACATCAGGAAATTTAAGATTTAACAAGGTTTACTATTTGGATCGATGAATACTAGAGTTGGATTCTTTGTTTGATATGTTCAACAGGCATTTTTGCAGGTTGGAAATGCATCGCGAGATACCACATTGAAAATAACCTGAAACTGGGAGCATTATTTCATAGTTTTGCTACAAATGATACATGAGGAATCTTTTCACGGTGTTATTCGTTCTAATGACCCAAAATATTGGGTTACCGGATGATAACTGGGAGTATTACTTTGGCTGTGTTTGACAATTATATTGCCCTCTTATTTTTAGTCCTAGCAAATAGAGGCTGGAACATCAACATGGAATGCAGATTGTGGGATTAAAAGGCTCTTGGATAGAGAAGTATTTTGTTGGAATAAGATCACAAGTAATAATAGATCATAGTTGATTTGCTGCTCTCTTAAAAATGGTTGCAAAGAATAAATAAAGAAATATGGCGTTTGTGGGAGACCAAATTCGCTATCATTAACATATATTATTAATGGTTGAACACAAACTACCAGGACAAAAAACTACCTGCACCATGCGCGCCTATTCCCTGTCATGTTTGCTATGTCAATTTACGTGTACCTATGTGTTCTCTATGTCAGCAAGTCTCTAAGCTTTTGAAACCCTAAACCTTTCTTTCCTACCTCTGCCATCTCTTTGCACACAGCGGTCTCTACTGTTCCTATCTTATTTTGAGGTTTTTCCAAACAAATCATGTTTTTCGAACCTTGTTCTTCTCCCCCAGATCTTCCCCAAAGATTCTCTTGGCCATTTTCTTCCATTTTTTTCTTGTCTTGCTTCGCATCTTGCGGGTTTGTTCATAGGTTTTTTCTTTCTCTTATGTGATCTAACTAGATCTTGTGTTTGATTTGCAATTTTCGGCCATAGTCCTTCGACAGCTGGTCGGTAAGAGCCTGGGTCTGAGGAAATGAAGCTATAGTTTCTTTTTCCTTTTACTTTCATAATTTTGTAAATTTTTTAAAATTTCCAATAAATGCCTGATCTGACCAGATTTTGTGTTTGATTTGCAGTTTTCGGTCGTGGTCCTCTGACAGCTAGCCAATGAGAGGTTGGGTCTGAGAAAAGGAAGCTATAGTGCTGTTTTTCCTTTTACTTTCATAATTTCATAAATTTTTTAAAATTCCCAATAAATGTCTAACTAGATTGGTTGCAGGTATCCCGTATCTTATTTCATTGCATCTCAGTCGGAGTTCCATCTCAGTCAGACTTCTAGTCGCAGCCACATTCATGCTTCGGTCAGGAATCAGCTGCCTTCTTTTTTTTCCTTTCATAATTTTATATATATTTTTAAAAAAACCCCAATAAATGCCTAACTAGATTAGTTCTAAATATTCCCGTATCTTGTCTCATCTCATCTCATTTCAATCGGAATTGCAGTCCCAGCCACATCCCTTGCTTAGGTCACTAGGAATCAGCTGCTGCCGATTTCAATTCAAGGGTTCTAAGGGCGAAAAAGAAGGAGAAGACGCAAAAAGCGATGATAAAGAGCTTACTGCAATGCAAAAGCGGTTTTTGAGAACCATTGAATCGCTTTCTCCAAGAAGTGGTTTTGGTTCTGCTACCTCCATTGATGGCAAGCTCCTCTGTCCTCTATTTTTATTTATTTGTAATTTATTTTTTCATTCTGTGGTTGTGAACATAATTTTGATGAATTTTTTTTTAATTTTGTTTGAAAGTATGATTTGGGGTGAGAGAAATAGGCACATTATATCTTTCTTGTGTCTTTCTGTTTAATGCTAAGGAAGTTGTTTTGCTAGAAATGCTTGTTTGAAAAAGGGAAAAAATTACTAATGGTAATCGTTTGTATAATTGTTATCATTTGCAAAAGCCATCTTCAATAGTGGAAGGGTTTGGCCTAGACCACTATCAGGCTTCTGAAGGAATTGATGTTTGTTCTAGGACAAGTTAGTTAAAATTATCAGTTGTATCTTCCACTGCTGAGGCTGTGCTTTGCTCAACCCAGAAAGGGGTTGGACTTTGCGTCTCTAGCTATGCAAGGATTTCAAAGATTCCTATCCTAAAGCTAACTTGGGACATTAGCTTGGAGTGGGATTTACTCAGGAAATATTAGTGCTTAGCTATAGTTGGCTAGTAAATTTTTTTTTACGAGTTGTTAGTCCAAATAGGAGCTAGTTTGATACTGATTTGATGGCGCTGTTTGCTATCTAACTTTTACGTTTCATATTTACTTCTGCATCATAGGATTAGTAAGAAGTAATTGTTATCATCATTGAAAATCTATCTTATGGGTGGAAGTTCTAGAAGTTAGAAATTGTGTCTACATTGCTTGAACTTTGGGTTGTTAGCATTGCCTTCTTATCTCTATGAGAATCAAAAAAGTTTTTTTTTTCATAACTTGATATGACTATGTTTGCACAAAGCAGAAGCTTTCTTTGAAAGTGAGCTTTGATAAAGTGAGGTACACTTGGAATCATTTTCTTGATCAGTTAGTTTATAAAAAGATATGCAAAGCAGTAGGTGGGAATGAAAGCCAAGCAGTTTTTCTTTCTTTTTAGCAAAGATATGGATATGGATATGGATAGTTATTATTAGTTTTAGAATCTCATAGTAACTATTTCTTTTGTGTCAAATCCTGCAAATTTTGTGCTCAAAAAGTGCTGGAAAATTTTAAACCGTGAAACTTTTCTGTACATTAGATGATGAACAAAATCTAACTAATCTTCCCTTAGTTTCCAACTTCACCTTGCCAATGAAACTCCCAAGTTAGTTGATTGAATGAGAGAATAGCGAAAGAAATAGTGCAAGGAACATTTCTTTTTTTTACTCATACTGATTTAGTTTACAAGAAAGCTGAGGGATAATCTTCGGAGAGGAGAAACTCTTGCACTTGCAAGCAGTTTTGATACCATTGCAAAATCTCAGATACTATCTTGGAATCCCTAAGATTAGAAATCATAAACATGGTAACTTACGGAGTTGCATATACTTTTGATGTGCTTACATATATTGAACATTTTTGTTTGTTAAACACATTATGAGAGAAAGTTAAAGCTCCAGATTGATTTCATAATCGATATAATCTGTTCTTCAGAAACCTACTTGCAAGAAACCTAGATTCAGAAACCTACTTGCAAGAAACTATATAAATTGAAAATTGATATAGTTAGGAATGAAGATAGAATAACTGAATGTTCTAAGAAAAAATCTTCTTTACTGAAATGGGGACGTCTTTTGTTATCCATATTTTTGTCTTTCTCTGCATATGGAATGGATAAAATCTATATCAGTGCAGCTTTTAGTTTCTTTCTACCAGGGTGATTGCCTTTTGAAGGTGACACGTGTTGTCCTCATCATTTAGGCTGCAATTACTAGAATTTATTTGAAGTAGAATCACCTTATACATTTCATTTAAAGTCTCTTAATTCTTCTAAAGAGATCTAGTGTAAAACAATGCTTTAACAAGGTTTTATACATCTAAAGAAAGCTTGGTTGACAGGAAGACTTGAAAGATAATTAACTAAATCTAAAAAGCATTTTAAGATGATTGATATATTTATAAAACCCCCCATAAAGATGGAGGCAAAAGGTGAAGAAATCTTCTTTTGGAGAGGATACATTTAGCAAAAATCACAACTTAAGAGATGGATAAAAAGGGCAGCTTGGTGCATAGAAGCTCCTACATGTGCAAGGTCTGGGGAAGGTTGGGCCCTTGAAGTCTGATGTATGCAGCCTTACCTTATATTCTATAAAACGCTGTTTCCACAACTCAAACCCTTGACCTGAAGGTCATATGACAATAACTTTTACCACTGCACCAAGGCTTCTTTTCAACTGAAACTGAAAGAGATGGATGTTTGAAAAAAAATTAATGGGAGATCTAACCTATCTTCTTGAAGATATAATTATTAGATAATAGTTGTGACATTTCTTAGTAGAAAGTTAGACACCAAACCTATAGATTTTGCAAATGGATGTTTACAGTTCAATGTCATTTGGTAAACATTAAAGTCCATTCACATCTTCCCAGCTATATGTAAGATCAATTTTTAGCACTTTTTAATGCTAATATGTGAAGAATTATACTTCTTAGACTGCATTTGTTATCTCCTGAGATATCACTACGATTGCATTGTAACCACATCCAGAATTAAAAATTGTGCAGTCAAACAATGCTCAAAATTTACAATGCTTTCTTTTTTTTTTCTTTTCTCTATTTTTGGCATTTTCCTCTAAAGTACATGTTTTGCATGTCCTTGTTTTTTAGATATAATTGACCAGTTTTTTGTCCAGGTGTCTTCTTCTGTGTTTAATTAATGGCTTAACTTTTTTTTGGTTTTGAATCTTCCAACTTGTTTTTCCTTTTTGCTAACTGGTTTTGAGTCTTTCAACAACTATTGCCTTTTTTTTCTTGGAATGTCCTTGAATCATTTGCTAATATTTGTTCTTTGTTGTTTCTTTGAGAAATATATATGTTTATCTGTTGTAATATAGGTTGTTAATGTGTATGTGTGATGAAATGTGCTTAGTAGGCCGAATGTTACTGGTCATTGGTTTGAGATTGTGGTATTCCAGATGCTGCCAGCTTTTACAATGTATTCGTTTTATTTTTGCTTGGTTGTTCTCATGCTATTATTTGGTTTATATGAACTTTTAGAAATAGAATGTCATTTGGAAAAACATTGTTTCTTCATGTAGATTTGCATGTGATAATGAAGCACCTTGAATAAAAATATAACACTCTCTTGTGTCTAAAATGTTTTATATATAAAAAATGCTTTCCTACTGGTTTTGAATCTTTTGATTCTTTTGTTTTTATACTCTCACTCGTCTTGAGTCTTCTAATAGGCCTACATGAATGTACAATGTTAGAATGGATGGAAAAATCAGTGTTCTTTCTATTAGTTTCCTACTTACTTCGTTGTAATGTTATTAGTTATTATTTATTATACCATGTCGTGATATATACTTCATTTACCTATTGTATTTGCTTGATGCATCTGCTAATGTCTTTTTGAAAAAAAAAAAGAAACTTCCTCTTATTGTTGTTTTGTGCCTGTTCGTACTGTTTTATCTTGCTTCTCCCCTGTGCTACTTTTTCTACCTAAATTACCTTTCCAACGTTTTGTCCACTTTTGCAGAAATAGACTACCTTTGCTTCAGTCCCTTTCCTTTATAGAAATTTTTTTAATGATTTGTTAATACTTGTGTTCTTTAATTACAAATATATTTCCGTCGTTTTTAATACTTGTGTTGCTTTATTACAACTGTATTTCTGTGCTTATAATGTGATTGGTTACAAGGCCACTATCATGATACATGCTATGTTTGCTTAATACTGTATGGTTTCAGTTTCCATATACAAAGGGTAATGTCAATGAAATTTATTTCATAAAATCTTTTAAGTGCATTAATGTGCATTTCAGTGTTCTCCAAAATGGATAAATGGTACATATATTGTGCATTTTCATTTTTCCTCAAAAAAGGACATGTCCATTAATGTTATAAAATTAGTTTACTGTATACAGTTTTAGCTTAATGCAATTTCTTTCACTTTTTAGAGGCTTGTGCCTATTGAAAAGAGGCATGAAATATATTCTAGAAAATTTTTAAAATGCATGCATTTTGAATTCCATGCAATGCTTATTTTCTTATGTTCAATGCACATGTGTAGTGGTTTTTTAAGTTTGTGCTTTGGTAATGGTGTCATTACACTATGAACAGTGCATTTGTTAAATGCATTGGGTTGCTTCGTGTTACTTTGTGTAGATTTACAATTTTTTAATGCACTATGCATTTGTGGTGCCAAAAAAAATGCTTCATGATAATTCTATTTTATATAGGGTATTTTTATTAATTATGGTTAGAAATTGGCTTGTGTTTTGATTTGTTTTCACATATTTTGGCCAAATTATCCTTTGATTTTATGATTTCCAAGTTTTCAAATATTTTTAGAACTTTTGAGCATAATCTTGAATTTTCTTCTAATTTGAGGATCAAAGGACTAACTAATTATTTTGGGACTACTTTATTGTCAAAAGCCAAAGCAATTAGTAAAAGAAGAAGCTACGGGACAAGCTCAAGAAACAGCATAACAAGAAGACTCCTTTAGCTGCAACTAAGAAGACAAAACCGTGACAAGAGTCATCTACAATTTGGAAGTAGAATACGAGCTGAACAAGGAAACCAAAGTAAGCTGAAATGATTTGGAAACAAAGAAGACAAAATCATGCTTCAGCCAAAAGAGAAAAGGAAGTCAGTTGCAAATTGGAAATAGAAGACAACAGCTGCAAGAAGGAAACAAAGCTGAGTACAAATTAGGAAACAGAAAGCCGAGTAGCACATAGAGGGAAAGAAGGAACTAGAAACCGAAAACAACAAGAAGAAACTGAGCTGCAGAGGAATTTGGAAACAAAGGAGGAAAAAGGAAAAGACTTCAGCTGGGCTGCAATTTGGAAACAACATACGGCTGGAATTTGGAAACAAGAAAGAAGAAGCCGATTACAATTTGAAGATGGATTTGGAGTTTAGGAAATCAGCTTCTCTATATAAACAACACAGCCGAGAGAGATAGAGAGGAGCACTTCATTCTTTTCTTCTTTTTCTTTAGCTTCAGTTTAGATTTAGCAGAATTTTCTTTTCTTTTTCTTTCTGGTTTCTGTTTCGGTAGTTAGCTAGAGCAGCCGCCCGATTTCTTTTGCGTTTTTTTTCTTCAGTAGTTTAGAGAACAACTTCAGTGCAGAATTTCAGCCGCAGTTTGTTGTTCTTCTTCCTGTCCTTCCTACTTTTAAGTAAGCTTTTCTTCTTGATTTCCTGTTCTCGGTTTTTCTTCATAAATTTCAGTAGCAGTCCTTTCTTTTTCTTTAGAAACTTCAGCCGTCAGTTGTCTCTTGTTTCTTGTTTTTTTCCGTCGTTCTGTCCTTGTTGTCTTCAGTAGTTTAGTAAGTCTAATAGAAGCAACTGCCAAGCTTGACTTGGGTACAAAGCCAGCAGCCAACTTTCTTTTTCCTTTAGAAGCTTCCGGGTGCAGAAACATAGTAGCAGAATTCCATTTTTTTCTCCACATCTTTTATCAGGTTTTGTCTTTTATTGTTTTCTTTAGTTTAGTTTTTTTTCTTCTCTTTTCTTGTTTTAGTTTAGTTAGTCTAGTAATTTTAGCAATTTAATTTCTTGTGTTTTGTTCTGAATTTCTAGTTGTGTTTTATTTTCAAGAATTAAATAATTTATAGCTTTCATATTTATTAAATATAGTTATTTTAATTTTCAGAATTTATTTTTAATTTTAATTATGTCTACTTTTATTTTTGTTGTTAGTCTAAATTTCATTATGTTCTAAATTCTTTTGTTAGAGATTAGATGGATCTTAATCATGAATAATTAATTCTTAAGACTTGTTCATGCAACCTATATTTCAATTATGAGTTTAATATCATGTTCTTAATGCTTTTAGGTAATTGATCACCACCTAATTGATTTTTGATGCTTGTTTGATACCGTGTGAAGATAACATGCATGTGCTCATGTGATATTAAACTGTGAATTCAATTTAGACCATAATAATCTAGGTTGTTCATGTGGTTTCGGTAGTAAAATTAAGTCGTGGCTACTTAGATTGAATCCGGGAATTTCTATAGTTCCTAATGCATTTAGAAATCTAAATTCACCTAGACCAAGTGTGAGTTGATTTTAATCTAAATAGGGTTATTAGACTGATGTCGGCTATTAATTTACATTAGGGAAATTTCACCATCATAATTTGGAATTTAATTTAATTGCATAACAAGTCAAGAGAGTTAATTATGATTGATTAAGTGAAATCAAAATCTCTAACATCTTATTTGTTGCTTTTATCAATTGTTATTAATTTTTCCTTCTTTAGTTTAATTTACCATAAAACAATTTAATTGGCTAGCTTGTTGCTGAATTAATCATATTGGTAAGTAATTGGTTAGTTTTAAACAATTATCGTGGGAACGATACTCTACTCACCACTTTATTACTTGTTGATATTGTACACTTGCAATTTCACTGAACACTTCAAACTATTTTTCTTCTAATTTTGCAACTTTAGCTAGGTTATGCTTTTTTCCCTTTTTTGACCAAAAAAAAAAAAAACTATCCCTATTTTGAAAAGAGTTGTAGTGTGGTTTTTTTTTTAGCTCCTTGACATGATATACAGTCCATATATTTTTGTAGTTCTAATCTCATTAGTTACTAGGCCACTGACATAATAAATACTATATCTGTTTAGTACTATATGGTTTCTGTTTTCGTGCAAAAAGGATAATGTCTATGAATTTTATTTCATAAAATCTCTGAGGTGCATTAATGTGCATTGTAGTGTTTTCTAAAATGGATATATAATACATGTGTTGTGTATTTTCATTTTCCATCAAACAAAGACATGTCCATTAATGCAATCTTTCTTGCTGCTTAGAGTTGTGCCTACTGAAAAGAGGCATGCAATATTTTCTAGAAAATTTGTTTAATGCAATTGCATTCAATGCTTCTTATCTTCTTATGTTTGGTGCGCATGTGCAATGCTTTTTAAAGTTTGTGCTTAAGCACTATAGCCATGTTGCCGTGAATACTACATTCCTTCACTGCATTGGTCTTGTTCGTATTTCCTTTTCCAAATTTTCAATTTTTTACTACACTATGCATTTGCAGTGACAAAAAAAATGCTTCAAACTATTTTTCCTCTAATTTTGCAATTTTAGCTGGTTTCTGCATTTTTGCCTTGGAAAAAAAAGAAAAAACAATCTATCTCATGAATGGTTCTTATCTTTTTATGTTAAATGCGCATGTGTAATGTTTTTAAAAGCTCGTGCTCAAGCAACGCAGTCATGTCACTGTGAATAGTGCATTGGTTTAGCTTCGTCTTTCTTTTTCCATGTTACAATTGTTTATTGCACTGTGCATTTGCCGTGCCAACAAATTTCTTCAAACTATTCTTTCTCTGAATTTGCAACTTTAGCATCGAAGTCGTGTTGCTGTGAATACTGTAATCCTTCACTACATTGGTCTTGCTTTGCATTTCCTTTTCCAAATTTACAATTTTTTGCTGTATTGTGCATTTGCAGTGCTAAAAAAAGTGCTTCAAACTATTCTTCCTCTAATTTTGCAATTGAAGCTGCCTTCTGCATTTTTACTTTAGCAAAAAGAAAACACACTCTATCCCTTGAATGCTTCTTATCTTTTTATGTTGAATGCACATGTGTAATGTTTTTTAAAGTTTGTGCTCAGCCAACGAAGTCATGTAATTGTGAATAGTTCATTGGTTTTGTTTCGTCTTTCTTTTCCCATGTTACAATTTGTTTACTGCGCTATGCATTTGCAGTGCCAACAAATTTCTCCAAACTATTCTTCCTCTGAATTTGCAACTTTACTTACTTTATGCATTTTTTCCTCCTTAAAAAAAAAAAAACCTGCCTCTGTATTGAACAAGGTTGTACTGTGATTAGTTTTTTTGTCACTGTCGTGATATACACTACATCTGCTTAATGCATCTGTCCAACGAATCTGTTAGCTTTGTTTTGCATCTTTCCCAAAATGGATAAATTGTAGATGTATCATGCATTTTTCCTCTTCCTAAAAAACATGCATGTGCATTAATGTTACTAAAATTCATTTAATACATACAGTTTAGTTTCAAAGCAATCTTTCTGACTTTTTAGAGTTTGTGTCAAAGTAAAATAGCTGTCCTTTGTTTTGTGCAATTTGAAAAGTATTACTGCACTATGCATTCTTTTTTTAGCTTTGTAACTAGATTAGTTCAATGGAAAGCTTATTACCTTCTTTTGTTTGGTGTACGTGTGTAATGCTTATGGAAGTTTGTGTTTAGTTATTAAGCCATTGTCATGATCTATACTTCATCGGCTTAGTGCATTTGTCAAATGCAAGTGCTGATTGTATATTGCAAATATGTTTACACTAGTGTATCTATCATTCTGTAGTTAAAAAAGGGATATCTTTGTTTACGATATAAATTTTGTTCATGTTCTGCTCTTGTAATACATGTTCCTTGTTTCTTTTTTCTGCATTCTAACTGTTTTCTTTCCTTCTGTATTTGCATTGAATGAACTGTGATTGTCAATGGATGTTGGAAACTGATTAGCTGATATAGTTGCACTTCAAAAGGTACAGTTACTCTTGCTCTCTCCTTCCTTTCTGTCCAATTTTGTTGTTGTATGTGTTCTTTGCATTTTACTCTTCCTTTTTAAAATATAACGCTTGTCTGTATGAAATGAAGTAATAGAAATTATTATTTCCCTATTATGACACTATTTATTGGATAAATGCCAAGTTTAAAAATAGTTTAAAGACTTAAATACAAACCTTCTGAGTTTACATTACAATCAATTAATTCACGCCTATGTATTCATTGTCCATTCAATTTTTTCTATGCTGAATGTGTCTATCATATTGCAGCCAGAGCATTTTGTTGCAAACTTCTACCTAGACTACTTGCATTTGTCATCTAAAAGTACATTCTCTTAGTACTCCTTGTTATATAAGACTAATGCTGCTTGTATCCTAAACAAACTTGCGATGATTATATCTTGGTTTGCAATGATTTACTAGGTCTTTATACTCTTTTTTGTGCTATTCGTTACACAAAAGCATTTATGTTCCTCTTCTATTTAGCGATTTGTTAGCATTTTTTATGTGCTGTTTTCCCATTTCGAATATCTGATGCATATATCTTGATTGCTTTCTAATACGCACATTTTCTATAATAGGGTGTATAATGGAGTGGTTTGACTCTCCGATGAGTGACTAATCTGGGCAACTGCTCACATCATAGTTTAGTATAGTATATGAAAATGGGAGATATAGAGTTTCAGTTAGGAAGTAAAAGTTAGCGCTCTCTTGTGTCTCTGTATTATCTATTAATTTAAGCACATCAATTTAGTATCTTAAATGTTTTGATTTTTCAAAGAGAGCTTGTAAGATACCATCCTAGGACTCTCATAAATGGTGAGAAGTGAGAACATTTCAATAATTTTTTTCATTTTTTTCTTCAGCAGCCATGTACGCTCTTTATCTCTAGCCACCACTGACATGTGCTTTTCTATGAATTTTTTTTTCTTTTTATCAGCAAGAGTACATAACTTCATGCTAATAGGTATTTAGTACAATAGTCATGATTTAGCTTCCATATGGAAAATCATAATATGGACAAATTGTATTCTTCCGTTGCTGCTAAGTAAAAAAGATAGGAGAATGTGTGGAGAAGATTAAACATATCTGTTCGTTAAGTTTGTCCTAGGATGCTTATATTTCGATTCTTTATGTTTTTATTATATGTTAAAGCATGTATTATGTATTAAAAGATGATTTTGAATAACTATGATGCTTAAAGAAAGATGATTAATGTATCCCAAGTCATGATATGGGCTCATATGGTAGAACTGTTATCTGTACGAGGGACAAATCTGACAGCCTATTGCTTGATAAGAAAATTATGGCAATTCTCGTTGAAGTATCATTCTAGGAAAACGAATTCTTTTGAATTGTCCATTGACTTTTGGGAGGTTATTATTGTCAAAGAAGTTTCATTTTTGTTATGGCAATCAAAGATGCATATCATATGTCAAATTGGCATGCTATGTGACATGAACGGATTAAATTGTTTACAATTAGGCTTCATAAAATTGTCACATTCACTTATATTCTATATTTTTGTGCTAGACGTTACATTTGTTTTCCTTGTATGATGTAAGTTTACTGAGAAATGTTTGTTTCTCAATCTGAAGTCAAAATTCTGTTCATTCATTCATTCTTCTTAGTTTTGTATAATTCATAGATATGCAGTTTGCTTTCAGGTGCCTTTTGTACCAAGCCATGTTCATGCTATCAATTATATTGTTTCAGTTGAAAAAGCTGCTGAAAACTATGAGTTTGTAATCAGACAGCTTGTGACAACTCGTGTAATCAATGTTTCTAATATCAGTGACTGCCGCAAGTTTGACCTGATTTTATTGGGGATGGGGCTGGATGGGTATGTTGAATCACTTTTTCCCAATCATCCTGTGCTTGAGGAGAAGAAGAGCGGGTGTCTTTTATCACCGACTCTTCTAAGCCACCACTAGAGAGAATCACCTTTACTTTGCCTGTAATCAACTTAGCCACCAATGTGGCTGTGGTTGTCACTGATAGAAGCAAAGCAGAGACCATACGCTTGGTAATTGATGATGTTGAGCCTAACAATCTATCATTGCCTGCAAAGATGGTCCAGCCAACCAAGGGGAATTTGGTGTGGTTTCTGGACAGGGCAGCCACATCAAAACTTGACGGTTCAAAATTTTCGGAGTAGGGTCTGACATTGCTTGCCTAAGTGTATGTTCGTATGTAGTGAAGGGTGTGGAACAGTTGATTCGCAGCTTCCACTAGGGTTATTTTGGTGTTGTGTTTCGTTCTTTTTAGACAACTGAAAGGGACCCCTTACTGTTGGATTAGTTGCTTCCCCATTTTTTTGCTTGCATACTTCTTGGAAGGTGGGGTTTATAAGTGTGATTATCCTTTTGTTAGAGGAAGTAATAAAATGGATCTTGACACAGAACTCTTTCCTGTTTTTGGTAGCGTTTAGTGAAAAGTTAGAAAATTCTACTAGAAGGTTGAGTTCCTTTCATCTTTAGAATACATTTATTGTATTTTAGTTTTACATTAATTAAGTCCTACTATATAATTTTCTTTTCAATTGTTAAATATTTCTTTCTTTTCAAATAGTACTGTGATTTTATTTTTTCAACGTTATTATAATTTTATCATCAAATTTTCTATATTCTATACAACACATTGGGCACTTAAAAAACCACGCATTGCGCGGATATTGCCTGCTAGTTCTTAGAATATCAAGAAAGATTGGTCTCTTTTAATGGAAGACATGATGGCTTGCCATGGGAGAAGATGTGATTCCATATCCGGGATATTAATAGCAAGTACTTTAGAGGCATGTTTATTAGCAATAGATAAATGTACATGTGTAGTCACAACAACTTATTTCTAATAAGGAAATTAACACTTGATGGCACAATTTAGGTGTAATATATGAATCAGTTATTGTGGTTTCATGTATAAATAGGGCAAATTACGCCAAGCATCCCTGATGTTAAGGGTATGATTTCATATCGTTGTCAAAGTTGAAAAAGTGCCTCTTAAATTCTCAATATTGGATATTTATTTTCAATTGGTCCCCAAGCCAATATTCAGACAAATCAAAACTTGCATCTAGTGATTTATAAGACAAATTATAAGCCAAATCTTCTCCTAAAAGATACCACACGGTTGGGGCATATTTTATGGAAATGGTCAAGGAGTATGTCGCGCTTCATGCATGCGCGTTGAGTTTGGCAGGACGCGTTGCATGGATGCCCTGGATTTTGATAGAGGAAAATCGAGATGTTCCCTACGTACGTGCAATTTATTCTCTTCATGCCATCTCATCTTGGGAAGATTATAATTATGCCACATTAAAATTTAAATAAAATATTGTTATACTTGTAACTGAAATTTTCGAAAGTTTTAAAGGATATGCAAATTACAAATCTCCAAAAATTTGACAAAACGACATGATGGTTGAAGCTAGGAGAAAATACAAAGTTTACCCATGATTAAAAGAAAAACAAATAGTTTCAACAACACATCAGCTAGAATCCAAAGGATGAATAATTTTGCTCGTCACTGTTCTACTTTCAAAAGTGAACCTACATCATCACATAAAATATATATAGGATCAAAACATGATTAGTTACTAAAAGAAATAACGCATATATATCATCTGTAAAAAGTACATACCATTTCAGTAATACACTACTGCATCTGCTCCTCATTACACACTTTTTTCACACATTTCATAGACAAAACCTTACATACCATTTCAGCAATAAGCTATTGCATCTTCTCATTATGTGCTTGTTTCGAGTACACATAACTCATTTTTGCATCTTCACTCTGGGGAAAAATAACTATGCGTAGCATTTGTTTGGTCTGTAAACTCTGTACACTTCATATTTTGTTATATATTCCATTAATGAAACAAAAACAAACAAGAAATAATGACCAATTTAAGAAAGCTTGATCATCCCCTTAACTTCAACAAATAATTCATAAGTATATGGTTTTCTTCCATTCTTCACCATGGTGTCATTAATGAGGTTAGGAAGTTGGTGAAGTTGCTGAGCATTCTTACATTCATTCTTTGTCTTGTAGGCAAAAACTACTTGTCTATTTCCACATTTTTCAAGTCATTCCCAACATTCATCAAGATCACATTAAGTTTGCATGTGCGTTTTACACAACTCTCAGTAAGATGCCAATTCATGAAATAAGACAAACAAATTAGTCTACCAACCCAACTCCTAAGTTGAGGTCCAAACAAGGATGGATTATTCAAGATGTTCCAGATTTATTTGTGGTGATTTGAGACACAGCATTAGGCTTACAAAGAATTAGTCATTACACAATCAAGACGTTTCAAATTCTTTTCCAATTCTTCAATCTTTGCGCTGATGCAGTGCCAGAGCAACTGAAGAAACAGAATATAAAGAGATGATGGTAGGTAAATGGAAGAATATGAAGCGCTAGCTGAAATTTCCTAGGATTGGCTTTCCAATTTCCAGGACACGAACTTCCTTGTGAATCATGCACCAACTGGAAACAAATCCCATCCAAAATCTTTGAATGGAGAATTTCGAGTTATTATTGGAAATATGGAACCGATCGAACTAACATAGTCCATTCTAAGCAATTAAAGCAAATACAAGAAAACTTTCTCACCAACCCAATAGTTAATGTAGTATTATTTGATTTATTGAGCAAAGATATTATTCGAGACATTTTATAGTGAAAAATTATAATAATTGATATGAAAACAAAATCATTATTTATTATTTTATACACTGTAAAATAGTAAGTAATGATTTTATTTTTTTATATTTGCCACATCAGTCGTATAACTTTTCACTGTAAAAGTAATTAAAAATAACATTAATCTAATTTATATAATGACAATGTTAGAATCTCTTTTAATATAGTTATTTCAATATTAAGATTTAGGGTAAATTACATCTACTACCCCTGTGATTTGTAAAAACTACCAATCAAACCCCAAAATTTGAAAAATTACCAATACCCCCTTAATTTGGTAAATTTATAGCATTTAACTCCTTTAATCAACTAAATTCATAACATTTAACCCCCTTAAGGGGGTATTGGTAGTTTTACCAAATCTTGAGATTTGATTGGCAATTTACACGAACCACAGGGATAGTAGATGTAATTTACCCTAAGATTTATGATTTCTAGTTAACCGTAGTATTTTTTAAAAAAATTTTACTCCCTTAGTCCTAAAACAAGAGTCCAATTTTTTGTAAAATTATTGTATTACCTTACTATTAATAAAAATATATAACTCAAATTAAAAACTAATCATAAAAACAAAAAATTAAACATTTAATTATTCATCAAGAGTTGTACCTTATAATTTTTTAAAAAAAGAAAGTTGTGACAAATTAAAAGTGGATTTTTTTTTCATGAGACGGAGGGGATAATATTTTCTTATTCTTCTCTTTTTAACCAAAAAAAAAAAGAGGAAAATTTAAAATAAAAGCAAATTGCTAATTAATAAGTCCTTCACAAATTATATTTGTACTCATTTGGTCCATATAATATTTTTCCTCCAATATTCCATTAAATTCATTCAACAAGAATCACATGACCCATTTTTGCTTCCTTCTTCCTCCATTTCAATTGATATACATGAGCCAGAAACTATTTTGTAAATTGCTCCAAGAACAAAAGGCTTGGAAGAACGAAAACGCATTTTTCAAATTACTCCAAGAATAACAGGCTTGTGGAAGAAAGGTACTCATGAAAGAAAATAGAACAATTAAAGATAGAAAGATTTACTGACTCGGCATTAGTAGTCCTGTTGAACTCAAATCCCCATTACTACTACTATTAGTACCAAGTATGCATGCTTGTCTTTTGAAAACTTTAACTTCCCACCAATACAAGTAAAAATTTTTAAATTCAAATTTGAAGGGTATGTAGTAAATTCATATATATATATATTCACGTCATCAAAATATAATCATTATATGACTTTTTAATAAGTTAATTTTTCAAAATCGTAATAAAGAGGGAGTAATGAATAAAATTAATAAAGAACACAATGGTACATAGAGGCTCCCACATGTGTAGGGTTCAGAGAAGAGTTAGACCATTAAGGTCTAATGTACGCAACTTTTTCTTATAGGGAATGGTTAGACCATTAAAACCTAATGTAAGTCATTATACTTGATATACACAGTCTTTTGTTATATTGTTATAAGAGACTGTTTCTGTAATTTGAACTGATGACATAACAGTCACGTAGTAACAACTTTTACAATTGTATTGATGCTCTTCGTGTCACATATAACATTAATAAAGAAGAAAAAATATTTTATTTTAAAAATAGCTAAAATGGAAATAAACACTAATAAAATAAATTTTATTACAAATGACAATATAGTGACATTACTCATGTACAGAGTCATATGTATATATATTCAGTGGTGGATCTACAATGGAGGCACGTGACCCCATTAATCCTACTTTTAACTATTAGTATATATTTTTATTTTATCAATTTTACACGGTGCCCATATAGTAAAACTTTGTTAATTAATGAATAGAGTCCATGTGTAGTTAGGATGTAGCTAATTTTGTCCAAATATATTTACACGTTTACATAGATTTCTTGCGGGATTTCATTCTTTAAATGATTTAAAGTCATATGTTTTAATATTTTCACATAACTACTCTATTAATCTCGTTATTTATATTTTTAGAAGTCAATTTATCCAAGTTATTTTCACTATGAAGATTTTATTTATTCTTTTTTAGGTATGTATTTTTAATCTATCTTTAATCACTTTTTAATATTTTCTTACTATATTTTTTTGTGTCAAAAAAATATAAAAATATAAAGTATAGAAAAAATAAATCTTCATACTAAAATATATTACTCCCTCCATCCCCCCACCTACTAGCCCCCAAAAAATCCATTTTGAATTTATTACAACTTTTACTTTTTTAAAAAATTTGAAGGTACGACACATAATGAACCATTAAAGGTATAGTTTTTCATTTTCACCCTTAATTTTTAATTTCAGATCATACAAGGTCAGTTATATATAATCATTAACAGTAAGGGTAATGTAAGATTTTTTAATTCAAAAGTAACTTTTGTTTTAGGGGTTAAAGGAAAATTTTGGAAATAGTCTTTTTTTTTGGGATGTAGAGAGTATAATGAAATTGAGGTGCAACAAACTTAATTAATCATTAAATATACTGTTTTTATTTTTATCTTTATTTTTTAAATTTTAAATCATGCAAGATAATTAATAATAAGAGTGATACAAGTTTTTTTATTCAAAGCGACTCTTTTTTGGGATAAAAAAATGTTTTGAAAGTAAATTATTATTTTTTTCTTTTTTGGGACGTTGAGTGTATAATGGAATTAGTCACTAATGATATAATTTTTAACAATAATAAGAATAATTATGTGAAAATCTTAAAATGTGTTATACGGGGGATGGGAAATTGTTGCAAAGGATCCTGTATGGCTAAATACTAAATGTAGTCATTATATTCTTAATCTTTGCATAGCAAATCTAGTTGCTGCATATTTTTTATTAAGCAAATCAATTAAGAGAAAAATGTACTCTTTTTATCTAGAAAGAAGTGTCTGATTTTGATTTGGTAGAAATTTCATTAAGTTTAGAACACTTAGTAAGCAACTAAATGTATAATTTTGATTTTTGATTTTTGCTTTTTCATTTGGTTTATATATTAGCATTATTAGGAAGAGTAATACAAGAATTTCATATAAAAAATAGATTCTCTTATTAAAATTATAAAAAAAAATTGAAACTAAACATTTTTTTTATACGGGAGTAATAATTTTAGCCTCTTTAAATGTTGCGTGACCTCCAAACTTACACTTTTACATGAGAAATCATACCTTATATCCATATCTTCTCCTCTTTCCCGTGAAATCCTGCCTTATATACCTACTGTATCTTCTGTCTTCTGTCTTCATAGCTGCTCGGCCTCTCTTCATCCCTTTAAGTACCACTAAAAAAAATTAAATGGACAAATTCTACACGAAATCAAACTAACAAAATAATAATAATAATAAATAAATAAAAATATTGGATCTGGTGCGTGAGCTCACAAGTTCAAAATCTGATTCTATTTTCTCCAAAAACCTAATCCAGATCATACGCTAAGAAACTTCCGGAAAAACAAATTTGAGAATTGGTTTGTTGTTTTTTTTTCCTCGTTATTCTCTTGCATGGGAGTCGCCGGTGTAAGGCAAAAAAACAAAACCATATTCTCGAAGAAATCTAGACAGAGATCCTATTGACATTGGAGAAATTTACAAAAATAACACTTTTTTCAAAGACATTTGCAAATATAGCACTAAGACCATTTTCCTTGCAAATATAGCACTTTTTTTGTCTGACTCCTAGCGAAAAGATGACAATGCCCCTGTATTTGAAAAATGCGCCTAAACGATTTCATACAAACAATCGGATGGTTTCGCTACTTCAATTCATCGTCGATTCAACACCCGTTTCACACAATATCTTCCTGAATTCTTCGTCAATTCAACACGCACTTCAAACAACCTTTCTGGATTTCAAGCATAAACAGCATCAATGGCGAAAACGCAAGGTGGAGCCTCATTATCTAGTAAGAAGAAGATGAAAGAGCAGAAATCTCACAAGTCAACGGACAAGACTAAGAAGGTTGGTTGGAATTTAGCTTAGTATTTGTTACTTTTACAGCATAAATGTTTCTTTTTTGCTGATTAACCACGATGCTAGAAGATATTAGATAAATTAGACAAGTTAGGGTTTTGGCGCAATTGGCTTTGCCATTGGTTTGAACACTATAAAACCGTGCATGTACATAGTTTGTTTTTTCCTACATTTGAACTGGGTTTGGCCCAAACTTTTGAAGAAATAGTCGAAAATGGGACGATATGTCGAAAACCATGTGGAGTATCTTCTAAACATGTCGAGAAACATGCTGTGACACATATGTCGATACATTTGTCCAATTGTATGTCGATAATTATGTAGAAAACGAAATGATATGTCTATAATGTCGAAACCTAAGCAGAGTAATATGTCGAGAAGTATGTTGAAAAATATGTCGAAATATATGTCGAACAATGTCGATAATTATGTCGAAACATATATCGAGAAATTTGTCGAAATAAATGTCGAATATTATGTACAGAAAAATGTCGACAACTAAACAATATGTTGACAATGTCGAGAACTAGTCCGATTTGTTACTGATTACCTTTATTTCGTGTAGAAGCATCTTGAGGATCTATTAGTCATTGAGGGGGAGTTTTTCTCTACCCAGCACTGCTACTATGAAACCAATATGAAGAGAATCCAGTCGAAATTGACGGATACACAAAAACAAATGCTCCGAAGGGAAAGTCGTCTTGCAGAAATTGCTCTTGACAATGAGTACCCGTTTTGGTGCAAACAAATCATCCATTTTGTGTTGTTAAGGCAACTTAAGCCGAATGAGGAATCCAAGGTCAATAATAGCATTGCCTTCAACTTCGCGGGTAAGAAGGTTAGATTTAGCAAGAGGGAGTTTGCTATCATCACCGAGTTGAAGATAAGAGACTTTAAGGCTGCATATGCCAAATACAAATTGTCAGATGGTCCTTCTTCAATATCAAAGTACTTACAGCATGTGGGCCAAAGAGACAAGACCACATATGATGAAGTGTTCAAGTCTTACGACCGTATAAACTCAACTTATTCAGACGATCAGGTTGTATTGCTAACACTCTTACTTATATACACCTCCATCATGGGCTTGCCGAAGAGGACCAAGATTGAAGACAAGCTGTTTCATTTGGCCTATGATTGGAGAGAGTTTCATGAAATGCCGTGGGGTGAACTATCTTACAGGGCCACTGTGGATAGTGATAAAAAGGCAAATGTCAATGGCTTGAAGCAGATAGGACACCCGAAGCGCAGAACTTACACTATTAAGGGATTCCCAATTGCATTAGGAGTAAGGATACAAAAAGCATCTTAATCTTGGCTGTTGTTAGTGGTGTTTTCTCCATATTCAGTTATGCTTATTTTTCTTTTAATGTCCTAGGTGTTTGCATATGAGACAATACCACATCTTGAGCGGTTCAAGATGGTCAAAAAGGTCAAAATCTTTGGATGCAAGCCCAGGATGTGCAGATGGAAAATATTGAATGCACAATGTAGAGATCAAGAGAAGAAGAAGGTTTGGTGAAAAAGAACAGTCGACGGGGAGGTATGTTTTGCTTATTAGCTAATGTTTAATAATTAGTTTGCCGACTACATTAATGATTAATGTTATTTTTGTTTTTCAAAAAGTGAAAGTTACCCGAATAAAACCAATGCCCAAAGAGAAAGAAAAATTCTTGGGTTGGAAAGAAAATGAGAAGGTTGGCGAGGAGGGGGAGTTCGGAGGAGATAAAGAAAACTCCGAACAGATGGACGCAAACCGTTTTTGAGTGTCTTACAGGAAGAGAGAACGAGAAGACAAAGTGGAGGAACCTACAAAAAGATAGAGGTTGACCAAGGCAGAAATACAAGAGAAACGAAGGACCTTCAGTGATGAAATGGTGGCATGTGTGCAAAAGTGTGAGCTTGAAATGAAAAAGACAAAAGAGAAACTCGTGCTCGATCAGCCGCACTAGAAACCAAAGTGAATAGTCTGGAAGCTACCGTGGGGTGACTGACTCGCAACGTCAACCATATGTTTGAGTACGTTCACCATATACTGGCTATGCAAAGTACACCCGAATTCAGTCCATTTCCGAACAATGATGATGATTTTAGCGGAGATAGCCAGGGAGCGCAACAACTCCCATGAAATGATGACTCCATTGCCCCTCAAGTCGGGAAAACAGAGACAGGCCCTTCAGACAAGAACAAAGGGGCCTATTGATAGGATGTTTAATTGCATGATTATTAGGTCAATTCCCTTGTGTTTTAGATTATTAAAATGCTTATTTGTATAAATATTAGTTGATAATTGATACTTTTTTAAGTTTTTGAGTTTGCATTCATTCAAACATCTCTTTGCTATTTTCAGCACAACCCGCAATGGCCCCCAAAGCTTTGTTCTTTCTTTTTGGCTTTTGTGTTCCTAGTTCGCAACCAAGGCATATCAGCCGAAGAGGAAAACTTGACTGAGAAGCATCATCATCGTGCAAAAGCCCAGGCACTAGAACACTCACCCCAAGAAGGAATGGGCACACCATCACACACATGGTCAATACGCAAAAATGTGCGTTGGTCCGAAGGGATATTGCAAAAAGGTGAGACACAAAAAGTGGGAATACGAGAGAATTTGTGTCTGCTGCTACAAATGCGTGCCTGAACCAACAAGAAATGCACCTGGGACAAAGCTGCACAATTGAAAGAACAAAAGGACTCCTGCTCAACCACAAACAAGCAAAGAACAAATGCAATTTGAAGCTTCCGTTAGCCGGCCAAGGAAAAGACAACAAGCTGAAACCAACGCTGCTGCAATAGCTTCAACATCCTTTCTAAACAGCACCAATGGTGGATAAGTATCATGATAGAATGCTTGAGACCAACCATCCTTTTGTTTCCTGGAAAGCACACAAAGGGATTTGGAAGTAAGACCAAGGAGTCAAGCCGCATTCTTTGAATCTCGTGAAGCTAGAAACGGACAAAGAAAAATACAAGAAAGAAATCCACTCGAAATTACTTCAGCCCACAAACAAAAGAAGAAAAATCTTCTTCAGCAGCAACTTGAAGCAAATAGAAACCGTGCGGAAGACGAGAGATAGAAGACAACTGAATTTGGGAACAAAGACACAAGCTGCTCAACAGAAAACAAAAGGAGACTTCTTTAACAGGAATAAGACAAAACTGAGTTGAAGTGGGAAACAAAATTAGTCGAGGGAAAGAAGGAACTACAAACCGAAAACAAGAAGAAGAATCGAGCTGGGTTGCAATTTGGAAACAATATACGACTGAAACTTGGTAACAAAATTCGCACAAAGAAAAAAGGAAGCAAAAATTGGTTTGGGAATGAGAAGAAGAAACGGTAGAAAGAAGAAACCAAGCTGACTGGAGAAGAAGAAAAAAGGAAACAAGAAAAGAAGCTGCCAAACTCAAGGGAAACACGAGGGCCGAAACAAGGAAACAAAGCAAGCCAAGCGGCAATTGGAAAAGAGAGGAAAATTGGAAACAACTGCACCTATAAGAAGAGGGAGTCTGCTGCCTTGAGAATCACCCATTCTTTGTTCTCCTTTTCGTCCTTTAGTTTAGCAGCAGATTGTTCTTTTTCTTCCTGGCCGTCCCGCTTTTCTTCCTGTTTTTCTTCTTGATTTTCTGTTCTCGGTGTTCTTAGAGAAATATCAGTCGGTTCTCTTGTTCTTCTTCTTGGACTTCACGTCCAGTCCTTTCTTTTCGTCATCTTGAGTTAGTTCTGTAAGCTTAGCAATTTCAGCCGCCAGACTGGACTTGGGTGCAAAGAAGACAAAAGTCAAAGAACAAGAGAGGAGTGGCTACCACCTACGAGTTTTGTTTGGAGTTTATTTTTTATTTATTTTTTTCTTTTTCTTTTCGCAATTATGTTTAAGAAATTGGTGTTATTATTTTATATTAGAGGAAATACCCAAAATCGTCCTCCACATTTCACCGAATAATTTTTTTCATCCTCCACTTTTAAAACGGGAACAAATAGTCCTTCAAATTTCAAAGACCAAAATTTGAGGGAAAATTTCAGGACTAAATGTTCCCGTTTATGAAATTTGAAGGACTAAAAGTTCCCGTTTATTTCACAAATAGTACCAAAAGTTCCAATTTATGAAATTTGAAGGACTATTTGTTCCCGTTTTAAAAGTGGAGGATGAAAAAGATTATTTGCTGAAATGTGGAGGACGATTTTGGGTGTTTCCTCTTTATATTAGTATGAACTAATTTAATTTTCTAAGGCTACGATGTAGCCTAACTATGAAGTCTTTAATAATTTTCTATTGATATAGTTTGAATTTATTTTTTATGGTTGAGTATTTATCTCCGTTCTTAATGCTTCTAATTACTTGATCACTAATTAGATGATTTGTTAATCATAACGAATTGGAAGGGGGGTTATGTGTCAAGTTCATTGAGATAAATGCCATAAATTGCATGTAGAATAGGAATATACCTGCATAATTTGTGTAGTCGCTACATGGGAATCCATAGAAATTAATAACTTCATAATTATTGTAATTCACATAGGAATATAATGAATTAGCAATTAGGGAGATTTTTATTAGATCTCAGGAGGAACTAGTAAATAAGTTAGGAAATCTCGACTATCAACTAGGAAAATAAATTAGACTATAGAAATAGATTAATATTAAGATGGATTAGTTATGGTGAAATCGAAAACCCTAGAGCTTTCGCCAACTCAATTCATTACTTTGCTTTGCTTAATTTTAAATTATTTTTAATTCAAGTTTTAAATTTAGTTTTAATTTAGTTTATTCGTAAAATATCTTTTAATCATTCAAATAAAGGTAGAATTAACTAAATTTTGGTAGTTGATAAATAATTAGTCCTTGTGGGATCGATAATTTATATTCACTTTATATTACTTGTTAACGATCATGTGCACTTGCGTGTAAAATCTGCAACACCTATGCTGATCAAACAACCAATGATGACTTCATTACCCCTCAAGCAGGGGAACCAAAGGCTGGGCCTTCAGACAAGAACAAGGGGGCCCTTGATAATCAATCAGCCAATGATGACTCTATTGTCTCTCAAGCAGAGGAACCAGAGACAGGGTCTTTAGACAAGAATAAGGGGGTTTATGATGATCAAAAGGCCAATGATGAGGAGCCTAAGTCCGAGGTTAATGCTTGGCCGGCTCAGGTTGCATATACCATGGAAAGAAATAAGAGGAGGTTAACGTAATGGATATTGTTCATCAACTCACTGATGAACAATATACCTCCCAGTTTGAAGCAATCCTACCTACAGAGAATGCTCCACCACCACTCATGAAGGAGAAGGAAATGAAATCTTCGGCAAATGAAGTCCCGGTGGGGCAAAATCTAAAGTCGACACTTGCCCTAAAAGCGGTTGGCCCAGCATCATCTAGTGCGTTAGTTATGCAACCAACTACCTAGGATGAGTAAGAAATGAAACAGTGAATAAGGGCACGACCAACCCTCTATTTGGATTAGAGGTTTTATCATTGGACTCTGATTTGCTTAGGACAATGTGGACAAAAGGATTTAGGCTCAACGATCATATAAGTTAATTGATTGACGAGTTTCTTCCTACAAACTTTGTTTCTTCATTTTATCTCTTAACAACACTTTTTTTTATTTTTTCAACAAATTAATTTGTATACGTCCATGCTACGAAAGAGAATTATTGATATGGGCTGAGCTGATATATCCATTATGGAGACTTATTTTGATATAAGTTAGATTTCCAATCTGTTTGTAATGACATTGTAGATACGTTCATCTGATTAACTATTTTTGATAAATTGTGTTAGAAAGACATGAAGAATTTGCATGCCGCCTAGAGGCTTCCAAACTTTGATGATTTGGTGATGATGCAGCTTGTTGATGATTGTCCATTCGAACACGATTGTCGGAAGGTGGACATAGTGTTATTCCCATGTCACATAGATAGGAACCACTGAATACTGGTGAAGATGGATTTGTATGCATAGACATTCCATGTGTACAATCCATCAGATCAAGGGGCAGCCGTAGTGCAAAAATTGGAATATCTCGTCGCTACAATACCTAAGCTAATTGAGAAGTGTGAGTTCTACAAATACTTTGACAAACAACATCTAGTGGGGGAAAAATGAACAAGTGGCTATAAAGGAAAATTTGGTGCACCAAAAAAAATGGTAAGCATTTACTACATTGTGTATTCCATGCTTGTAGGATTAACAACTTTGTAGTGCGATGGTCATTTTGCAAGAGTGGTGATTGTGTTATTTTCGCATTAATGCGGACTGAATGCATTATCCATGGTGGCCACTCGATACAATTACACCATTTAATGTGACAAAGTTACGTAAAATGATGGCGGCAAAACTATACTTACATACAAAGGAGGCGCACCCAATGGTGCAAGAGAGTAGTGCCAGAAAAAGAGTTCGGAAATGAAATACACACTTTTCGATGTAACTATTCTTTTATTACTGCATTCTTTCAATGATGTAAATATACTTTATTTTAACAAATTAGTTAATTGTAGATATAACATTTGTATAGTGTAGTGGTTAACAAAGTATTTAAAATGTAAATTTAGCAAAAAGTATACAACTTATTCTTTAACATACATATCGTCCATTTGTTCGATGTTTTGTTAATAAAGTGGTTGACCTTCTACAAAACATGGGCGTTATGAATATATTTACATTATTTTATATGTAGAGTACTTTGTTGTAATATATTACAAATGTGGAGTAATATGTGTAACACCTTAATTGACATTTTCCGGTTCAATGTTGACAAATTTGTCAACATTTTATGTCATTTGTTCGATAGTGGTTTTGATAGTTTTGTCAACATGTTATGACATACGTTCGACATTTTTGTCCATATATTTTACGTTAGGTTCGACATTTATGTTGACATTTTCAAAATAAATTTTGATAGTTATGTCGACATATTTTACTTAAATTCGACATTGTATTCGACATTTATGTCGACATTTTAAACATTTTGTTGACAAGAACGCAACTTTCGACAGTTTACTAGACATTTTTCGCAGTACGGCATGAGGAATGGATTTTGGAATTTTTATTAATCAAACTTCATATATATATTTCACTTTGGATGGCCATGATACTTTGCTTCAAATCTCCCTAAACCATCTGTTCAAGTGCCCACTTCAAAAAGATCCTATCAACAACCAATTGTTCCTCCGTCATCTTCTAATCACATCGGAGAGAAGGTACATTTTTTTCTACATTAACTTTTGTATTTTGTAAGGCATGGCGCACCAAGGTGTTTGGGCTATTCATGTTTTGTATGAGGGAGAATGGATTGTTGATTCAGAGATGAATGAGCATAGATTCATGCACTATAAGGGCATTGAAACTATATTACTAAAACAAGATGCGACCTTCTCGAAAATGGTGAAGCAAATCATATCTATTATAAGCTTAGATCCGGCAATACATAATACACTAGTTATCGAATACCTACCCAAGTACCTATCAAAGATCTCCGTCCTGCCCATCAAGAACGATCACCATGTGCAGTGTTTTCTAAATGAGATTATCAAGCAGTCTGAAGGTTCAGATACCTATATACGTTACCCTTCGAGAGGTTGGAGTAACACGAGAAGAAAACAGTGCTAGCAATTCACCATAAAGCATTTGAGCTCTGATAGTTCGATATGGACTAACAATGTAATTCATTCTCGGTAGTTGGATGAAAATATTTTTACAATACCAGATGAAAATCATAGAGGTTGAGCTGAGGATGATGGTGGGCATGATGAAACCATCATTGTGGAAGATGAAAAAATAATTTTAAGGAGGCCTAATATACAAAATAACCTGAACTTTGCCTCTTGTAACAATTATAGCCCGACCTTTCAATTTTAACAATACAGTACCTGACCTTTTCAATTTGTAACAATTATAGCCTCTATTAGTATGCCGTTAAAAAATCTGTTAAGTTGATGACGTGGCATCCACGTGGGCAACACGTGGATGCTTAATCAGCAAAAAAATTTAAATGGGTTTTCCAAATGGGTTTCTCTCATATTCATCGTCTTCCTCTATTCATCTTCTTCCTCCCAGCAAACAAAAACAGGAATTTTACCCCCGAAAGCTGCAACATCCAGTGCTGTGGACGAAACAATACATTAAGAATTTCAAGCATTTCACTTTTACCCATTTCGTTGTTATGCTCATCATTGGCAATCACATAACATCCCACCTATCACTGTTGTCATTACCATCTGGTCACTAAGAGTAGGATCTCTGCAAAAGGTCATCAGATTAAGCTATTGTTAGGGAACTCGATAGAAGCAATTTGCCAAAGTGCTGAGGAAAGTTCCACAGATTACCCTCATTGTACTGTTAATTCTCATCATTCCAAAGTGTGAGAGGACATTTCTTTCCTATCCTAATCGTTCTTTTAAATAGATGGAGATGTTGCGTGCACTTGTGATCTGCAATGTGGAATAGAATCCACAGATATAATCTGGCTGTTCAACCAAATAAATAAATGAATCGGGCTGAACAATTATCTCCAAACTGCACAAAAGATTATCACTACCAAATCAGCAGTCTCATTCACGAGTAATTCTATAATTACATTAATATGTTTGTAAACCGGAGGGAGAGAATGAGCAAGAAACCGGAGACCGAGGGGACTAAACGGAGGGAGAGAATGAGAAACACGCTACTAGAGGATGCACCCAAGAGAATGTAGTGGGTCAAAAGGAAGATTTTGTGGGTGTGATAGTGAGATTTGGCGACGTTGTTGCAATTTGAGCTGTTGATTGAGAAACCCATTTGGAAATGACGGTAAAATTCCTGTTTTTGCTTGCTGGGAGGAAGAAGATGAATAGAGGAAGACGATGAATATGAGAGAAACCCATTTGGAAAACCCATTTAAATTTTTTTGCTGATTAAGCATCCACGTGTTGCCCACGTGGATGCCACGTCATCAACTTAACAGATTTTTTAACGGCGTACTAACAGAGGCTATAATTGTTACAAATTAAAAAGGTCAGGTACTGTATTGTTAAAATTGAAAGGTCGGGCTATAATTGTTACAAGAGGCAAAGTTCAGGCTATTTTTGTATATTAGGCCTTTTAAGTAGGAAGTAGAGGGGTGAGCAAAAAGTTCAAGAAAATATACGTTGTTGTGAGGCGATAACGTCCTCACATGCGGCTACATCTTCTTCGGATATGTTAGCCGCAGTGGTAGATATTGCAGTCAAGGAGGTATTCGAGACAAGACAACATTTGTTTATGAGGATGTCCATACTTGTCGCAAAACTTTTCTTCGAGTGGAAAGTTGTTAGGGAAAATAGCAATGCATGGTACCTAAGGTGTAAGGATGAAAATTTCAAGTGGATGCTAAATGTAGCAGTGATTGGGAATTCATCAACCTGGAAGATAACTAAATACGACAACACCCATACATGTCAATCCTCGTTTGTTCAATCTGTCAATCGGCAGGCATGCAGCAAAGTAATTAGATTGTGGATCAAGTGCAAGTACACGGACGTATATCGTCCGTATAAGCCACATGAAATCATACATGATATTTGTTCGGAGTTGGGTGCTAACGTATCATACAACAAGGCTTGGCGATCACGAGAGTCTGCATTGCACGAAGTCAGAGGCAATTATAAGGGTGCATATAAGATACTGCCATCCTATTTACACATTATGAGTGAAATAAATCCGGGCACATTTACTAAGCTAAATATTGAAGAAGATGAAAGATTCAAGTATTTATTTTTCGTATTTGGTGCTTCGATTCGTAAATTCCGTAACCACATGCGACCAATTATTGCTGTTGATACTTGTTTTTTGAAATATCTTGGGTCATTAATCATTGCAATGTGCATGGACAGTAACAACCAAGTCTATCCTATCAGATGGGGGATTGTTTATTTTGAGAATGACGCATCTTGGGAGTGGTTTTTGCAACGGCTAAAGGATGCAATCAGCGATAATATGGACGACTTGGTGCTTGTTTCTAATCGGTATAAAAGCATTACAAAAGGCATTGTAAATGTTTTCCCAAATTCCTTTCATGGATAATGTATTTATCATTTGAGCAACAACCTAAGAGCGAAGTTCTGAAAAGAAGACATGATCCGATTATACTTTAAGGCTTACACTGTTGCTAAATTTAATCAGCTGTTCTTACTGCTTTCGCTACAAAATTCAAGGGTAAACGAGTGCTTACAAGAAGTTGGGTTTGAACGTTAGTCAAGGGCACATTCAAGTGGAAGACGGTATACAATAATGACGACCAACATTGCAGAATGTCTGAATGTATTGTTGAAGGATGTTTGGGAATTATCTATTCATGTGTTGGTTGAGTAAATCCGAAACACACTACAGATGTGGTATCACGAAAGGCGTACTGCTGCCAATGAGATGAAAACACCAACAACCCCATACATTGAAGAGCAAATTGCATCCAGAATGAGAGAAGCACAATCCTATGTTATTGAGCCGGTCGATATACACTAATGATGTATACAAGATATTGCAAATCGGAATGCTACGATCGATTTGCTTCAAAAAACATGTATGTGTCGAGTTTTTGATATGGATCAAATCCCATGTGTTCATGCATTAGCTGCAGCTTGTCGCTGACAAATTGACCATCGCACCCTATGCTGGCTATTTTATCACACTGACGCACTTTTAGGTACTTATACAGATTCTATTATGCTGGTTGGTGATCTTAAAGATTGAACTGTGCCCGAAGAAGTTTTAGCAATTCAACTATCACCACTGGAACTAAGGGCTAAAAGTGGTAGGCGCAAGAAACATAGAATTCCATCAATAGGTGAAGAGAAAGTTACAAAAAAATGTGGTCGGTGGGGAGAGAGCGGACACAATCGGCAAACTTGCTCAAATCCATTTGTTTGTAGGGATACAAAGTGATTACATTTTGTGATATTCAATATTCAATATTATAGTTATTCATTTCCATAGGAATTGCCTAATTCTTTTATTTTTTTCCCATGAATATTTTAGCTATTACGTAACCAAAACAACCATACATGATGTTTTCTTAATACGAACAACACATTTGTTAATAAAAGAAATACGATATTCAAATCGCCCATCTTGGAACAGTCAAAGACATCTTTAATCCCACATTTAAAAAATGCTGTTCTCGACATATTTGTCGACATTTTTATCAACATACGTTCGACAAGTTTATCGACAAACTGATCGACAGTTTGATAGATATATTTTTCGACATTTTATTCGACATATTGATCGACATTTTCCTCCACATGTTTCTCGACACATTTAATTCTCGACATATTTGTCGACATATTACTCAACATATGTTAATCTTCAACCTTGATCGACATGTTTATCAACATATTTATCGACATATACTCCCACGTTTCTCATTCAAACCTAGTTCGACTTTGAAAAAAAATAAACATATGCACGGTACACACACCTTGTGGGATAGCAAATACAAAGCTTAAATGAAGGATGAAAGATATATGTCCAGTTCATCCAGTTCTGCGTTCTCAGCTGACCGTTTTTTTGTTTGTCCAGTTCTATGTTGCTCGCGTGCATGCAGTGGTTTCACCCGTAGACGATAATGAGTTTTGTCTCATGGGGTTATTGATTCAGAGAAGGATGAAGGATAATTGGCCATTATAGCCATTTGGTTAGATGGGGTTGTTTATTTAGGTGCGAATGTTTTAGGCCTTTTTTTGGTGAAGAAAGGGGTATTGTCATCTTTTCGCTAGGGGTCAAACCCAAAAAGTGCTATATTTGCAAGGAAAATGGTCTTTGTGCTATATTTGCAAATGTCTTTGCCAAAAGTGCTATTTTACAAATTTCCCTTGACATTGCCGGCGGCCCTGTTGTTGCGATTTAGGCTCTGTTTCATTAGATCAATTTTTATTCTTATTTTTATTTTGGTATAAGTAGAGAGAATTTTATTGACAAAATGTTTAGCTATGTTAATTTTTGAAAAAAATGTATTTTTTTAAAATTTGAAGGGAATCAATGAAAAATTGCTTTTTCTGTGTGTGAAATTAGATTAATAATTTTTTAAATATAAACTCGAAATTCATAAATAATGTCAAAAAAAAGTAAAATAATATTACAACATCATTAATAGTATTATATAAATTTAATCACGTTTCATGTGTTATACATACAAAAAACTAATAATCTCATTATTAGTGAGCAAAAAAATAGTGTAAAGATTCTAATACCTTTTTTCTTTTCCTGAATTAAAATAAATTAATGAGAAAACGTCATCTTTTTGGGTTTTGAGTTAGGATACAGTTCCAAAATTGGCATAACTAAGCAATTTAGTCAATAAGAATTCACTCCACATTTACCAAAATAAAAATAATTATTAATATTACTAACATTACCAAACAGAGCCACTTTTTTAGGTTTTCCAAATATATTTTGGAGGGAGATTAAAAATTGGCCAAAATTGGACTAACCAAATATAAAACTCCACATGTTTTTAAGAGAAGCAATTATTTCGTTGATAAGCCTCTTAATCATAGAGATGCCAAAAAGAAAAAAGAAAACAGTAGCAGCAAATTGTTGTAAAATATTGTGTCACAAGTGTATAATAGAACAAAATAACATAATAGAGAGAAAGTATATAATAGAGAAAATAGAAAGACACAAGAGTTAGTAGAGAAATTAGAGGAGAAATTCTTATTTCACTTTTCTTCACCACTCTATACCACACTTTCTAATGACCAAACTATGCTTGTATTTATAGGAGAACAATGATGCACCTATCAATGTATTTGGATAAATACATACATGAGATAGGGATAAATATTTACACTAGACAAGGATAAGTACTTACACTAGATATAGATAAGTACTTACATTAGATAGAGATAAGTATATTCATTAGATATAATGAATATACATTGGATAGGGATATGAACAAATATTGGATAGGTATGAATATAATGAATATCCATTTATGTATTTCATAACACTCCCCCTTGAATATTCATTGTATTCATTATTTTACGAATGTGCATGACACTACCTCATTAAAAACCTTAAGCCGGAAAAACCGAGTGGGACAAAACCGGAAAAAAGGGAAAAAGAGTACAGAGCACAAATCTTAACATATCCCCCATTTTATGGATGCATTAGTCGCCCCGTTAAAAACCTTAAGTTAGAAAAACCCTATGAAAAAAAAAATGCTCAGAAGGAAAAAAGAGTGCAATACATAGTTCATAATATCTCCCCCTCAATTGAGGTATATAGCCACTGCTGGGGCTAATCAATCAAACAAACAAATATCTTCCTATTTCTCGGAATTTCCCATTTGCATTTACATTGACAACTTCAGGTGTCAAGTATCATAAAATTTGCATATTAGTTATGAAATCAAATAAAATAATAAATGTCATATAAGGTTCATAAGCATAACCAAATTAGAGAAATAATAAAAGGAATACATTTAAAGTGTTAACTAGAAAGAAATTATTACGGACATCTCATCTGATGCTTGATTAAAGCAATCAGAGGTCCTCAAAGAAATCAGAGATATCCAGGGATGCATTTGCTACTTCAGGAACAAAGAGCGTCCCACCAATAGAGATATTATTGGTCTCAACATTGGTTATAGCAGTAGGATTAATTTCAATACCATGAGATTCATCACGCTTGCCCTTATTTTTTAAAGATGTCTTGTATAGATCAACAAAGTGCCTTGGCATACGACAAGTATGTGACTAGTGCCCAGCCATGCCGCAACGATGGCAATTATTTTCATAAGTCACATTCTTTGGCTTCTGTCTACTGTAATTTCATTAGCGAGACCTTACCCTTGAAGATGCATTTCCATGTCAAAACACCAGGACATATAATTATTTCCACTCACTTCTAGGATGTGGAATTTGGGCTTTTCAATGTTTACCATAATTCTTGCAAAAAGATGAATCCTTAAATTAATTAGAAAGATTTCAAAAATCTCCATTGCTATTTCAGGAGTAGAAGGATAAATTGATTTCACAATCAAGAAAAAGAAAAATGAAAATTTGATAGAAGAAGATGCAAAATAGATGAAGTATGATAAACAAAAACCAAGAGAACTCCTACCTTGCAATGATGACTTGCTCAATTGATAGATCTTTGTGCTGATAACGTGTTTTAAAATATTGCGTCACAAGTGTATGATAGAACAAAATAACAGAATAGAGAGAAAGTATATAATAGAGAAAACAGAAAGATACCAGAGATAGTAGCGAAATTAAATGAGAAATTCTTATTTCACTTTTCTTCCCCACTCTTTACCACACTTTACCACACTTTATCACACTTTCTAATGATCAAACTATACTCCTATTTATAAGAGAATAATGATGCACCTATCAATGTATTTGGATAAATCCATAAATGAGATAGGAATAAATATTTACACTAGATATCGATAAGTACCTACATTAGATAGAGATAAGTATATTCATTAGATAGAATGAATATATATTGAATAGAAATATGAATAAATATTGAATAAGAATGAATATAATAAATATCCATTCATGAATTTCATAAAACAAATATCATTTATCGTAGTGTACTAGTCCTCCTCACTTGACTAGTAAAACCTTTTACTGTTGTCTCGTCCTATCGTCATCCGCAGAAGCCGTTTTTTGTGGATCATGTATTAAGATTTGTAATTAGAATGAGAGGTTTTATTCAATATTAATATTAGTATTATTAAGAACTAGAATTGCGAACTTATTTGTCTAACTATGAGTAAATACTAATTGTAATTAGTATTATGTATTAAAAGACATTATACTTTGATTACGTTGTACGATTGATTGCCTCCAATTTATTATTAGCATATTCTTTCATTCTCTACTAAGTGGTAACATTCACTAATTGTTTCGCTCCAGTAGAATATTTTCTACTTCTTGTTTTAGTTTTTATAAATATGTCAATCATATTGATTCACTTTTTTTTCCTAGTAAATAAAATTTTAAATATGTTAGTTGTAAATTGTAATTACTATTCGTTCAAAATTTGACGTCTAAAGTCACCTTGGTTTTATGACTTATAAATATTTTAAATATATTTAAATATTTAAGATGTTTTAAGATATTATAACATATAATTCATAACAAATTTAAATTTTCAAATTATCTATTTCATCTATTTTTAAGTAGTTATGTAAAGCAATTGCAGTTCATATATCGTAACTCCTATTATGTTGTCTATTGCAAGTATATTCCATATCATTTAAAAAGAAAAGGAAAAAAAATATCATGATAGTGTACTGAAGCAGCAAAGCTTTATTATCAATTTTGACATACTTAGAATATTTGTTTTGGCCAATAAAATATTGTGGAAAAACATTTTAGAAGAAAAAATCTATTTGTATCAATAAGATGCAACTTTCTAAAATAGAATAAAAAATAAATGAAGTATAACTTATAACAATTAAGTGCACCATATCAATGCAAATAATAAATATATATTAAATATAAAATTTTATGTCATATAGAAACTAAATAAATATATATTTCATATGATTAATATAAATATATATGATGAATTGAAAATTAAGTTTATCTTTTTCATTAGCAGGCCGAACTGAAACTAACCACGACTTTTAGTCTAATTAATTGAAATTTAACCTTTAACCAAAAATCTGACTAAAAATCAATTTCTAGAAACAGTTACTGAGTTTTAAAAATCGAATCAGAAAATGGTTCGGTTTGTCTGTTTTTCCAGTCCGGTTAACTGATGAACACCTTACCTACTCAAACTTTCCATATGCATTTTTACTGGGCTTATATTCTGCACAATCGAATGGGTTTTGTTTTTGACTCATTTCTTCAAAATTATAAGGTAGTTATGATGAAGCAAATATTTGCGACTTGTTTCGAAATAAGCTTTTGACAAACTTTTCAATCGGAGTTATACTTGCTAACAAATTTCGAAATTTGTTGTCGGGTAGACATTCTAACAAAACAGATAGACATTCTGATAAAACAGATTCCAAAACTGTTCTCGGGGTAGACACTACGATATTTAAATTAGTGTTAAAGTTTTGGAACAGCTGAAAGATGCAAAAATTAGAATTTTTTTTATGAGATTATAATGTATTTAAACTTGGAATTCGAAATTATAGGAATGTATTCTAAAAGTAATATGAAGCTATCAATACTTGCACGTCTTCTCTGGTGTCATTATAGGAATGTATTTTCAAGTAATGCTGTTTTTTTTTTTTTTTCCGAAACGATAGTCTATTAATAAGAGGCACAATGGCCAATTTACAAGCCGCAATGGCTAAGATAGTTTCATGGTGTCGCAACTGAAAACAGCGCTATAACCCACGAAAACAAAAGTCATTAAAAAGGACAAAAGACCCACAAGGGGCAAAAACCCGACGAGCGGGAAGAAGGCCGACTAGCGGCAATGGTTGAAAACCTAGACAACCTAGGATCAACCGAAAAGATAAAGATACACAAACCCGGTTATATCGGGTTATTAATACTATACAAAAGTGATACTATACATCTCAAATGGCCCAATACAAATGGCTTTTGGTAATAGAAACTAGAACTAAATCTCTATCTATCACCTCATGCCGTTGTGTGGAATCCAACCTGCATACGTTGAATAGCGCCATCACCCAATTACTACCGCAAGCGTTGAATAATCAGACGATTCTGCTACTACCGTTGCATACGTTGAATAGCGCCGTCACCCACCTACTACCGCAAGCGTTGAATAGTCAGACGATTCTGCTATTACCGTATGAAGAGACTTCAGTACCTTAAAAAAAAAAAAAAGAGAGGAAAAAGCAGCAACAGTGCGAAAATCGCACCGTTGCCGCACCGCCAATCGCCCCTACTAACTGTTTTTGAGAGAAAAAATGGGCAGCGTGGCCCTTTCGGAAAATATGTTGAGACAGCTTCAAGTAATGCTGTTACTGAAGAAATGTACGATCTTAATGCAAATTCTTGGTGAAGGCTTGATGTAGTTCTTCCACTTATCTACTAAAGAAATTAGGAACCTCGCTGGTGAGGTAAATCAACCTTCTTCTTGAAAGCGATTCATTCTTCTTGAAAGCCACGATCACAGCACCACACAACTCAATGATCTTCTTGTGGTTTGCCTTTGGGCATTCTCCAATTCCACTCTCAACCTATGAATCTCATTTTTTGCATTTTTCTTTGCATCTTACACCTTTGCTCGCTCATTTCCTTCTCTTTGAGCTCTCTGTAGATTTTTCTTCAACTTATTAATCATCTCCTCATGAATGATTTTTGTATAGTTTGTAAAATAGTAAATATCCTTCAACTGATTTTTGTTCCTTATTTTTTCATTGAAAGTTCTTAATTTTAGCACTTAAATATACTTTGTACAATAGTAATATTAAGTAAAGATATTTGCATAGGCATTTGACATTCATAATTTTTCATCACTTTATAAGACTTCAACATAAATATTCGAACAAACAAGTTATTCAAGTGAAACCTTTAAATTGCTAATGAAGATATAAACCAAAATTACTTCATTTTTATTTTATTTTATTACACATTTCATAATATTACAACTTTATATTAATTTACTTAAAATTTTACTTTTTTTATTGTTCAACAAAATTATCAAAATTTGTAAGTAATGAAACGCAACCTTAATAAAGTTACATGTAACTCAATATCAACTTGCAATTCTTTTTCCTATTAGTAGGGAAAAATTTTAAAATTTAGTAAAAATTTCATAAAATTTTCTATTTAATAGCAAGGACAATGAAAAATAGTGAGTGCAATTACGGATAAGGTTCATTTATGGGGCAAAGATTTTAAAAACTCAAAATTTTTAATATATATAATATGATAGACAGCCCCCACAAACCACTACCCTCCTTTGTCCTCCTTGCTCTCCATGCAGTTCCACTCTTGGGAAGACTATGACAATGCCACCTTAAATTTTAGACAAAAGATTTTTAGAAAAATTTCAAAAACTTTAAAGGATATGTAAGATTTGAATCTCCTAAAATTTGAAAAAATAGCACGGCTATATGAAATTAGAAGAAAATACATAGTTTATATTAGCTGAAATACTCCTTTCAAATTAGCATGTGCCAACTTTGTTCCGTTAATGAACGTAATTTCTTTAAAATTAAGGCTTATACATTTTATATTGAGATTTAATATGTATTTAATAAAATATATTTGGTATATATTAGTTGGGACAAAGTATGATTAGAAGAAAATCAAAAAGAAAATACATATGATGAATAACTTTGCTTATCACTTTTAAAGTTTCAACAGTGAATAGACATCATTTGATAAAATATAGGGTCGAAAGTCATTAGTTGCTTGACGAAATCAAGCACTTTATATACAAAAAGTTACGTACCATTTCTGCGATAAGCTGTTATCTTCCCCTCATTAGTATATGTTCCTTTCTAGCACACATAACCCATTTTGCATCTTCATTCTGGGGAAAAATAAATATGCAAAGCCTTTTTTTAGTTTGTACACTTAACAGTTTGCTATATATTCCATTAATGAAACAAAAACGAAAAAGAAATGATGTCCAATTTAAGAAATCTTGATCATCACCTTAAATTCAACAAATTATTCATGAGTATATGGTTTTCCTCCATTTTTCCCCATGCTGCCATAAATGAGACTAAGAAGTTGGTAAAGTTGCTCTATTTTTTTGCCTTTATCCTTTGTCTTGTAATGAAAAACTACTCATCTATTTCCACATTTCTAAAGTAGTTTCCAACATTCATCGAGATCACATTAAGTTCTCAGGTGTGCTTTACAGTTTACACAACTGTCATTAAAGATGCCAATCAACAAAAGAATACACAGCAACAATGAGATAAAAGTATTCCATGCAAAAAATCATTAAAACCATGCCAAAAGATAAAAGTATTGTATGCAAACGTTACTTCAAATAACACAATTAATTTTTTTAATTAAAAAATAGAACCAATTGCATCAATCATGACTAATGATGCACCAAAACAAAAGCAGCATTTCTTATCCCACAGAAGTACACAAATAAAGTTTCATAATCTATCATATGTCATATAAAATCGAAAGGAACCCTTTGAACACCAACCAAAACTATCATGCTCCATGCAAACAGTCTAAATAGCATCCACTCTGTGTTGTGAAAAATGAGTCACTGCAAACATTCCATAGAAACATCAATGGTAATCACATAAGTAAGCACTTAAGAAAAAACACAAACAATCAAGTTAGTATTGAATTTAAGAAACACCAAATACAAAACAATATTAGAATGTATGAAGTTACTATTGCATCAAGAATGTTTCTAGCTTCTTTGCTACATTTATAGTGGAAGCAAAGAAGCTAGACAAATTTGCAAAAGCCAAAAGACAAATCTAGACAGATGAAAACAAAATGAAAAGTTAAAAGGAATCTTAGAGTAATACTCTCACCTGAAAGGCAATATCTCTAGTTGTATACTAGTACTACTTAGTAATTGCAACTCATTCCATTTGCTTAGGTTTTGTTCCTTCCAATTTTCATCCAATCTAAGATATGTAATGGAAACGGAAACCAAATGAATTTGAGAATTGAGATAAAATGTAATGAAGTGGGTAAACAAATCATAATATTGACCGTACTTCATTTGTCAAACTATTTATACATAACCCAATAGACTGGCCTTCGCCCATCACATTCAACATTTTTACATTGCAGGAGAAAATTACTACATATGGACTGGACCAACGCCCTCATTGGTTCTTATGTAACCTGAACTTAAAAATGGGGTGTTCAACAAATATTGTAACTTTTTGAAGCCTCCTAGTAATTCTCTGTCTAAACCCCTATTCCAAGGACTTCTTATTTGTGAAAAGGAGAAATGGGCCAATCAAAGGAAGCTTATTAATCTTGCTTTCCAACTAGAGAGACTCAAGTTACATAGGCATATTTGACATTTACTGTTGAAGTGATATTTGAAATTATAAGATAGGTAAAGAATTTTTATGACTTCACTAATACAAATGGTGTAAAAATGGACTATACTTGGATTTTTTGCAATTCAATTGGGAGAAAATTGTTTGATTTATGCTTCAAAGAGAACAAACTAATCTTGCGTTGAAGGTTGAACAATCAGTTTACATTTCAGGATGGAGGTAACCCTGTTATGTTTGTGATTGTAGATTTGTAAAATTTATATCTATACGTGCGACACTATGACTTATCATCTGCTCTAACGCAGATTTGTACCAATTAAGAGGAACAAAATGATGAAGGAAATTGCGAAGCAGGTGCAATTATCCATGATGGATAAAATAAACAATAGAGTGAAATTGAGAAAGGCTGGGGAAACAAGGAATGAAGACTTATTGGACATACTATTAGAATCCAACTATGTGATAAACTTCAAAAGAAACCAACAACAATCTCCAAAAACTGAAAGCATATCTATGTGCAGGAAATAATTTGGAACCAGAAAACGAGAGATACTTCTAAATATTTCCTCATTTCTTCATGTTATATTAATAATCAGGAAGAACGAAGAAAAGACAATGTCAAAGAGCTTCATAAAGGCAAGCACACACAAAAAAGAAAGTACAATCACCAGGAGAGAGTCTAACATCATTTCTGTGGTAAGAAGAAAAGATACATTATGTTCAAAAAGATACAATGTGTCATAATTTTGGGGGGAGGGGGAGGGAAGGTTTACTAATTAAAATTTTCACAATGTACAAATTAAAAACAGAACCCACCTCAATCCAACAGATCCATGAACATATTCACACAATCCAATTAGAAGAATCAACAAGCAGCAAGCCAAATGCTATTAGCATGTGGACAGCACTGTTTTGAGAATTTCTGGGCATGTTAACAATGAATCATTTGTTCGTGCTATATCAATTTTCTGATCAATCTTTGAACTAAGAATCTGGAATTACTTTAACTTCGTGTGGCTTAGACCTAAGGGCAAAAAAACTATGGGCCATATAATCATAGATGCCAAAACTGGACTTCATAGATAAATATATAAGTGTATGTGAGTTACAAAATTTATATGGTAATAAAAATTGGAAAAAAAAATCTTATGTACAATAAAAATTTTGATTAATTTTAGATTACAACTAATTGTACTTGAAAGTAAAATTTAAATTGATAATAAAGAGAATAAAATAATAAAAAGTTTAAAATAAATTAATATACTAAAAGTATATAAAAGTAGTTTCAAAATTTTAACAAATTAGATTTTTATCAAGGTGTAACATGCAACTTGGAAGAAGCCTATTGACAGTAGGTTGCTACTAAACCTCCCTTTTAGAATATAAATGTATCCTCCTCTATAATATTAGAATATTATATAAAAAGAAAAAATTTCTCAATTGATTTCAATGTAATTATTATAAATATTAAGGATTAAATTATTTTTTTATTATCCTATTGTATTAATATTAATATCAATATTTAGTAATTAGAAGATGCCTAAAGTTTTAAATGTTACAAACTCTTAAAAAGATTATCTTTTTATTATTGATTAATTATTAGTAATTTGAAGATGGTTAAAATTCTTATTGCTTTTAATGATTTAATTTTCATTGGTATGTTTTTTCATAATTAATTAATTGTTTTACTCTTTTTGTAGTAATTATAGAAGAATTTTGGTAGCACTTCCCCTCCAATTGGACATGTTTTTTTTTGTGTTTTGAGTTTTGAGGCGTCATGAATTGTACTTTTGTTTTATGATTTTTTAATTGTTTGATATTTTTGTTTATAGGGATTAATAATTCACTTTATCCATAAATAGAATTTTAAAAGATTGTAGTAAAATATATAATATCAAACTCACAATTAGTTATATGATTTATATACAAAGAATTTATAAATTAGAGTTTTATATTTTATACTATTTTTTTATATTATAATCGTTATTTGGTAGTTTTATTTTAAAATACTTTTATTACCACAGTTAATGAATGCATGCTATGATACTTTTATTTAACAAATATTATTTCATACTTTTCTTAATTTTAATTGTTTGAAAATTTCTCATTAACATTTTTAATTTTTGTTTTTTTTTAAAATAATATATATTTAATAAATTATTAACAAAATTACTGGAAATCTCATACGGTACATAGGAATCCTGCATTAGTTTGAGTAAAAGGGGAATAAGGGAGTGGGAGCCTTGTCCGGCTAGAATGCAAGATCTCCTCTTCATTTATGAAATTTAAGTAAATTCCACGTGTACATTTTTCCTAAAAGCAAACTAATGTAGCACATCAACAGGAGCAAAACTGCATTTAAAATTACACAATCTAATAAGAAGTTTAAAAAAAAATTAACAACTCACTGGGTATTAGTTGGTGGGTTTGGGGGGGAGGGAATGGAGTGGAAATAATTATTTGGTTAGGGTTATTAGATTTAGAGGAATAGAATTAAAGTGTTGGATTTAGACGTCATTCTTTTTCAATATCTTTCTTGTCTGAAGGGTACATCATTCGAAGCGTATTCATAAAGACGATGAGTAAAACAAACAAATCATAAAGTTTCAATGACAAATAAATGCAAAATTGAAAAGTCAAAAATAACATCTGAAACATATGCGATCGCCGACATGGTTCTGGGACAGGCTTGATGGGATTGATAGCTTGGGATTCATTTATAGCATAGTCGTTAGCTTAATGGGTTTTTTTTTTTAATTCCATTTTACTATTTAAAATGTTCTTAAGACACTTTTGACCATATATAGCTAGATAAGGGTCAGCCTTTAGATGTAATTTGGTAAGTTGTTAGTTTGTTGAGTGTGGATTGTTAAAATGGTCCATTCGTAAGTTGTTAGTTTGTTGAGTGTGAAAAGTAGTTAAAATGGTCCCATTAATTTTTTATATCAATAATTGTTATTCGTTTCTTGTTTTAAAACTAAATGAACAAGAAAAGGGTAGAGGTAGATAAACTTTTGAAATGTCAATGTTTCTTTTGGTAACTAAAGCATACTTTAGCGAGGGAAATATAGTCCAAAAGCTAGAGTTTATAGGGTAATTTGAAATTTAACAAGACCTCATTAAATCAAATTTATAAGATAATGATAATTTTCATAAATTATAAAGTCTATTTAACGAGAAAATATTCTATATATAAATATAACCACTTAGGATGGTATACTCGAAACAATCAGAGGAACGACCTATTTAAAGCAACAATAGACTATGGAATTTTTTTTCCTATTCCATAGTTAAGCAAACTTCTTTATCTATTTATAAATGCCATTCAGTGATTCATTGTACTTACTACACCAGCACCACAAACCAGAGGCTATTCACAAATGGAAAAGACAAAGGTAGATAATGGATAAGAGGAGAAGAATCTCCAGCACCAGCTACCAATCCCATTACTGACTCCTTACAAGTTTGGAAATTTCCAGCTATCCCATGGGTATTGCATATTTCCCTATAGTTCAATTTGCCATTCTTCCATCTATCCCTCCCCTGGATGTACTGATATTTCGATTCTCCAATGAAGAAAAATCAAAAATGTATTCATTATTACCATTGATTCTTTTGTTCAATCATAAACAGAATCGTTTTGGCACCTCTGACAAGGCAAAGATCTTATGGATATGTTCCACAACCGCATGCAACATTGTACTAAGCTCAAAGAACCACCAATGGTGGTCTCCTCATATCCGAAGCAACCATGATTTCAGAAACGGCCGTAGGGTAAGAAAACTTGCAGCAATCCTTATTCAAACACCTAATTATATGCACAATTCACACCCCGTCCAGCCTAGCTAAAGGTTTTTTAGCTTGGGTATTTCCATGTTTTGTTTTTTCCACTGTGATTCAAGGTGTCCATCTATCCCTGGTTTATGGACAAGGGAACAAGTTGAGGCCTGGAAACCCATCGTCAATGCAGGTCATGCCAAAGGTGGAATTTTCTTTTGCCAGATTTGCCACTGTGGAAGGGTCTCTACTTATGGTAACCTCTTATCTTATCTCCCCCTTCTTTTTCCTAACTATTTCACTGTCCCTTAAATATAATAGAAATAGATAATAGAGCTAATTGACAATAGTGTTTTGGAAAAAAAAAAATTAATCGGTTGCAAGGTTGCCACAGATTTTCAGCCCAATGGTCAGGCTCCAATTTCATCCACCGAAAAACCCCTGACTCTCCAGTTGAGAGCAGGTGGAATTGAACTAAACCAATATCCACCTCCCAGACGATTAAGGGCAGAAGAAATTCGAGCGATAGTCAATGAATTCAGAGTTGTTGCTATTAATGCTATTGAAGCTGGTAATGCTCTATTTATTAGGTGCAATTAGATGAAGCGATTATCTGCATAAGTCACATAATCTGATCCAAATTTTGGGGCAATATAATCCTTACGTGAGGTTGAGCCTATCCAACTTCTCAGCATTAAAATATGTTTCAAGAGTGAATGATTTTCGATTGTGCGGGGGAAAAATAAATAAATGATATTGGCCTTCAATTTTTGTGTTTATGCTTAATTAACAAATTAAAACAAAAAAAGAGGTACATAGTTTGAGAGTATTTTTCTTTGTGGTAGAACTATATTGTAATTTTCACCATCACCTCTGACTCAGTGTCAGTATCTTAGCTGATTCATTTCAGCCCGAATTTCAAAACATCGATTAAAGTGGCAAAAGTCCATGAAAAAACAAGTTAAAAGAGAGATGGGGAGACAGTTGAGTATCTTTTGCTGACATGGTTTGTTAAAATTTGTAGGTTTTGATGGGGTTGAGATCCATAGAGCTTATGGCTACTTAATAGAACAATTTATCAAGGATGAAGTCAATGATCGATCCGATGAATATGGAGGCTCCCTGGAGAACCGTTTCAGATTTGCTCTGGAAATAGTTGAAGCCCTTTGCAGTGCAATTGGAGCTCATAGAGTTGGAATAAAAGTTTCCCCATTTGACAATTACAATGCAGCAGCAGATTCAAATCCAAAGGCTCTAGGCCTTTACATGGCTGAAGCTTTGAATGATTATGGAATTTCGTACATTCACGTGGTTGAGCCACGATGGCAAACAACTGAAAATGTTGATGATAGTCTTTTGCCGATCAGGAAGGCATTCAAAGGTACTTTCATGGTTAGTGGTGGCTATGACAGGGAAAATGGTAACAGAGCAGTGGCGGAAAAATATGCTAATCTTGTTGCGTATGGGCGTATTTTCTTGGCAAATCCAGATTTGCCCAGGAGATTTGAGCTAAACGCATCTCTGAACAAGTATGACAGAGAAACTTTCTATACATCTGATCCTGTTGTTGGATACACTGACTATCCATTCCTGGAAATTAACCACCACATGAGTTTGTGGATACATAAGACATCTCTTAGTGTTGCTCATTTTGTTATCTTGAAGTCAATGCAATGCCTCAATTTATGATACATTTTAAGCTAGCAAAATAACTCGAAACTAGTGTAGTTAGAGTGCTATAACATTCAGAACTTCGAGTGTTGTGGCTGTTAGAAATTAGAATGCAATTAAGAGTGGAGCTTGCTACGTTTGGACATCGTTTGGACATTATTTCTATTTACAAAAAGTTTATTTTTTTAAACAAAAATAAAATATTCAAACACATTTTTATTTAAAATCTAAAATTAAAATTTTTCTGCTCAAAATCCTCTCATATCATTTTTAAAAAAATTTCCTCGTATTTTTCCCTCCAAAATACTTTTTTTTTTATCAAAAAATACTCCCCCAAGTTTTCACACATTTTAATACAACTTTTCTCAAATAAATTACACTCCAAACAAAGCTTGGATCCTACTTGAATAATATATATTATTGTTTTTTATCTTATGTTTCGAGGATTTTTGAAAAAATATTTCCATCGGACGCTTTAATATTTTGCATGTAAATATAAATATATAATTTTTAGTTAAGTATTACTGCATTGCAGTTTGAAATTTTATCCAATTATTATAATTCTTTTGTGATAATATTCAACTGTTATAATTGATGATAAAAATATAGAACAAAAAATCTCTTTTCTTTTTAAATTACATTAATATTTCATTATTTTCTTAATTTTTGTTTGTTACTGGTCACCAAAAATTATTAAATTGTATAAATAATGAAGAAATAGGATATTATATATACTCTAAATGAAACTAAATGCAATTACTAATATCAATTTACAACTCTTTTTTCTATTAGTAGGGAAAAATAGAAATACAGAAATTACTATATCTTTTAAAATTTAATGAACTTTTCCATTTATATATCAATAAAGTGGAAATTATTTTATAAAACTTATGGGGACAATCACATATAAAAATTATTTTTGGGATAAAAAAAGTAGCCCAAAATTATTTTGCAATTTTTTTCTAAATATGTGATGTGGAGACTTGCCCACCGCCCCTATTTTTGTGTTTGAACGCTGTGCAGATTTCAAAAAACAAACATACACCTCTGGTATGAAGTAGAAGACCCATTACTGTTTGAAATTTCCATTGAATTTATCTTCGTTGAAGATTTCTAAAATCTTTTTGGTCGAGTTACTTTATTTTAAAAGAAAATCAAATTTAATCTTGTATTTATTTATATATTTGTTTAGTTTTTTATTTTAAAAAAATAAATCTCAACAAACATTATTCTATGTATATAAAATAAGGCCAGAATTCGCGTTTTTGAATTGAATGATAGGATTTTAGCAAATTTTGATTTGAGTTAGCATGTCACGTTATTTTTACAAAATTTGAGGATTTTTTGTTTTTAATTTTACCAAAATTTGTAAATGTGACTCAATTGAGTTTAACAGGTTTAACATGGATTTTACACTGTTTAACATGAAAAAAATGATGATTGGTTTGGATGGAATTCTAACCTCCTAAACTTTAAGAAGATGTTTAAACTTGACAAATTTTTATCTATTCTTTAAATTGGAATGGCAAAATTAGATACAACCTAATAAATTAACCGTATTTTAACCCAATGAGTTGAGTCACTTGGATCACTTGAGTCATAGGTCACTGATTGATTGCATCATATAATGACCTATAATATCTAAATTGGATTTGTTAAGAGTGACCCGTTAGGTTAAATTTATTTTTTTTTAACTTTTTTCTAAGATGCTATGAAAGTTATCTAATGAATAAAAATGATATAATTTTTTCTTAATTTTTCAAGCAGCACAATAATTTTACTTTTTCGACACAACTTTACTTTTTTAGATAATTTTTTTTAAACTTACGTTTCATTAATTATATAACTTTAAAAGCCTAAATATGAAATTAAATGATAATAGTTTCTTAATATCAATACCAAAAAAATCTAAAAAGATTTAAATAAATAATTACACAATTTAAAATTTTCATTCAAAAATTTTAAATTTAATTTTTTCCCTTTTTTTGTGAACCTAAATGTTATGTAATGAAAAAATATCAAAATAGTTACATAATCACAAATTACTAAAAATAATTTACTATTTTGATATTTTATTTTTAACTTTTTGTGAAATTTAATGTTAAATAATATTAAAATTCTCAAAAAAAAAATAAAAAATCTTTATATAAATTTTTTATCTTTTGATAGTTTTTTGAATATCCTAACTTTCAATTTTCCATCTTCAAAATTTTGAATTCTGATGACCAATACATCTTTATTTTCATAGGGAAGATTTATTTTTAAAATTACATATTTGATTATATTTAAAGGTGTAAAAAAATTTTATTTTAGAAAATAAAATTCTATTTGGAAAGTTCCCTTACTAAAAATTAAAATAAAATTGTGCTCTCTTTATTAATTTGATAACTTCCATCGCCCTTCTTAAAAATAATCCTTTTTTTTTTTGGTTTTGTGTTTAAGGCAACCGAGCATATACGTAATGCATTATTATTACAAATAGTAACAAGAAACTAAGTGCCTGTGATGTATTGAATATATACATCACCATATTTAAGAACCTATTAAGCAGTTCACTTTCACATATTTTCTTGAACCTACTAATAGTTTTCACAATAATTGCTTTATTGGTTCTAATGACTTTGACAATGTTTATAAAGTTTAATTGAAAAATGAAAGTATGGTAGCCATTAAGAAACTGATACATGTTAATAGAGAAACTAAATAAAATAACTATTTTTTAGTTTTGGTGAAAACTTAAGAATAGTCTTTTTAGACAAAAAAAAATATTAAATAAAAATTAAATAAGATTAGTTTTAAAAAAAGTAATCGAAAATAATGGAATATGTAAGTTTAATATTCTTAATTAAATAGAAAAAAGTAAAATAAAATTGTTGAATTGGCTCGTTGGGACTGTTCATGAACAAAAAAATTTTAACTATCATGAACAGTACTCTTTTTTTTTTTTTTAGGTTCGGTGGTCGGTTTTTGTGTTCCTAATATGAGAAGCAGTGATGATGGTGTATCATGGACGCTCGTTTGCTGGACTTTGAAACCAGTGGTGATTTTATGTGGTTCTTGGCAAGACTGCACTCTCATCAAGGGTTTTGGAGTTCTAGCTTGGAATGAGGAGCATTCACGATGATCCACAACATAAGGCCATGATCTGAGGGACCGACAGATGGTGTACACGCAAAGGCCGTTAAACTAGAGTTATGTTTTCTTAGCTTTTTAGATAGGAAGGGTTGTTACGTCCATTGTAGGTGGACGGATTTCTTTTGACGCTGGGCGTCAGTTACATCTTAGCTGACTTTTGAGCTAAGAAGAGTCCTTTTTAGGACATTTGCCTGTATAGTTTAACTATTAACAGTTAATAATATTATTGATCTTTTGATAAAAAAAAAAAAAAATTGGCTCGTTGGGTTGATTTAGTTTAACCCAACCCAAATATAACTCGTAACTAAATAGATTATATTAGGTCATAACCCGTTGAATTATTATCTAACAATGACCCAACCCATGAGTGACCTAACCAGCCTATCTACCTTAATATTAGGTTTTGTTCCTGACTAGAAATTCAGAACAATGAAAAAGAATAGCAGACAATGAATTCAGAAATGAGAGAGGATTTTAGGGAAATTCATAGGAAAAACGAGAGAAGATGAGAGGAAGAATTAGTGAGAATAAAAGGGTTAAAATCCACTTCCATTCATCAATAATAGCTTGTATGTTCTAGAATTTTGATGCAGCTTATATAGAAAGTATGCTGCACTAGTTCTAGCAACTAACTGCAACTAACTTCTCTATCAATTTACATCTTGGACTGACTTTTATTCAGAATTGCAAATTGACCCCAAAACCTTTTAGATCATAACAAATACGCCTTCCTTTAAAACAGCCTTGTCCTCAAGGCTAAAAAAAATCAGGAAACTGTCTTTTGATGAAGGCTTGATCCTCCCAATAAGCCTCTTCCACACTAAGATGATTCCATTGAATTAATCACTGTGGTACTGTGTTGTTATTGCTCAAGATAATTCTGCTTTGCAGCACAACTATAGGTTTTAATGGATAAATGTCATTTTCATTCAGTTTGGGTAGGACTATAACTGGCATTGCCTCATTTCCCACTTTTTTCTTTAAGAGGGAAACATGAAAAATTAGATAGCATCTAGTTTGATGAGAAAGTTGGAGCTAATAGGCAATCTGTCCAATTTTTGCTTCAATATGATAGGGGCCAAAATACTTCGAGGAGGGTTTCATATTGGAATGAGTGGCAATGCTTTGCTGCCTATAAAGGCTGTAGATTTAGAAAAACCTAATCTCCTATTTCCAATGTTCTTTGTGTCCTGTGACAATCAGCAAAGTATTTCATCCTCCCTTGAGCCTTACGTAAGTGTTCCTTCAGGCTACTTAAAACCATATTCCTTTGTTGTATCAGACCAGTAGTAGTAGGGATTACTGAATCTTGGAATGGTCTTAAACAAAGGGAAATTGGTTTGTGGCCATACAATGCTTCAAAAAGGTGTTATGCCTAAGTTGGTGTGAAAATAAGTATTATACCACTATTCTACAAACAATATCCAATTGCTCCAGCTGGATGGCTTTTCACATGTGAAATATCTCAAATATGTTTCTAGACATTGATTAACTTTTCACTTTGACCATCACTTTGTGGATGGTATGTAGAACTGTAATTAAGTGAAATACCAAACATTTGGAATAAAGCTGTCCAACATTGGCTGGTAAACAATGTGTCACAATCAGTCACAATGGAAGTTGGCAGTCTATACAGCTTGAGATATTATCTAGGAAAACTTAAGCTATTGTGGTAGCAGAGAATGGATCAGATAAGGAAATAAAATGTACAAACTCAGTGAATCTGTCTATAGTCACCAAGATAGCATCATATCTTTGGGATTTAGGTAACTTCTCAATAAAATCCATTGGAATATGAGACCAAGCTTGTTGAGGAATCTCCAAAGGTTGCAACAGTCCAGGGAATGTCAGATGCTCAGCTTTGTTTCTCTAACAAACCTCACAGCTACTGACTTTCTGGATTACATCTTGCTTCATGTTAGGCTAGAAAAAGATCATTTTAAATCTCTACAGTGTAGCTTTTTGTCCAGAGTGACCCTCTACTGGTGTAGCATGCATTTCCTCCAAAGAGTTGTCTGTTCCAGCTACAGCATTGAGTTGCAAAGCAGCAGTCAACCTCTTCTTTTCCACTACAAAAGGCTTGGTGCCTTTCTCTCTTATTAGTTACATTTGAGGATTTTCTACACAACCTTGTAACAACATCTCTTCCCTTTCATGTTGCAACTGGATGTTGAGCTACCTGAAATCAAAAGTGATAGGACTATTGTAGAACATCTAGTCCACTCTAAGGATGACATCCCAGCCTCCCAGGTCTGTAATCCTGAGGTCGAGTTGGAATTTGTATCCTTGGATTAGCCACTGCATTTGGGAACATAATATTGTACTAGTGAGAGAGCTACCATCTGCCACTATCACTGTGAAAGGGGTAGTTTCTTGATGGTGTAGAGACAATTTTTGGACTACTCTATAGTTAATGTAACTATGAGTACTACTTGTGTTCACAAGAATGTGTATGGGAGCTTCTTTAATAAGGCCTTCCAATGAGATGGTTTTTCTTTTGATGTTGTCAAAGAGTGCATTGAGTGAAACATCCACTACTCGACCATCATGATTATCCATAATGTTCTGAAGTTTTAGTTTGTCCAAGAGATCATATTCTTCTTCAATTTCTGAGACCATGAAGTTGATTTGCTTCATCTTGCACTCAGGTCCTAAACTATAATTTTCATGAAATTTGAAGCATAAGCCAAGATTTCTCCTCCTTTGTATCTTTTGAAAGGAAATCTTCTTGAATTCATTATGCTCCTGATCATTCTTTGTGAAAATATACTGGGGGCACTGTATACTGATTGGATGTTCCAGCTTTGTTTTTGACAAAGCCAAAAGCATAGTCACTCCCTGATTTACTGCCATTCTTGCCTTTCTTATTATTGTCTTCCACTACTTGCTCCAGCCACTGAGCAATTTCAAAGGCATCATGGAGTGATCTAGGTTTCAGTATCCTTACAATAGGTTTGATATCGTCCTTCAATCCATTTATGAACAAGTGAATGAAGTATTCTTCATCCAGCCCTAGATTCCTCATCGATATTACTGTTCTTAACTCCTCAAAACATTCTTGTTATTTAAAAATAGTGGAATCTTGCTGTAGCTTATTAAAGGCCTCCACCTCATTGATCATTCCTTTTTCTACAAATTTCTTGATTAGTAAGTCACAAAATTCAAACCACATTATGTTTCTTTTGGACTTTTGATACCTTGAAATCACATATCAGCCTTCTCTTCTATGTACATCTCAATGATGTCCAATTTCTAAGACTCATATACTTGATTCACATAGAAGGATTTTTCACACTTCTGAATCCATTCCCTAGGATCCTCCCCAAGAGAGACCAGCAGTTCTACTCTTGAGAACTAGGAGGTGTGTACATTTGAGGTTTTTTTCCCAATTTTCCTTAGGAATATTCTACACTTTGTCCTCTTTGATCAATCTAAGTCCAGTTTCAGGAGTGGGAAGCACAGGAATTTTTCCCAAGAGCTAGGCTCCTCTTTTGTGGATGGTTTATCCTTCTTCAGAAATCCCATCAAGTTATCAAACTTAGAATCACTTCTTTGACTAGTTTCAGAGATCTGAGTTTGCAGGCTCGTCATTTACTTCTGAAGTTCCAACACTTGTTTCTGAAACTCGGCATTTTGTTTTGCTAGGAAGAGTGTACATTTGAGGCTTTTTCTCAATTTTCCTTAGGAAAATTCTGCACCTTGTCTTCTTTGATCAATCTAAGTCTAGTTTCAGAAGTGGGAAGCAATAGGAATTTTTCCCAAGAGTTAGGCTCCTCTTTTGTGGATGGTTTATCCTTCTTCAGAAATCTCATCAAGTTATCAAGGTTAGAATCACTTTTTTGACTGGTTTCACATATCTGAAGTTCCAACACTTGCTTCTGAAACATGGCATTCTGTTTTGCTACAACTTCCCCAACTTCCAGCATCTTTCCTTCTTACTTCTTGATCTACTCCTCCAAGATCTTGTACCTTGTGCTTTCAGCCATTTTTCCGAATCAAGAATTCTCCAAATTGTGCCTTCTCAAATACCAAATTGTTGGGTTTTGGTCCTGACTAGAAATTCATAACAATGAAGAAGAATAGCAAACAATGAATTTAGAAAGGAGAGAGGATTTTAGGGAAATTCAGAGGGAAAATGGGAACAGATGAGAGGAAGAATTAGTGAGAATAAGATGGTTAAAACCCACTTTCATTAATCAATAATAGCCTGTACATTCTAGAATTTCTTGCAACTTATAGAAAAAGCATGCTGCACTGGTTCTAGCAACTGACAACAACTAACTTCTTCAACTAACATCTCTATCAATTTACATCTTGGACAAACATTTATTTAGAATCGCAAATTGACCCCAAAACCTTTTAGATTATGACAATTAACTCATATCATAATATCTTCATCAACATGAATGTTTATGTTAATAGTTTACTCTCATATTTGTTGGGGAGGTTTTTACATATGGGGAGCCCAACTAGAGCAGCCTAATAAGCAGTAGGAGCCCACCTGAACCTAAAAGTTTAAGCTAGTGAGTTTTGGGTTCTTGCCACTTATTAGGTGCTCTAGTTTCTCTTAATTTTCCAATGTGGGATAGTATTCATGAACACAACAAACCTCCCCATTCATGGATATACTACCACATTAAAGTCTACTCCCCCACAAGCCCAATCTCTATGCCAACAAGCCCATCTCTTCACCATTGACTCATTTAGTGCCCGTGCAAGTAGTAAATGTGTCAAACCTACTTGTCAACGAGTTACCCATTAAGGCCTGGTCCAACCAAAAGAAAAACCACTTGCTTCCTTGAGCAGGCCAACATTCTGACTCTGATATCACTTGTTTGGGAGGATTTCACATGGGGAACCCAATTAGAGCGGCCCAATAAGTAGTAGGAGCCCACCTGAGCCCAAAAGCTTAAACTAGTGGGTTCTGGGTCCTTGCCACTTATTAGGTGCTCTAGTTTCTCTTAATTTTTCAATGTGGGATAGTATCCATGAATACAACAAACTTCCCCCTTCATTGATACACTACCACATTAAAGCCCACCCCCCCCCCCCACAAGCCCAATCCCTACTCCAGCAAGCACATCTCTTCACTATAGACCAATTTAGTGCCCGTGCAAGGAGTAAATTGATATCACAAACCTACTTGTCAACGAATTACCCACTAAGACCCGATCCAACTAGAAGAGGAACCACTTGCTTCCCTGAGTAGGCCAACATTTCGGCTTTGATACTACTTGTTGGGGAGGTTTTTACATATGGGGAGCTCAACTAGAGCGACCCAATAAGCAATAGGAGCCCACTTGAATCCAAAGGCTTAAGCTAGTGGGTTCTGGGTCTTTGCCACATATTAGATGCTCTAGTTTCTCTTCATTTTCTAATGTGGGATAGTATCCATAAACACAACAAATCTGGTATCAGAGATTGGGTTAGTTCAAGATGGTTATCGTCAAATATGACATTGAAAAGTTTGATATGAAAAATAATTTTGGACTGTGGAAGATGAAGATATATGCTTCTTTATGTAAATAAGGTCTTTAGAGGGCATTAAAAGGTAAAGAATATTTACCTCAAACAATGACAAATCACGAGAATGATGAATTCTTAGAGAAGGCATATGGCTCAATTGTTTTGTCATTGGCGGATAATGTCTTGAGAGAAGTTGCTGGAGAAACAACACCTGCAAGACTTTGGTTAAAGTTTGAGAATATTTGCATGACAAAGTCTCTCACAAATCGGTTATATTTGAAACAACAGTTATACAACTTGAATATGAATGAAGGTACACTCATTGATACACATATAGATGTGTTCAATAAAATTATTTTAGACTTGAATAATATCGATGTGACAATAGAAGATGAGGATCAAGCCCTTATTCTTCTGTGTTCCTTACCAAAATCTTACGATCACTTGGTTACCACTTTGTTGTATGGGCGTGACTCAATTTCCATAAAGGATATAAAAGCATCGTTGAATTCTAATAAGTTGCGGAAGCCAGTTACCGAACAAGGTGATACAGTTAGTGCAGAAGGATTGGTTATTCGAGGTAGAGAGAATGAAAGAGGAAAATGGGGTAAAAAAAGATCCCGATCAAAATCTAAATTCAAGAAAAATGACAAGTACTATAACTGTGGGCAAAAAAGGCATTATAAAAAAGATTGTCTAGAGGTCCAAGGGAAGAAGATAGTGAGCTCTACAGGAAATGCTAGAATTGCTGAAGGTGAGTTAGAGGGTGCAGATATTCTCACTGCTACTGTTGGTTATTCGAGTACAGAGTGGATTCTTGATTCAGGCTGCACTTTCCATATGAGTCCACGTAGGGACTGGTTTACTGCTTATCAATCAATTAATGGTGGTAAAGTTCTCATGGGCAATAATATTGCTTGTGAAGTGGTTGGAATAGGTACAGTAAGAATTAAGATGCATAATGGTATAGTGAGAACTTTGACAGATGTCAGACATGTACTTGACTTGAAGAAAAATTTGATTTCTTTATAAACACTTGATGCAATTGGTTTCCATTACAAAGGTGGGGGTGGAGTTCTAAGTATTTTTAGAGGTGCACTAATGGTCATGAAAGGAATTAGACAGTTTGGTCTCTACATTTTACAAGGTAGCACGGTGACAGATGCTGCAGCTGTTTCCTCTTCTAGTTCGGATAATAACATGGATACTACCAAATTGTGGCATATGCGATTAGGGCATATGAGCGAAAGAAGGATGTCTGAATTAACCAAACAGGGTTTGCTTGGTAGGCTAGTGATAGGGAAGTTGAATTTCTGTGAGCATTGCATATTTGGCAAGCAACATAAGGTAAAATTTATCATTGGAATTCACCAAACCAAAGGTACTTTGAATTATATTCATTTTGATCTTTGGGGCCCTTCTCAAGTTCCTTCAAAGGGTGGTGTAAGATACATGTTAACATTCATTGATGATTATTCAAGGAACGTATGGGTGTATTTTCTTAAACACAAAGATGAAGTATTTGTGGTGTTTAAGTGTTGGAAGACCATGATTGAAAAGTAGACTGGTAAGAAGATTAAGCATTTTAGAACGGATAATGGCATGAAATTTTGTAAAAATAAATTCAATGAGTTCTGCAAGTATGAGGGGATTGTGAGGCACCGCACAGTCACATACACACCACAATAGAATGGAGTTGCAGAACGGATGAATAGAACTATTCTGGAAAAAGTAATGTGCATGCTTTCTAATGCTCAGTTAACCAAGGAATTTTAGGCTGAAACTGCAAACACACCTTGTTACTTCGTAAATCGGTCTCCATCCACAGCAATTAATTGTCAGACTCTTGAAGAAAGATGGTTAGGTTCCCTTACAAATTACTCTGAATTGAGAGTATTTGGTTGTCCTACATATGCTCATGTTAAGAATGGTAGGCTTGAGCCAAGGGCAAGGAAGTGCATATTTCTAAGGTATGCAGATGGAGTGAAGGGTTATCGATTGTGGTGTTCTGATGACAAGTCATTCAAGTTTTTTATCAGCAGGGATGTTACCTTTGATGAGTCTGCTTTATTAACAAAGAAAGAGGAGAAGACTGATATTAATAAAGACAAGAGCATTGAGAAGTAGGTGGAGTTTGAAGTTAAAACTTTTGAAAAAGTTCCCCTGATAACTCTAGAAGAACCTGTTGAAAACGTGATAGATATTTCATATGCAGTAAGTGTTGTGAGTAGATTCATGCATTGTCTTGGAAAAACTCACTAGAAAGCTGTGAAATGGATCTTAAAGTATCTTAAAGGAACTGCAGACATTGGCTTAGTATATGAACGAGATCGTAGACTTGGCGAACTCGTTGATTATGTAGATTCGGATTATGCAAGAGATTTGGACAAAAAAAGATCTCTGACAGGTTATATTTTCACATCTTGCAGTTATACTATCAGTTGGAAGACTATGTTACAATCAACTATTGCTTTGTCTACAACTGAGGCAGAGTACATGGCTTTGGCAAAAGTTGTGAAAGAAGCTATTTGGTTGAATGGTTTGGTTGGCGAATTGAGTTTAGAGTTAAAGCAAAACACTATCTATTGTGATAGTCAAAGTGCCATACACTTGATGAAGAACCAAATGTACCATAAGAGAACTAAGCACATTGATGTTAGATATCATTTTGCTCGAGAAATTTTGTCTCAAGAGTTAATCTCTGTAAAGAAGATTGGGATCGTAGATAATCCGGTAGATATGATAACTAAGTCCATTATATCGACAAAGTTCAAGCATTGCTTGGATTTGGTCAATGTGTACAGTTTGAAATAGGAATGTTTCAGATGTGCGAAGACATCATGATGGGAAACAAGTCAAGGTGGAGATTTGTTGAATTATGCCTTGTTTCCAAATTGGAATGTGATTAGATAATTTCATCTAATATTCTAATTTGATGTTTTTCATAGTTCAATTAGGATTTGGAACTTTATATAATCATACTGTGTTTTGTAACACTAATCTAAATGAGATTAGGATTGAATCTCTATCATATTAGGATTAGGTCTCTACTTGATGTCTATAAATATAGATGTAGTTGATGTCTTTTTATAGAGAGCTTAAGAGAGATTTCAAAGAAAACTTTAAGAGCTTTTGTGAGAGGTGGGGTGTTTCTAAGGGTTTGGGAAATCCTTGTAATCACCGTGTTTGTTATTAATATCATCATCGTCTTTGTCGTGGACGTAAGCTTGAATTGTCGAGCTGAACCACGTTAACTTGTGTGTCTCGATTTATTCTTTGTTCTTACTTTTCGGTTCTTGAACAATCTTGGGAATAATCACAACAAATCCTCCCCAACAAGAACCACTTGTTTCCCCGAATAGGTCAACATTCCGATTCTGACACCACTTGTTAGGAAGGTTTTCACATGGGGAGCCTAATTAGAGCGGCCCAATAAGCAGTAGAAGCTCATCTGAACCCAAAAGCTTAAGCTAGTGGGTTCTGGGTCATTGCCACTTATTAGGTGCTCTAGTTTTTCTTAATTTTCCAATATGGGATAGTATCCATAAATACAACAATATTTAGCTATCTTTAATGTAAAATTTTCTTTTTCATATTAATTTGATAAAATAAGAATAAAAAAATATTAAAGATAATGTAGAATTTGATGTTAATAAAATATCTGGGTAAAGAATAACTAGGATAAATGTGAGATTTAACATTGTAGGTTCCAATATAAATCAAAAATTTATTTCAACAAAAATTAAGGACTAAGTAAACATTTCCAATCCTCTGCTAGTTAAATAAAATTTCTCTTTGCTTTTTCTCTTAAACATTTCCAATTCTAAAGGCAATGTCTATATATAGAATTTAATGAATATCAATCTCCTACTTTTGAAAAAATTAAAAATCTTTAGCAATAAATATCTTATCATACAATTGTAAAGTTTCAATTTTATTATTAGAATATACAAATTTTTTACATATTAAGAGAAATATCAGCTTATGTTTTGTTTCATATAACCTCTCTTTAAAATTCTCAAATTTAAAGGAAAAATAACATTACAAATTTGAGTTAAATTTTTGGCTTTTTACCAGTTTGTATATATTTTTTAATAGCAAAATAAATATTTATATTATTTGAATAGTTTCTATTTATTTTAGCAAGGTAATATCTAGGAGGTACTGTCCCGTTTAATTCGAGGAATTGCCTTAACTAACACTTACTGGGTTTAGGTTAGTTGTGTTAGGGCCTGTCCAGTGAAGGCTATGCCTTTTCGGGTCTCTCTTTGTATTGTATTAATTTGGAAATTCCCACGTTAATATAATCGGTTTCTTTTGAAAAAAAAAATAGAATAGTAAAATCTCATGATATGAAGTGTTCAAGTAAAGTAAATAAGGTGCATACAAATTACATTTTTTATTATATATTTATACATTTTATAAGGTAAAAATTAGCTAAAAAAATATAAAAATTACCTAAAAGAACACAAACAATCCATACGAAACCCTAAGTATAACTTTGATTGATATTAGGGATCCTAAAACAATTTTGCCTTTTCATTTGATTAACTATTTCCGTGGAGTTCATTGACAATGTTACCCGAAAAAAGAAAGCCGGCTAAAATCACTTTTGAACCTGGGCTATTTATTGGGAGTTATTCACGGGGATGAACATGAACTTGTGACTCAGCGTAGAGAGAAAGCGGTAGCAAGAATCACGCGTCAACCATTACGATTTTGAGTCTCATCAAAATTTCATTCTAAAACGCCGCGGGTCAAAATTGATAGGGAAGCGACAGCAAATGGCGCGGCAACTCTGTTGACTAAGCTGCGTTTCCAACATTCATGCCACAAACTTAACAAAGAATTTAACAAAAACACACTATTCGTTTGAAATATTTTGCCTGAAAAAATTTGTAAGTTTACCTCTGAATTACTCAAATTGTATGATATCAGTGCCAGTACCGTCGAAGTTGATTTGGGAATCGTCATTGCTGACATGCACAGTGGACCCTGGCTGCCACCCCAAAGAAGGGAAAGGAAGGAGAGATTCCAAGAATTTGTCCAAAACTCTATAAATATCCCATTAATGCAAGCCACTGCGATCATCAAACACAGAAGAAAGGGAAAGAGAGGAGAAATACTGAACAGAACGAAATGGGGCAAAATGCAGAAGACAAGCAAAAGCAAGAGGAGCAGCCAATTCCGTTGCTCACCCCATATCAAATGGGCAAGTTCCAGTTATCTCATAGGTACTCTTTCATGCCCATTTATTTGATCTTTTCATCTTCATTTTCTGTTATTGTAATGAAAAAATTTATGCGATTTGAATTGGCTGGCTTTCTTGGTGGAAATCCCACTTGGGATTCTCCTATGATGATATATTATGCAAATAATTGTTCAATTTTGCTTTTCATATTCGGGCAGACTAAGTTAATAAACAATATTTCTCTCCAACATCTGCTTTTTGGAACTTTCAGTCTCCAGTTTTTTTTTTTTTTCTTATTTTTTCATTCAAATCCTTGGTTAAATTGACGTGACACGTAACGAAGAATATAATTTCAAGAACAAAGTGTCCAAAACTTTTTGTGAATAGTCCTTTTGTTTCACAAAGAAAATTGTCTATTGCAGCTCCTGCTCTGTCATTTGGTTCAATTTTTGATAGAACATAATCTACATTTATGGTTTCTCGTTGCTGACTTTTGCCTGATTTGCAATGCTGTTTTGTTGGTTTACCGTTTCTTAGAACTTTGAGTTTCATTTGGTTTGGTGAAGTTTCCACATACATGCGCCCTTCTAGCTCCCTCCCCTCCGTTTTGTATATGTATGCACCAACCGTGCATATCTGCAGATTCTTTTTGCATTTTGGTATGTTGGTGCATCAACCTGTGTTTTCTTTCAAACTTCTTGTGGTAGAAAAGCACATTCTATAAGGCCTCTATCGTGAGCAAAACTTGCTTTAGCTTTCTTACCGTAATGTGCAAATTTTGATTGGCTTACTTTTGTATGATTTACCATGCTTTTGTTATTACTTAAGTCTTGTTAACTTTGTTGGAGAGAGAATAGATGCGAAACCTGTAAGAAAAGCCTTTAAGTAAAGATAAAAACTATTTTCATATGAAGATATGGAATTTTCAATGAACACTTGGAATTGTTATCACTCAGAAAATAGCTAGTGATTATCACTTTCATTCTGGCTTTCACGAGTCCCTGTCCTTTTTTCCAAAAAAAATAATTGCACTGCTTTTGTTGCCAAATCTACCTACCATCCGAGAGTAATGGGCAGAGTTTTATCACAGTTATTGTTGCTTCTCAGAAAAACAATTGTTACTAGGATTCTGTAGTCATTTATGATAGAAAAAACTGAAGACTAATTTATGTGTGTTTTCTTTTTTTTTCGGTGAATTGCCAACAGAATTGTTTTGGCACCTCTGACAAGGCAAAGATCTTATGGGAATGTACCTCAGCCACATGCTATTTTGTATTACTCTCAGAGAACTACAAAAGGTGGTCTTCTCATATCAGAAGCTACAGGAGTTTCAGATACGGCCCAAGGGTAATTATACAAGCAGTTCATGCCAAAATTCTTACTGCTGCATAGAACTAAATACATCAACAATTCTCAGCATGTTTTTTTTTGCTCGTTTTGATGAATATTTAATTTTTGTTATGCGCATAGGTATCCGGAGACTCCTGGTATATGGACAAAGGAACAAGTGGAGGCTTGGAAACCCATAGTAGATGCAGTTCATGCCAAAGGTGGTGTCTTCTTTTGCCAGATTTGGCATGTAGGAAGAGTTTCAAATTATGGTATGCTCTTGAATCCTCTTCCTGAATTGACGTCTATTATGTGTTGTATCTAGAGCAAGAATTGTAAAAATGCAGCAGTAAAAATCTCATACAAAATTCACTTGAGAAGACTACTAAGTATGACGAATAGCAACTTCAAGTTTTAAGGGCAAATAAGAAATTAGATGCTGTGAACCATTTTGGAGGCAATCCACGTATCTTGTTTTCTGTTTGTGCAGTATTTGACTAATTAGTGGTCCCTGTTTATTTGGCATTGGAGCCCTAGAGCTTTTTATTTCCTCTAACATCAGCTTCATATGACTGTCTTCCGCAGGTTTTCAGCCCAATGGACAAGCTCCAATCTCATCTACAGACAAGGCATTAACTCCAATTGCAGAATTTTCACCACCACGCCGGTTAAAGTCAGAAGAAATCCCTCAGATTGTTAATGACTTTAAGCTTGCTGCTATTAATGCAATTGAAGCCGGTAAGCATTTTATGCAATTTAAGAAAAAGCTCAAATCATATCTTTCTATGGCTTATACGTATTCATAAACTAGAAAGGGAGAAAAACTTGGGACAGAAAGCAAGATGATTCATTGGCTGATGATGTCGGTCCCTTTTGCAGGTTTTGATGGTGTTGAGATCCATGGTGCTCATGGTTATCTAATAGAACAGTTCTTGAAAGACCAAGTGAATGACCGTACAGATGAATATGGAGGCTCTTTGGAGAATCGTTGCAGATTTGCTCTGGAAATAGTTGATGCAGTTTCTAATGCAATAGGAGCTGACAGAGTTGGGATAAGGCTCTCCCCCTTTGCCAATTACAGTGAATCAGGAGATTCAAATCCACTAGCCTTTGGTCGTCACATGGCTGAAGCCCTGAATAAGTATGGACTTGCCTACTGCCACATGGTTGAGCCAAGGATGATAACTCTTGGTGAAAAAGTTGAATGTGCTGATAGCCTTCTGCCAATGAGGAAGGCATTCAAAGGTACTTTCATTGTTGCTGGCGGCTATGATCGGGAAGATGGTAAAAAAGCCGTGGCTGAAAAACGTGCTGATCTTGTTGCATATGGAAGATTATTCTTGGCAAATCCAGATTTGCCTAAGAGATTCGAGTTGAATGCTCCTCTCAACAAATACAACAGGCAGACTTTCTATACACTTGATCCTGTTGTTGGTTATACTGACTATCCATTTCTTGAAACCAATACCTGAATTTAGGGTAGCAAAAACCATAATGAGAAACCAGATTGTATTGCAGGACTAGTGAGGAATAAACCTACTTTTTAGTATATATGATGCCACAATGAGTGAAAACAAGGCTACACAGAAACAATTGGAAAAGATAAACGAGGAACAATTTCTGTTCACTCAAATTCGATTATCGAATCGATATAATTATCAGTGTCAAAAGTCCCCTCCCAAATCCTTAAGAATGAGTTTATATAAGGTGCTAACCCTAATGACAATTAAAACACAAAATTACCAAAATACCATTAATATTAAAAAAAACTGCCTAAGAACAGAAAAAGACCCGAAAAATCGTATAAACAATCTCGAATCGCTAAAATCAATCGTTGGTCACTGCCAACGGTGTGAGTTGTGTTCAGAACGTCGTTTCGCTATGATCGACCAAAATTGAGTCCATTCCGAGATCATTAACTTTGAGTCTGCCGGTCATTCTATGTGTATCATCCTCCCTTGCTATAGAAAGATTCGTCCTTGAATCTGCGTCGTCTTCATTGTCATCAATCTCTTTAGGGTCTTCTTCTTCATCAGTGTGATAGGGCTACAAATCCACTACATTAAAAGTTTCGAATACATTATACTTACCCGGTAGGTCAATCTTGTAAACATTGTCATTAATTCTCTCCAGGACTTTGATGGGTCCATCAGCTCTAAGTTGTAACTTGCCAAACCTACCTGCTGGAAAATGTTCTTTCTTGAGATGAATCCAAACGAGATCACCCTCCTTGAAGACAACTCTTTTTCCTGCGTCTATCTAAGCACTACTTATATTTAATGTTTTGTTTGATTATCTAATCATGGACTTGGGAATGCGGCTCTTTGATCTGCTTTGCATGCTCTTCAGCTTTTGAGCTAAATTGCTTGTGAACTGATAACGGCGTGAGATCCAAGAGAGTAATTGGATTACGCCCATAAACCACCTCAAAAGAGTTCTTGCCTATAATTCGATTCTCAGATATGTTATACGCAAATTTTGCCAGAGGCAACGCCAAGTCCCATTGTCGCAGATTATCTCCAATCAAACTCGGTAGCAAATTCCACAAGTTTCGATTGACAACTTTTGTTTGACCATCAGTCTGAGGGTGATGTGATGAGCTAAACTTCAAACTCGTGCCCATGTGCCTCCAAATAGTGCGCCAGAAGTGACTCACAAACTTCATATCACGATCTGAGGTTATGGACTTAGGAACTCCATACAGTTTAACAATTTCATGTAGAAACAATCAGGCGACCTGTGAAGCATCATAGGTCTTGTTACATGGACTAAAGTGGGCCATCTTTGAGAACCTATCGACAACCCTCATTATGGAATCTTTACTCCTGTGTGTTATTGGCAAACCCAAGACAAAGTCAAGACTGACATCCTCCCATAGTGCAATTGGAACAAGTAGAGGCACATATAAACCAACATTAGTATCTTTGGTTTTCGCCACATGACATACCCTGCACCTCTCCATAAAATGTGTCACGTCTCACTCCATCCGAGGCCAATAAAAATGTTTACACAATAAGGCCATCATCTTATCCATGCCAAAGTGCCCAACTAGACCTCTTACATGGCCCTCAATAATAATAGATTCCCTCAAAGAACATTGAGGAATGCACAGCCTGTTGCCTTTCAAAAGGTATCCCTCAACAATTTGAAATTGCTGAAAAGCCTCCATTTTGCTCTTTCTCTAGATATCCTCAAAATAAGGATCATCAACATATAAATCTTTAAAAGTATCAAAGCCTAGAACTTTTACATGCATTGTAGACAGCAAAGAGTGTTTTCTGCTCAATGCATCAGCCACACTATTTAGCACTCCCACCTTATGCTTAATGGAAAAACTGAAAGCTTGAAGAAACTCCATCCACTTCGCATGCCTAGCGTTCAATTTGTGCTGCCCATAGATATATTTCAAGGTTTCTTGATTAGAATACAAGATAAACTCCTTTGAAATAAGATAGTGTCTTCAATGCTCCAAACTCCTCACAATAGCATAAAATTCTTTATCATAAGTTGAATACTTCTTTTTCGCCTCATTCAACTTTTCACTGAAGAATGCTACAAGTTTACTCTTTTGACTTAAGACACCCCCAATACCAATGGCTGAAACATCACAATGCACCTCAAAAACCTCATTAAAGTCAGGAAGCACTAGAACAAGTGCTTCGTTCACCTTCTTTTTCAACAATTGAAAAATAGCTTCTGCCTCCTTAGTCCACACAAATTTACCTCCTTTCAGACAATCCGTCAAATGTGCAATAATAGTACTGAAATCCCAAACAAACCTCCGATAAAAAGACAATCCCATGAAAGCTACATACCTCATGAATATTTTTCGGAATCTCCCAATTTGTAATAGCCTCAACCTTTGCTGGATCCATCTGAATGCCCTTTTTGAATACGATATACCCTAAAAATGTCACATGATCAGTCAAGAAGTGACACTTCTTGATGTTGGCAAATATTTGCTCTCTCAATGCTGTAAATACCTTCCTTAAATGCTACAAGTGTTGTTTAATCGATGCACTATAAACTAAAATATCATCAAAATAAACAACAACAAATTGGCCAATAAAAGAACGAAACACATGATCATCAGCCTCATAAAGGTCCTCGGCGCATTAGACAACCCAAAAGGCATCACCATCCACTCATACAAACCATCTCTAATCTTAAACGCCATCTTCTACTCATCTCTGGGTCACACCCGAATTTGATGATATCCACTCCTCAAGTCTATCTTTGAAAAAATAGTCAGCCCATACAATTGATCAATTAAATCATCAAATCTTGAAATAGGAAAATGATATATTATCGTGATTTTGTTGACAACTCTGCTATCTATGCACATTCTCCACAATCCATCTTTTTTAGGGACTAACAAAGTTGTTACAGCACAAAGGCTCATTCTCTCTCGGACTGCCTCATTTTCTAGCAACTCTTGCACTTGCCTCTACATCTCCTCATGCTCTTTAGGATTCATCCTATAAGCCACCTTATTAAGAATAACAACTCTAAGAACAAGATCTATACAATGCTGGATGTCCCTCACGGGTGGTAATCCCGATGGTAGCTCTTCTAGTACGACATCAGTAAATTCCTCAAGTAATGGCAGAACTTGAGAGGGATTCTCAAAACTATCGAGATTCTACTTTATCACTACCATAGCAAAATGCTTAGGCACATTCACGGCCTCCTCTTGGAATTCTGACTTAGTCAACATATTATTTTTTTTCTTCTTTTCTCAAATTTGAATGACCCAAAGTAATGGTCCGACCATCCGTCTTGAAAGTGTAAATGTTTCTGAAACTATCATGCTGAGTTTTCCCAACAAAATATGACAAGCATCCATTGGAACTACATCGCCCCACACTTCATCAGTATATTTCTTCCAAATCAAGAACTGTACTAAACATCTCTTGCTCACTTTTACCTCATTTCCCTTCTTAAGCCATGACAGCTTATATGATTAAGGATGTTCGATAGTTTTCAGTCCTAACTTTTCTACCATAGTAATAGATATCACATTCTTGCAACTCCCACCATCAATTATCATACTACACACTTTTCCTTCACTAGTGCACTTAGTATGAAAAATATTATTTTTGAGCCATAATTCATCCTCTTCCGCAATAATATTTAAGGTCCTACATACAACTAAAGACTCACCAGAATTGGCATAGACAATATCCTCTTGGTTCGAATCTTCATCCTCTCGCTTTTCATCAAATTCATCGTTCACTAGATCCTCAACAAACGTTGAGTTATCGACTAAGGTCACAATCTGCCGATTAGGACAATCAGTCACAAAACGCCATAGTCCTTTACACTTAAAGCATCATTTAGTTGCAGCTCCTTCCCTACTATTTCTAGTATTACTCTGTTTCCCTTTTGATGCAAACTTCGAATTCACGCCCTTAACTGTTACTATTGGGGTCGAAGAACTTCCTGCTTTTGCTTGAGATTCGTTACCTGACCACTTGGAACTGCTGCCCTTCTTCTTACACTTCCCTTCCACCTTTAGGGCTAGTTTGCACACATTCTCATATGTCAAATACTATTGTAACTGGACGACATTAGAAATTTCATAACGCAGTCTTGCTAGATATTGAGCAATTTTTTGCTCGTCCTCTTTAGTCACATCACATCGCATCTACAATCAATCAAACTCCCCTGTATACTCCTCAACTGTCAAGTCTCACTACTTAATATTATGATACTCTATAAACGCTTCTTGCCTATAATGTGTAGGTGAAAAAAAATTTCGCAACAACTTTTTCATCTTGTCCCAGTGTTCTACCTTCAATTTCCCTTCTCTAGCACGTTGCTTTTTCACATGTTCCCACCAAATCAAAGCATGTTTCCATAGCTTAATAGCCACTAATTTTACCTTTTGTCCCTTAGTCAAATCTTTAAGATCAAAGATTCGCTCCACTGTATGTAAGCAATCAATAAACTCATCAGGGTGAGCCTTATCAGGAAATTCAGGAATCTCAATCTTTATCCTGAAATTTTGAGAAGAAGGCTGATTTCCAGGTCGTACTCCTCGATTCTGCCCCTGATTCAGAACCCAGAAAGGGTTGTCATTGTCTATTTCAACTTCAAATAAATCAGCAGATCCCGCTTCTACTTCGGGTTCAGGTTACGCATCTAGCACTGCCTCCGCAAGACGTCGCTACAAGTCCTAAACTTGTCTCCTCAACTCTTCGTTTTCTATTTCTCGCAGGTCTCTTAGACATAGCTACTCTTCTTCATTAGGAACGTCTCTACACCCCAACTAGCAGCACGACCTTTACGAACGCTTCGATTCCATGTAGCCATTGATTTCAAGCAACCTACGCTCTGATACTAATATGCTGCCAAAACGACAAAAACCAAGGCTACACAAGAGCAATCAGAAACGATAAACGAGGAACAATCTCTATTCACTCAAATTCAATTATCAAATCGATATAATTATCAATGTCAAAAGTCCCCTCCCAAAATCCTAAGGATGAGTTTATATAGGATGCTAACCCTAATGACAATTAAAATGTAAAATTACCAAAATACCATTAAAATTAAAAAAAACTACCTAAAAACAAAAAAAGACCCAAAAAACCATATAAACGATCTCGAATCGCTAAAATCCATCGCCGGTCACCGCCAACAGCGTGGGTTGCATTCAGAACATTGTTTCACTATAACCGACCGAAATTGAGTTCATTCTGAGATAATTGATTTTGAGTCCGCCGATCCTCCTACGTGCATCAATATATTCTATCACAGAATCACTATCCAAAATACTTATATTCTAGTAATGATATTTTTAAATTAGCATATATTATTTGTCACACTTAGTATGCAAAGAAAATGAGAGTCCTCTAAACAAAACTGGCTTAGCCAGTGGTGTTATAGTAGTCTGTTAAGCTTATTTTTATTGGTATTGGCATTGGCATGTATCCAAACGCACTTGTCACTTTTAGGGTGTATATAATACTAACTATGAACAAAGTTTTTTTGGTGCAACATCAATTTGGCAAGGTATAAAGCATGTTCCTTTGCTTTAGAAATTGTTGAAGCAGTATACAATGCCATCGGACCTCAAAGGGTTGGGTTTAGGCTGTCCCCCTGGACAGATTTCATGGATGCAGGGGATTACTTAAAACCATATTCCTTTGCTGTATCAAACTAGTAGTGGCATGGATTACTGAATCTTGGAATGGTCTTAAAGAAAGGGAAATTGGTTTCTAGCTATACAGTGCTTCAAAAAGTGTTATGCCTAAGCTGGTGTGAACATAAGTATTATACCATTATTCCACAAACAATATCCAATTGCTCCAGTTGGATGGCTTTTCACAAGTGAAATATCTCAAATATGTTTCTAGACGTTGATTAACCCTTCACTTTGACCATTACTCTATGGATGGTATGCAGAACTATAATTAAGTGAAATACCAAGCATTTGGAATAAAGTTGTCCAACATTGGCTGGTAAACAATGTGTCATGATCAGTCACAATGGAAGTTGACAGTCCATGCAGCTTGAAGATATTATCCAAGAAAACTTGAGCTACTGTAGTAACAGAGAATGGATCAGATAAGGAAATAAAATGTACAAACTTAGTGAATCTGTCTATAGTCACCAAGATAGTATCATATCTTTGGGATTTAGGTAACTTCTCAATAAAATCCATTGTAATTTGAGACCAAGCTTGTTGAGGAATCTCCAAAGGTTGCAACAGTCTAGGGTATGTCAGATGCTTAGCTTTGTTTCTCTAACAAACTTCACAGCTGCTGACTTTCTGGATTACATCCTACTTCATGTTAGGCTAGGAAAAAAGATCATTTTAAGTCTCTGCAGTGTAGTTGTTTATCCAAAGTGACCCCCTACTGGTGTAGCATGCATTTCCTCCAAAGAGTTGTCTATTCCAACTGTAGCATTGAGTTACAAAGCAGCAGTCAACCTCCTCTTTTTTCGCTACAAAAGGCTTGGTGTCTTTCTCTTTTATTATCTGCATTTGAGGATTTTCCACACAACTTTGTAAAAACATCTCTTCCCCTTCATGTTGCAACTGGATGTTGAGCTACCTAAAATCAAAAGTGATAGGACTATTGTAGAACATCCAGTTCACTCTAAGGATAACATCTTAGCCTCCTAGCTCCATAATCCTAAGGTCGAATTGGAATTTGTATCCCTAGATTAGCCATTGCATTGGGGAACATAATGTTGTGCTAGTGAGAGAGTTACCATCTGCGACTGTCACTGTGAAATGGGTAGTTTCCTGATAGTGTAAAGACAATTTTTGTACTACTCTATAATTAATGTAACTATGAGTACTGCTTGTGTTCACAAGAACGTGTATGGGAGCTTCTTTAATAAGGGCCTTCCAACAAGATGGTTTTTCTTTTGATGTTGTCAAAGAGTACATGGAGAGAAACATCCACTACTTGACCATCATGATTATCCATAATGTTCTAAAGTTTCAGTTTCTCCAAGAGATCAGATTCTTCTTCAATTTCTGAGACCATGAAGTTGATTTGCTTTATCTTGCACTCGGGTCCTAAACCACATTTTTCATGACATTTGAAGCATAAGCCAAGATTTCTCCTCTTTTGTATCTCTTGAAAGGAAATCTTCTTGAATTCATTATGCTCCTGATCATTCTTATTGTGAAAATTTACTAGGGGCACTATATAGTGGTTGGATGTTCCAGATTTGTTTTTGACAAAGCCAAAAGCATAGTCACTCCCTGATTTACAGCCATTCTTGCTTATTATTGCCTTCCACTACTTGCTTTAGCCACTAAGCAATTTGAAAGGCATCATGGAGTGATCCAGGTTTCAGCATCCTTACAACAGGTTTGATATCGTCCTTTAATCCACTTATGAATGAGTGAATGAAGTATTCTTCATCCAACCCGAGATTCCTCATTGACATTACTGTTCTTAACTCCTCAAAATGTTCTTAATATTTAAGAATAGTGGAATCTTGTTGCAGTTTATTAAAGGCCTCCACCTCATTGATCATTCCTCTTTCTGCAAATTTCTTGATCAGTAAGTCACAAAATTCATAACACCTTATGTTTCTTTTGGGCATTTTGATACCTTGAAACCACATATCAGCCTTCTCTTCTAGGTACATCTCAATGATGTCCAATTTCTGAGACTCATCTACTTGATTCACATAGAAGGATTTTTCACACTTCCGAATCCATTCCCTAGGATCCTTCCCAAGAAAGACCATCAATTCTACTCTTAGGAACAAGGATGTGTGTACATTTGACGCTTTTTCCCAATTTTCCTTATGAAAATTCTGCACCTTGTCTTTTTTTATCAATCTAAGTCCAGTTTCAAGAGTGGGAAGCAACAAGAATTTTTCCCAAAAGTTAGGCTCCTCTTTTGTGGATGGTTTATCCTTCTTCAGAAATCTCATCAAGTTATCAAACTTAGAATCACTCATTTGGTTGGTTTCAGAGATTTGAGTTTGTAGGCTCGCCATTTGCTTCTGAAGTTCCAACACTTTCTTCTTAAACTCAGCATTCTGTTTCGCTACAACTTCCCCAAGTTTCAACATCTCTTTCCTTCTTGCTTCTTAATCTGCTCCTCCAAGATCTTTTACCTTGTGCTTTCAGCCATTTTTCCGAATCAAGAATTATCCAAATTGTGCCTTCTTTGATACCAAATTGTTAGGTTTTGGTCCTGACTAGAAATTCAGAACAATGAAGAAGAATAGCATACAATGAATTTAGAAATGAGAGAGGATTTTAGGGAAATTCATAGGGAAAACGGGAGAAGATGAGAGGAAGAATTAGTGAGAATAAAAGGGCTAAAACCCACTTCCATTCATCAATAATAGCCTGTACACTTTGGAATTTCTTGCAGCTTATATAGAAAGCATGCTGCACTGGTTCTAGCAACTGACTGTAACTAACTTCTTCAACTAACTTCTCTATCAATTTACATCTTGGACTAACTTTTATTTAGAATTGCAAATTGACCCTAAAACCTTTTAGATCATGACAATTAACTCATATCATAATATCTTCATCAACATGAATGTTTATGTTAATAGTTTACTCTCATATTTAGCTCTTTTTAATGTAAAATTTTATTTTTCATATTAATTTGATAAAAGAAGATTAAAAAATATTTAAAATAAAGTAGAATTTAATTTTAATAAAATATTTGTGTAAAGAACAACTAGGATAAATGTGGGATTGAACATTGTAGTTGACAATATAAATCAAAAATTTATGTCAACTAAAATTAAGGACTAAGTAAACATTTCCAATCCTCTGCTAGTTAAATAAAATTTCTCTTTGCTTTTCCTCAAAAAAATTTCCCTTTCTAAAGGCAATGCCTATATATAGAATTTAAGGAATATCAATCTCCAACTTTTGAAAAAAAAAATGAAAATCTTTAGCAATAAATATCTTATCATACAATTGTAAAGCTTCAATTTTATTATCAGAATATACAAACTTTTTACATATTGAGAGAATCATCAGCTTATGTTTGTTTCATATAACCTCTCTGTAAAATTATGTTGGTGTATTAAACCAAACCTATTTTGCAAATTATATTTTGATTAGGATTTGATAATTATTATTAGTCAATTTCTAATTAAATTAGAATTTAGTAATGATTTGTTGAATTGGATGTAGATTCTTTTAGGAAAGCAAGATTTTGTGTGGGATTTGATTATCAAATCCTAATTATTTTTTTTTATTATTATTAAGTATGGAATCTATATAAAGGACCCATGGTTTTTTTTTTTTTTTGAGGCTCAGAAAAATAAGAAAAAAATTGTGAGAAATATGAGTTTCTTCCTACAGCTTGTATTTTGAAGTGTAAGGTTTTTTTCTACTATATTGTTTGTCTCCAAATAAATTATTTTCTTGTTTTCCGCTGCGTGATTTTATACGAAGGGTTTTTATATCCTACATGTGGTATCAGAGCCAGCAACGTTAGTTATTGGTTTCTTGATCCTAGTGATTTTCTCGCAAAGAAGGCTAAAAGTTATTTGTTAGCCATGGATGATTGAAACATAGTATGTGTTGTTTTAAAACTCACAAGAAAACAAAATTATAAATTTTGGAGGATTCAGATAGAAACACACCTTCGAGCATACAATTTGTTACAGTTCATTCAAAATGATGTACTAAATAATGCCCATGTCGAAACCAAAAGAAATGTATATTTGACCTTATCTCAAATTCATCAGACAATTGATATGTCAATTTTTCATAAAATTTGTATTGTTAAAACTGCCAAACAAATATAAGATATTTTAGAAAGAGCTTATATTGGTACAGATCAAGTTAGAAAAAAAAAGTACTATTATTGAAGAGAAAATTTGAGTTGTGTGCTATGGAGAAATTTGAAATGATTTAGAACTATTTTTCCGTTTGTTGGATATCAAGAATGAGATAGAATTTAATGGGTGTGTTCTTGATGATAAATTTTTTGTGGAAAAAGTTCTTTATTCATTATTTGTGAAGTTTGATTATGTTGTTGACTTATATTGGAGACTAAAGATTTATCAACTTTGAGCATTGAAGAATTACAAAGTTCATTAATTCTTCATGAACAAAGAATTGATGGGAAGCTTGTGCTAGAGAATAAGGTAGTGGAACAAATATCAAAACCACAAAATACTACAACAATTGAGGAAGGAGATGGTCCCAATGTGGAGTCTAATGTTCAAAGTCAAAATTTTGAAGAGCTGGATAGTGAAAATTACCAAGTTGATTTTGTAAAAAGCGAAGAAGAGATAATTGGTTGGCAAAGCAACAAAAAATTCTAGATATTTTGGCTGATGAAGAAATCGTTAATTTAGAAGAAAAATCAAAAACCATTAACATACTTGAAGAAGATGAGAGAAAACTTGAATCTCTTTATCTATAAGAGAAATTGGGTATCGTAGAATATTTTGAATTGCATACTAATGGTGAAGATTATTGTTTTGAAAAGTATGTTAATATGGATGAGTTTTTTTATCAAGAAAAAGAGCAAAATAGAAGTTTTTCAAAGTATAAATTTTCATCCATGACAAGATTGAAGGTGATAATAAAGATGAAGATCAACAAGTTGATATTGTACGTGGTCTACACGGCAAATGAAATTTCAAAAGAAATTCATGTTCGAGATAGAGTTGGAGCTGCTTTCATGGCAAATTTGGTTTAAGGGAGGCATTGTTGGTGTATTAAACCAAACTTATTTTGCAAATTATATTTTGATTAGGATTTGATAATTATTATTAGTCAATTTATAATTAAATTAGAATTTAGTAATGATTTGTTCAATTGGATTTAGATTCTTTTAGGAAAGCAGATTTTATGTGGGATTTGATTATCAAATCCTAATTGTTTTTTATTAAGTATGAGATCTATATAAAAAACCCATAGTTATTAGTTTTTGTGAGGCTCAGAAAAATAAGAAAAAGAGAGACTCTAAGAAAATAGAATTATGAAAAATAGAAGTTTCTTCCTACAGTTTGTATTTTGAAGTTTAGGGTTTTTTCCTACCATATTGTGTCTCCAAATAAATTATTTTGTTGTTTTCCGCTGCGTGATTTTATATAAAGGATTTTTATATCCTACAAATTCTCAATTTTAAAGGAAAAATAACATTACAAATTTGAGTTAAAATTTTGGCATTTTACCTATTTGTATATATTTTTTAATAATGAAAAAAATATTTATATTATTTTAATAGTTTCTATTTATTTTAATGTTATAGAATAGTAAAATCTCATGATATGAATTGTTCAAGTAAAGTAAATAAGGTGCATACAAATTACATTTTTTATTTTTACATTTTATAAGGTAAAAATTAGCTCAAAATATAAAAACTACCTAAAACAAGGGAACCCAAGTATAAGTTTGATTGATATTAGGGATCCAAAAAGAATTTTGCCTTTTCATTTGATTGGCTATTTCCGTGGAGTTCACTGACAAGGTTAGACCCAGTGACGGAGGGGCCATATGGCCTAGGTGGGCCAAGGCCACCCAAACTCCAAAAAAAAAAAATTCAATATGGTATTTAAAAAATTAATTTGGCCAACCAAAATTTATTTTTTTTAAAACCAAACACTTATCTCCCTCCCATTTTCTACCCCATTCCCACGCTTTCTAGACCCACACCGTTTTTCATCACCACTCCCTTGCACTCCACCTCCAGAACCCATCAATAGCGTCAATATCTCTGGGTCTCCGCTATATAACGATGGTTCTGTGATTATTTTCCCCGTTGAGATTTTTTTTAGCCCAATTTCACTATCCCAGCCCTAGAATTAGCTCCGAGATAGCGTTTTACCATAAAAAATTATGGTATTTTTTTTTAATACCTGGCCGGAATTTGATGCCATGCGGTTGAAGGAATCATCTGCACTTTTTCAGTTGACCCCTCCCAATATCCCTAAAAGGTGTACTACTTATATATATGTGTGTGTGTCTAGGATTTTCATATATAGTTTTCTTTCACCAAAGATTGCATTTTGATGCTTGTCGTTTGTTTGTATAAAAATTGTCCTGTGCTTTGTATTATTTAAAGCATAAAGTCAGAATCTTTGTATTGTTGTTATTCAACTTGTCAGTAGTATTTTCGGTATCTTTGTTTCCGGAGCCTTTATGTATTCATTTTTATCATTGTTCTTCTTTTGTGATGGACGGGTAACATTAAGATTGCTCTGAGTTGGGGATTCTAATTTAATTTCATATGTTCATTTGTTCTTTGGTAGTCATCTGGGACTTTTACCCTTTTAGGTGTACTACCTTTTTTGTTTTTTTAAAATTGCCCTCAAGATTTTGATTTTTGAAATGGTGGTGTTTCTGACTTTCGTGTCTTGTAAAGTTTGACAAAATGTAAGTATGTTTCCTGGACAAATTCTAGGAAGGTACAAAGTAATGAATTGGAGCGAGTTAAGTTATTTCATGCATTGAAGCCTTCTAATATCTTCTGATTTGCATTGCATCAGATACCAAGGAGTAAATTATTGCTTCAGATCGAATCATCCTAAATTACTTCTATAAAATGGCATTAATGTGTGATTTCCCAAACAAGTCCCAGTGTATTTGAAGGTAAATTCAAATTCTTCTCTTAAGTTGTAATGATACCTGTTTGTGGTTGCAAGTTTGTTGGGCGGTTGTTTTTTGATGGTTTCACAGGTCTGTTATTGGAATGAGGAAAATTATGCCCATGCCCTCTGTTTTATTTGGTTTGTAGGCGAGGAAATTGCAAATGATGAATATCTAGTCTTAGGATATAGTTCATTCTCCTGTTTGATTCTATTTTAGTGTTGTTCTGACTCTGATGCATGTTTTTGTGTTTCCTATATATTCACTTGTTGATAGATTGATTAGATTTATGCTTAAACTACCTATTTCCACGACGACAACTGAAAGAGCATTTTCTGTGATGAATATTGCTAAAAACAGGCTATGGAAGATGACTATCTTTCTAGTTATTTGATGGTGCACATCGAGAGAGAAATTGCTGAAACATTAAGGTAGTGTTTGGAATGGGGGTTTGGGATGGGTTTGAGGATAAAATGATGTTTGGAATGAGGGTTTGGGTTTAAAAAAACCCATGGGGGTGGGTTTTAACAAAACCCACCTCCCACCTGGGTTTTGCAGAAACCCACATGCAAGGGTTTGATGATGTGACGCGCGCCCAATGGGCGCGCGCCACGTGTCAAGGGGGTTGCAAACCCCCAAAAGTTTGCAACCCCCATTTTATCTTTTTTTTTTTAAAAAAAAATAAAATAAATTTCACTAAATTATAGAAAATATTTTTCTCTACAAATTGACATGCACTTTGACTATTTTTTGAATAATATATAATTTGTTAAATATTATATAATGTAAAATACTATTTTTATTATAATTTTAATATAAAATCTATTCCATTCCATTACAAAATAATATCAAACAACATAATTACTATCATTCCATTCTATTCCAAACCTTTCCATTCCACAAATCCATTCCATTCCTAAACCCACCATTTATACCAAGTGGCACCTAAGTCTTGATTCAACCATCGAAGAATTTGCTTCAACGAAAGAACGCCGGTCACAATTCTTTTGAGTTGTTTGGCTTCACTTTTAGAAGATTACATATTCTACGACTAGGAGTCTTTCTTTTTTTGTTGATTGTAATGTAAACAATCTAATATGATATGTCTTTTTGGTTAATGAACATAACTTGTAGATAATTTATCAATATTTTTGGAAAATTGTATGTATATCATATTGTATTTATGTAACTATGTTGTGCTACAGACCATGCAAGCAGCTTTTGAATGTTGCTTTTATCCACATGAATTGGTTAATTTTATTATTTCTGGTTAGAGTATTTATGTTTGAAATCAATTATTTTCATATTATTTCAATTACTTTTGATTGGATGCAAGTACAAAGAGGCACTTGATGAACTTGAAAAGTTTTATAGCAATTCAAATTCAGCATTTCCTATCAGGTATTGCTTTCTTTTTCTTTTTTATTTTTTTTAGAAGTTATCAAGTGTTTATTTTTATCTAATATGGGTGAAAATGAAACGAATACATGCTTTGTGAGGAAAGAAAGTTAAACTTATTTGACTAATAAGAGAATAGGAGAACGTCATTTTTGGTCCACCCATAGTAAAATTCCTGGCTTCGTCCCTGGTTAGACCAAAAAGAAAGCTGGCTAAAATCGCTTCTTGTTTTGAACCTGGGCGGCTGGCGTACTTATTGGAAGCTATTCATGGGGACGAACATCAACTTGCTCAGCGTCAAGAAAGAAAGCGGTAACAAGAATCACGCGTCATCCATTACGAATTTAATCTCGTCAAAATTCCAATGTAAAACGCTGCTGGTCAAAATTGATAGGGAAGCCACAGCAAATGGCGCGGCAACTCTGTTGACTAAGCTCCGAAAGGGGATAACTTTTGGAGTCACTAATGATGTAATAATTTTGATTTCATTGAAATTTTTCTTTGGCTGCCACTCAGGAAAAAAAAATTCATTTGTCACTTAATATCATATATTGATATTTTCCAGATAATAACTCATAAATAAATTCAATCAATTATAGTACTCTATCCATTCGAAAAAGAAAAGTAATTCATTTTCAATTTGATACACTCTTCTTGTATAGAATTGTGTATTTTTTTTATATATATTACAAGACACAACACATTTAATAAATAATTAAATTTATAATTTTTTATTTTATTTTTTTTTTACTTTTTAATGTAAGTTATACATTATTATTATTAATAAAAATAATATAAAAATTTCACACTAAAAGTAGACATTGTTTTCTAAAGCAAAGAAAATTTTGAAATTAAGTTCTTTTTTGGAATAAAGGGACAAACTTTTATTTTTTTAAATTATAAGTTACAATACACTTAATACATTATTAAATGTATACTTTAATATTTTTATCATTACTTTTTAATTTATATTATCTATTATAATTATTAATAAATATATTACAAAAATTTTACATAAAAAATAATTCTTTTCCTAGATTAAAAAGATTTTAAAACTAAATTCTTTTTTTTTCCTTGGAAACGAAGGAAATAACTATTAGTAATTTTTGACTTATGAGTCGATTTTGAAAAATTCCCTTTGTTACTTCTTCTTCAAAGTCAAAACAAAAAAAAAAAAAAAGTTTTAGTCATATATAGAAGAATAAAATTATTGAGCATTGCATTAACAAAGGTCCAATCACTAGATAATCATTAATATATAAATCTATATACGTGCGCGCGCACATATATATATATATATATATATATATATATATATATATATATATTAATTGTGAGGTATAGTTTCTCTTATATTATCAATCACCATAAACCAATTTATTATTTTCCTTTATGTTTTCATTTTGCTTTTAGCACATTTTTCTCTTTCTAAATCAAATATTCTACAAGTATATTGCTTTTTCTTATTAATTTTAACTCCCTTTGACACTTTTCTTTTTTAAATTTGTTAAAAAGAAAAAACTCTTGTACATTAAAGATCGTCACATTTTAATTAACATATTAATGTACTATAATTTTTTTTCCATTTCATATGCATATTATATTAATCAGATATTTCTTAAATAGTAATAATAAATATAAAAAAAATAACAAATATTTTAGTAACCATTTTCGTGATAAAAATTATTAAGAAATAATTATTTTGAATATCTACTAATCTTTTGTCACGAGCAAAATAATTCACTATGATTTTTTTAATATAAATATGATTCTCCTTTCTTAAATAAAATACTCTAATTAGACTAATCACCGAGCTGTATTTCCAACATTCATGCCACAAACTAAACAAAGAATTCAACAAAAACACGCTATTCGTAGGGGTGGCAATTTGTAATTTTACCTCTGAATTACTCAAATTGTATGATATCAGTGGCAGTACCCTCGACGATGATTTGGGAATTATCATTGTTGACATGCACAGTGAACCCTGGCTGCCGCCCCCCAGGAAGGAAGGAGATGGATAGATTCCAAGAATTTGTCCAAATCTCTATAAATATCCCATTAATGCAATCCACTCCGATCATAAAACACAGAAGAAAGGGAAAGAGAGGAGAAATACCGAACATAACGAAATGGGGCAAAATGCAGAAGACAAGCAAAAGCAAGAGGAGCAGCCAATTCCGTTGCTCACCCCATATCAAATGGGCAAGTTCCAGTTATCTCATAGGTACTCTTTTATGCCCATTTATTTGATCTTTTCATCTTCATTTTCTGTTATTGTAATGAAAAAATTTCTGGGATTTAAAGTGGCTGGCTTTCTTGGTGGAAATCCCACTTGGGATTCTCCTACAATGATATATTATACAAGTAATTGTAAAATTTTCTTTTCATATTCGGGCAGAGTGACAGACTTAGTAAATAAACAATATTTCTCTCCAACATCTGCTTTGTGGAACTTTCAGTCTCCAGTTTTTTTTTTTTTTCATTCAAATCTTTAGTTAAATTGACGTGAAACGTAACGAAGAATATAATTTCAAGAACAATATGTCAAAAACTTTTTGTGAATAGGCCTTTTGTTTCACAAAGAAAATTGTCTATCGCAGCTCCTGCTCTGTCATTTGGTTCAAATTTTGATAGAACATAATCTACATTTATGGTTTCTCATGGCTGACTTTTGCCTGATTTGCAATGCTGTTTTGTTGGTTTACTTTTTCTTAGAACTTTGAGTTTCATTTGGTTTGGTGAAGTTTCCACATACATGCGAACTTCTAGCTCCCTCCCCTCCGTTTTGTAGATGTGTGCATATCTGCAGATTCTTTTTGCATTTTGGTATGTTGGTTCATCAACCTGTGTTTTCTTTCAAACTTCTTGTGGTAGAAAAGCACATTCTATAAGGCCTCTATCGTGAGCAAAACTTTCTTTAGCTTTCTTGATGCAAATTTTGATAGGCTTACTTTTGTATGATTTACCATGCTTTTGTTATTAACTTAAGTCTTGTTAACTTTGTTGGAGGGAGAATAGATGCGAGACCTATAAGAAAAGCCTGTAAGTAAAGATAAAAACTATTTTCATATGAAGATATGGAGTTTTCAATGAACACTTGGAGTTCTTATCACTCAGAAAATAGCTTGTGATTATCACTTTCATTCTGGCTTTCACGAATCCCTGTCCTTTTTTTAGAAAAAGAATAATTGCACTGCTTTTGTTGCCAACTCTACCTACCATCTGAAAGTAATGGGCAGAGTTTTATCACAGTTATTGTTGCTTCTCAGCAAAACAGTTGCTATAGGATTCTGTAATCATTTATGATAGAAAAAACTGAAAACTAATTTATGTGTGTTTTCTTTGTTTTTCGGTGAATTGCCAACAGAATTGTTTTGGCACCTCTGACAAGGCAAAGATCTTATGGGAATGTACCTCAGCCACATGCTATTTTGTATTACTCTCAGAGAACTACAAAAGGTGGCCTTCTCATATCAGAAGCTACGGGAGTTTCAGATACGGCTCAAGGGTAATTATACAAGCAGTTCATGCCAAAATTCTTACTGCTGCATAGAATCAAATACATGCACAATTCTCAGCATGGGGTTTTTTTTTTTTTTTGTTGCTCATTTTGATGAAGATTTAATTTTTGTTATGCACATAGGTATCCTGATATTCCTGGTATATGGACAAAGGAACAAGTGGAGGCTTGGAAACCCATAGTAGATGCAGTTCATGCCAAAGGTGGTGTCTTCTTTTGCCAGATTGCGCATGTAGGAAGAGTTTCGAATTATGGTATGTTCTTGAGTCCTCTTCCTGAATTGACATCTATTATGTGTTGTATCTAAAGCAAGAATTGTAAAAATGCAGCAGTAAAAATCTCATACAAATTCACTTGAGAAGATCACTAAGTATGACAAATACTTCAAGTTTTAATGGCAAATAAGAAATTAGATGCTGTGAACCATTTTGGGAGGCAATCCAAGCATCTTTTTTTCTGTTTGTGCAGTGTTTGACTACTTAGTGGTCCCTGTTTATTTTGCATTGGATCCCTAGAAATTTTTATTTCCTCTAACATCAGCTTCATATGACTGTCTTCCACAGGTTTTCAGCCCAAAGGACAAGCTCCAATCTCATCTACAGACAAAGCATTAACTCCACCAGTTCGAGCAAATGGTGTTGATGTTGCAGAATTTTCACCACCACACCGGTTAAAGTCAAAAGAAATCCCTCTGATTGTTAATGACTTCAAGCTTGCTGCTATTAATGCAATTGAAGCTGGTAAACATTTTATGCAATTTAAGAAAAAGCTCAAATCATATCTTTCTATGGCTTATATGTATTCATAAACAAGAAAAGGAGAAAACTTGGGAGAGAAAGCAAGATGATTCATTGGCTGATGATGTCGGTCTCTTTTGCAGGTTTTGATGGCATTGAGATCCATGGGGCTCATGGTTTTCTAATAGAACAGTTCTTGAAAGACCAAGTGAATGACCGTACAGATGAGTATGGAGGCCCTTTGGAGAACCGTTGCAGATTTGCTCTGGAAATAGTTGATGCCATTTCTAATGCTATAGGAGCTGACAGAGTTGGGATAAGGCTCTCCCCCTTTGCCAATTACAGTGAATCAGGAGATTCAAATCCACTAGCCTTGGGTCTTTACATGGCTGAAGCCCTGAATAAGTATGGACTTGCCTACTGCCACATGGTTGAGCCAAGGATGATAACCGTTGGTGAAAAAGTTGAATGTGCTGATAGCCTTCTACCAATGAGGAAGGCATTCAAAGGTACTTTCATTGTTGCTGGCGGCTATGATCGGGAAGATGGTAACAAAGCCGTGGCTGAAAATCGTGCTGATCTTGTTGTATATGGAAGATTATTCTTGGCAAATCCAGATTTGCCTAAGAGATTCGAGTTGAATGCTCCACTCAACAAATACAACAGGCCGACTTTCTATACACCTGATCCTGTTATTGGTTATACTGACTATCCATTCCTTGAAATCAATGCCTGAATCTAATTAAGGTAGCAAAAACCATAATGAGAAACCAGATTGTATTGCAGGACTAGTGAGGAATAAACCTACTTTTTAGTATATATTGTATCACAGAATCACTATCCAAAAGACTTTTATTCTAATTATGATTTTTTAAAATTGGCATATACTATTTGTCGTACTCAGTATGCAAAGGAAATGAGCTTTTATTCTAATTATGATTTTTTAAAATTGGCATATATTATTTGTCGTACTCAGTATGCAAAGGAAATGAGAGTCCTTTAAACAAGACTGGCTTAGCCAGTGGTGTTATGGTAGTCTGCTAAGTTTATTTTTACTGGTATTGGTATTGGTATTGGTATTGGTATTGGTATTGGTATGCATCCAAACGTACTTGTCACTTTCAGGGGTGTATATAATGCTAACAGTGCGCAAAAAAGTTTTTGGTGCAACATCAATTTTGCGAGGTATAAAGCAAGTTCCTTTGTTTATTTTAATCTGTCTAGGTGGAAATCATGGATAAGCTATATGGCGTACATATGTATACTACTGCCGGCCAGAAGGCAAAATCTCTTTACCATCACACCATAAAATGGCCACACTCTCCACGTATCATAGTTTCATGATTCTTTGATAATTGAGGACCGAGAGCAGTAGTGGTCATCAAGAGAATGGAAATGAAGGCAGATGACGGACAAGAGGGGCAAAATTCTCATTAGCAACCAACCAACTGTTGGTTCTGTACTAAAGCCAATTAATTCTAAAATTATAATTATATTTATTGCTAAGTGATTAAGAACCTAAAGAGACATACATAAAGAATTTGTTCTTAGAATAAAATGATTAAATAATTATATGATAATTATTGGGGTTAATTTGTAAAATAATTAATCTAAAATATCTCCTATAAGATAAGTTTTGATAAGATAAAAATTCTTTTATCTTAAAAAAAATTAAAATTAGTTTTAATTTAATCAAATACTCTATCACGATAGAATATCTGATAAGTCTGTTAGACTATCTAATAGACAGACAGAGAAGAACTTATAAAATAGGAAATTAACACCAAGTTGGAGAGTGAGTGTACGTACAGAATTTTTGACGTACAAAAGTTTATTGCACGACGAGAGAAAAAGTTTTTTTTTTTGTTCTTGTTAGAGTTCTCTTGAATTTTAAATTTTGCAGGGTTGTATGCTCATTGAAGGAACTATCATATTGGTTTGGTGTCAATCAATCCGGAAGATCCTAAGAACTAGTACGTGTGGATACCTTTGAGGCCAGACGTCTGTGCGGCTGTGGTTGACAAATATTCCTTCAACGACATAATCTTCAGTAATCAAAACACGTTTTTGTTTTATACGTATATTGAAATTGATGCTGGTGAAGATCATGTTTTAATTCCGCTGCCTATAAATTTGTTTATGGCATACATGATTCCTAACAATGGTATCAAAGTATGAGGATTTAATTTGCGTATAAATATAAATCTATGTGAATATAAATTGTTTATGTTTACATATATGTATGTGTTATGTTGAATGATTGAGAAAAATTATTCTATTGAGTGAAAAAAACTTGTTTTTCACTTCCGGAACAAGTTGAAAATTTTCTGATTTATTGTTGCTGCTTATGATTCATGTTTTGAAAAGAAAAAAAATATTTTTTTTAAACAGCGGTAGAGAAGGCTAAAAGAAAACAATATATATTTTTATTTTTGGAACGGCAGCAGTGCAGAAGGCTGAAAAGAAAGAAAAAAAAGTTTTTTTTTTTTAAAACAGGGGCAAAAGGTTTTTTTTAAAAAACAGCGATGGCCTTCAAATAAATGATGATGTCATCATGGAGTTAGCCCTACTGTGCAATAGTGTTTTGGAACGACAGCAGTGCAGAAGGCTGAAAAGAAAGAAAAAAAAGTTTTTTTTTTAAAACAGGGGCAAAAGGTTTTTTTTAAAAAACAGCGACGGCCTTCAAATAAATGATGATGTCATCATGGAGTTAGCCCTACTGTGCAATAGTGACTCATTGATGACATCATCAGATGACACACTGATGATGTCATTGTAGGGCTAGTGGGGTCATTGGGCTCTTTTTCTTGTTGATTTAGTGTGTCATTGGGCCATTGGGGATTGGATCATGTCCACATTTAAGAATTGGTTTCTGTTTGTTTAATGTGGGCTTGTAATAGAAGTTGGGCCAGATTGTTTGGTGGGCTCCAAGTTGGGAGTTAGGCCAAGTGATTTGGGTTAAGGATTAAACTTCTTGGTCTGTAGAGTGGACTTTGAGTCCATTAGTACCAAATGGATCAAACCCAATTTGACCAACCTAAATAAAAATAAAAATAAATAAATATATAAATTGGGTAGTTTTCATTATAAAGAGTTTATTTATGTTAAACCCCTTTTAATTTCTGTTATTTATTTATTATGGCCCAAAATTTGAAAAAAATTTATGTTAACCCATAAAACTTCTCAATTAATTCAATAATATTTCTTATATGATTAGAAATGCAATGCACACAGGATTTATGATTAACATTTGTTTATAATTGTTTAATGTGATTATTCAAATGTTATGGCATACGTGATTTAATATTTGATTAAATGATTAGATTATTTAATTGCATATTGTATGTTAATATAATCAAATAATTATTACATATGATATATGTAAATGATGAGACCATAATTTAATCTCTCAATTAAATATTAAATCAATTTAAATGCCTTCCATTATTATAGTTTAAAACAATTTTTGTTAGGGTAACTTGTTGAGCTAATTCAAGGTTGTCTTACCAAAAATGTGTTTCAAACTATGAGAAAAGATTTCTGAATAATGGGTATGATTTAACAAAGATTTTGATTTGTTGAGCTAACTCAAGATCAAAAGTCTTTGAAGCAAGAGTTAGGAGACATATGTGATATGTGCATCAAAAGTTGATAACCTAACTATCTGGGAGTTGCAAATAAGTTGCAATTGGTAATTAATACCTACTCATTAAAATTATTTTTGATTTGTTGAGCTAACTCAAGCTCAACAAATTCTTGAATCAATTTGAGGGATATTGATTTGGATAAAATAGTGGGAGCAAAACCAAGATTTTATTAAGTCCATATATTTGTGTATTTTGGTTTTGTAAATTGCATAAATTTAAATTCTTATTCTATCTTTATTTTCTTGTTGTAGAAAATGAATAACAATATGAACTTGCGTACTATTTTGTTTGACAATAAACTTACTGGCCCAAACTATTTGGACTGGGTTCAAAACCTAAGAATTGTTCTTAGGAATGAGAAGTTGCTTTATGTCCTTGATGGTCCTGTTCCTGATGAACCTGTTGTTGATGTTGATCAAACAGTAATAAATGCATATATGAAGCATTTAGATGATTCTGAAAATGCATGATGTATCATACTCACTTCAATGAGTCCTGAGCTACAAAAGCAGTATGAAGACATGAGTGCCTCTGCAATGCTTCAACATCTAAAAACATTGTATGATAAAAGGGCTAGAAGTGAGAAATATGATACATCGAAAGACCTCTTCCAAAGTAGGTTGGTGAAAGAATCTTCAGTTTCAACTCATGCACTGAAGATGATTGGTCTCATTAAAAAAATGGAGAAACTAGGATTTGTGATGTATCATGAGTTAAGTGTTGACTTGATATTACAATCCCTTCCTCTGGGCTTTTTTCAGTTTGTGATAAACTTCAACATGAACAAAGTTGAGACCTCTACTTTGCATGAGTTATTAAACTTGCTTAAGGAAGCTGAGGATACCATGAAGAAAGAGAAGGCTACTGTGTTGCTGGTTGAGGGGTCTAATAAAAGAAAGTGTAAAGCTAATCTTAAGAAGACCTAGGAGAAAGCTGGACCAAAGGCAACATAGAAGCCAAAAGGGACAAGAAAGAAAATGGCACTTGCTTCCACTGTGGACAAGATGGACATTGGAAGAGAAATTGCAAGGCTTATCTTGAAACCGTGAAGCAGAAGAAGCTTACTGAAGCTTCTACTTCAAGTTTGTTTATGATTGAAATAAACCTTTCTACTTCAAAATCAAATTCTTGGGTATTAGATACCGGATCTGACCCTCATATTTGAAATAATATGCAGGGTTTAAAGATAAGTAGAAAGCTGGCAAAGGGAGAGGTAGACCTACGTGTGGGCAATGGAGAAAAAGTTGCTGCTTTAGCCGTAGGAATATATAATCTCTCTTTGCCTAGTGGATTGATTCTTGATTTGAAAGATTGTTATTTTGTACTAGTACTCACGAAGAATATCATTTTAATTTCCTATTTAGACAACGATAGTTTTAAAATAAATCAAAAGAATAAGTGTTGTTTTATTTATCGTGAATGTATTTTTTATGGTGCTGGTTATCAAAATAATGGTCTTTATATATTAGATCTTGAAAACCCAATTTTCAACATAAATACAAAGAAACCCAAAATCAATAATTTTAGAAATTCTTATCTTTGGCATTGTAGACTAGGTCACATAAATGAGAAACGCATAATCAAATTGCATAATGATAGTTGTTTGAGCTCATTTGATTATGAATCATATGAAACATGCAAATCTTGTTTACTAGGAAAAATGACTAAAACACCTTTACTAGAAAAAGTGAAAAATCTATTGAATTATTAGGTCTCATACATACCGATATATGTGGAACTATGTCAATTCAAGCTAGAGGAGGTTTTTCATACTTCCTAACATTTACTGATGATCATTCTAGATATGGTCATGTATACTTATTGAAGTATAAATTTGAAGTCTTTGAAAAGTTCAAAGAATATAAAAATGAAGTAGAAAAACAACTTGGGAAGAGTATTAAAATACTTCAATCAGATCGAGGTGGAGAATACCTAAACCAAAAATTTCAGAATTATTTAAAAGAGAATGGGATTCTTTCACAATGGACTCCTCCATATACACCGCAATTGAATGGTGTATCTGAAAGGAGAAATCAAACATTATTAGATATGGTTCGATCCATCATGAATCATGCAACTTTCCCTAAATCGTTTTGGGAATTTGCCCTAAATATTGCCTCCTACCTATTAAATTATGTTCTATTTAAAGCTGTTGATATTACCCCATATGGGATATGGTATGGGAAAAAGCCAAATCTTAAACATTTAAGAATTTGGGGATGTCCCGCATTTGTTAAAAAGGTAGAATCAAATAAGCTCGATCCAAAATCTGAAAAATGCTACTTTGTGGGATATCCAAAAGAAACTTTTGGGTATCAATTTTATAACTCCATTGAACAAAAGGTGTTTGTTTCAAAACATACCATATTTCTAGAAAAAGAGTTTATTCTAGAAAAGGCAAGAGGGAGCAATATAGAACTTGAAGAAGTTCTAGAAGCACAAATTAGAAAAGATAGGAACATGGAACAAGAGCTTGAACCTCATAATGATGTGGTAGAAATCGAAACTCAAGATACACAAGCTGTACATAGGTCAATTAGGACACGTCATGCGCCTAGTAGGTATGATTATGTGTTTATCATTGATAATGATGAACCTACTACTTATAAGGAAGCCTTATTTGATAAGGACTCTAAGAAGTGGCTTCAAACCATGAAATCTGAAATGGATTCTATGTATGACAATAAAGTATGGACCTTAGTCGATTCACCTGAAGGGATAAAACCCATAGGGTGCAAGTGCTTTTCAAAAGGAAAACCAACATGGATGGTAATGTGACTACTTATAAACCTCGACTGGTTGCAAAATGTTACACATAAAAATATTGTATTGACTATGATGAAACCTTTTCACCAGTTGCTATGCTAATATCCATTAGAATTTTACTTGCTATAACTGCATACTATGATTATGAAATCTAGCAAATGGATGTTAAGACAGCTTTTTTTAATTGTCATTTGCAAGAAGAGGTGTATATGATACAACCTGAGGGCTTTGTATCCAAAGACCCTAATAAAGTATGTAAGCTACAAAAGTCTATTTATGGACTTAAGCAAGCTTCAAGGAGTTGGAATATTCGTTTTGATGATACAATCAAAAAGTTTGGTTTTATCAAAAACGAAGATGAACCTTGTGTATACAAAAGGATTAGTGGGAGTGATGTAGTTTTCCTGATATTATATGTGGATAACATATTATTGGTGGGCAAAGATATACCTTCTCTACAATTAGTTAAGGTATAGTTGTCTAAAAACTTCTCAATGAAAGATTTGGGTAAAGCAACTTATATTTTGGGAATAAAAATCTTTCGTGATAGATCCAATAAGTTGTTTGGTTTTTCACAGTCAACATTCATAGATAAAATGCTTAAAAAGTTTAGCATGGATCAATCTAAGAGAGGTTATGTTCCCATGTCTCATGGGATTTATCTTTCTAAAAATGTGTCCAAAAACTGATGTTGAAAAACATAGTATACAAAATGTTCTTTATGCTTTTGCTGTAAGATCAATTATGTATGCTATGTTCTGTATAAGACCAGATGTCTCTTATGCTCTAAGTGTTACGAGCAGATATCAGGCTAATCCCCGTAATGGTCACTGGAAAGCTGTTAAGAATATACTTAAGTACTTAAGAAGAATTAGGGATTTATTTTTGATATATGGAGGGGCAGAGCTTAAAGTACGTGGGTTCACTGATGCTAGCTTTCAATCTGATAAAGATGATAGCAAGTCTCAATCTGGGTACATTTTTACTCTCAATAGTAGTGTTGTAAGTTGGAAAAGTTCCAAACAAGAAACTACTACAGATTCTACGATAGAAGCCGAATATATTACTGCTTCAGAAGCTGCTAAAGAGGCTATTTGGATCAAGAAGTTCATTTCTGAACTTGAAGTGGTTCCTTCAATAGTCGACACAATACCTTTGTATTGTGATAATAACGGGGCTATTGCTCAAACCAAGGAACCTAGGTCTCATCAACGGTCCAAACATGTACTTAGGCGCTATCATTTGATTAGAGAAATCATTGGTAGAAATGAAGTAAAGATAGAAAAGATTCCTACAGAGGAAAACATAGCAGATCCATTGACTAAACCTTTATCTCAAAAGAAACATGATTGTCATGTGTTTTCATTCGGTTTAAAGTACATGAATGATTGGTTTTAGTAAGAGATCTGTTATATAATTTAAAACCATCATATTTGGTTGTATTTTGACATTTTATGCAATAAACATATATGGTGTTTTATCATCTTGGATTATATATATTTATATATTGATGATAAAGTCCCTAGAATAATACTTATTATTCTTAAATATTCCTAATCATAGTATTAACAAAATTAAGGACATTGTTAATACGGATAGATTAGCATATATGTTGATATATAAATGAATTGTTGGAGAACAATTCATTCAATTGATCCGTTTAGAGATTCCATGAGGTTAACTATTTGAGTGCCAATGGTATAATCTCTACATGATAGTAGTGTAAATGATCCTCAGACTTGAGATCATAAGAGTATCTATAGCGTGAATTGTTATACTTTAACCTTATAAGTCTATAACTGTAACTAGCTGTGAATGCCAAAGAAGTTAGGTATAACATGAAACATTGATAGATGGTTTATGATCAATAAAAGATTCACCACTTACAATAGTAAGAAGAGTATATCCCACTAATGGCCACTTGTTGAAACATCAATTTGAAATGTTTGAAAACGAGTAAATAAATTTGGAAGAGTTCTAAATTTATTTTAAAGGAGTTGAGTTTCGGGAATAAGAAATTATAATAATTAGTACATTAAGAGTTGGCACTTATACCTTACTCTTATACTAATTAGGGATATAGTATAGTAAAAGGATATTAATTACACGGATTCTGGTTCATGGAAAGGTGAAATCAACCACTTGACTTTTCTTAACTCTTGGGTGGTCATGATGCCTGGCTAGAGGTCAATCTTAATCCATAAATAGAAGTTCATTAATTATTGAATTAATAATAAATTAAAGTTGTTTAATTTATTTAATCTTAGGATACTCTTGCCTAAATTGACTTTAGTCCAAGTGGGAGTTTGTTGGTTTTGTACTGAAGCCAATTAATTAAGATTATAATTATATTTATTGCCAAATGATTAAGAACCTAAAGAGTCACACACATAAAGAATTTGTTCTTAGGTTAAAATGATTAAATAATTATATGATAATTATTGGGGTTAATTTGTAAAATAATTAATCTAAAAGATCTCCTATAAGATAAGTTTTGATAAGATAAAAATTCTTTTATCTTACAAAAAATTAAAATTAGTTTTAATTTAATCAAATACTCTATCGCAATAGAATATTTGATAAGTCTGTTAGACTGTCTAACAAACAGACAGACAAGAACTTATAAAATAGGAGACTGACGCCAAGTTGGAGAGTGAGCATACATACAGAATTTTTTACGTACGAAAGTTTATTGCAAGACGAGAAAAAAAGTTTTTATTTTATTTTTGTTAGAGTTCTTTTGAACTCTAAATTTTGCAAGGTTATACGCTCATTGAATGAACTAGCATATTGACTTGGTGTCAATTAATTCAGGAGGATCTTAAGAACTAGGTCGTGTGGATACCTTAGAGGCCGGACGTCTATGCGGCTGTGGTTGACAAATATTCCTTCGATGACACAATTTTCAGTTATCAAAACAGGTTTTTATTTTATACGTATATTGAAATTGATCCTAGTGAAAATCATGTTTTAATTCCGCTGTTTATAAATTTGTTTATGGCATACAAGATTCCTAACACCTACAATCCCTTTACTGACACCCTATAAAATGGGAAATTTCCAGCTTTCTCATAGGTACAATCTGTGACTCATTGGGCATGTTTCTACAGGTCTTAACTAGCTTTACTATGCTTTGGATCCAACAAATGATCATTTTTTGTTTTTATGTGAACGTTTCTGCTATTTGATGATGCAAAAACAGTCTTTTGGGAAAATCCCGTTAAGCGATTGCTTTTGACTGTAGTAAAAGCAGCCCCATCATTCAAATAATTTATCTTTTTTAAAGTTGATTGAAAATATGGAAAGCTAAGAAACCAAGAGAAGGGGGAATTTGTTATAGCCCTGTTCTAAAAGATCGGTTTACATTGTCATCTATCTCGGTTGAATTAGTGGCCTTGTTTCTTTAACTAAGGTACTGAGAAAAATGAGCAAAAAATCTTTGTAGGTGGTACGGTGGATCCTTTTATTTGGGCATCTAGAGTTGATTAATGTGGACAACACTGTTTTGAGAATTTCTGGACATGTTAACAATGAATCATTTGTTCATTTTATATCAATTTTCTGATCAATCTTTGAACTAATAATCTGGAAGCACTTTACCTTCATGTGGCTTAGACCTAAGGGCGAAAAAAACTATGGGCCATATGTTTTCTGATCTCCCATTAGTTATCACAATAAGTTCCATACATGATGTTATTTATAGTTATAGATGCCAAAACTGGACTAAATTATCCTTGCTTTTTTAAGTGCGAATTGACCTCTAAAATTTTTCATCTAAACATTTTACACAGGATGAGATTCTATTGAATGATGTCAGTTGATCAAATGAAAACATTTAACTATAGCACCGTGAGTGGAAATTAGGATTCCATTTGTGCAAATTTGCTGTAGATTAGGTTAGATTCTTTGGCTGGGAGTTCTTGCTTTTGTACTTAATTTATGTTCATAAAAAAATGTCATAGCAGGTTTTGTATTTCAAAGAACACATTGCTCATGCAGCTCACCCTTTTTCACTTAGTTATTAAATTTGATAGATATTCATAATTCATCACGTAGCTGGTAATGCTCTATTTATTAGGTTTAATTAGATGAAGCGATCATCTGCATGAGTCACATAATCTCATCCACATTTTGGGGCAATATAATCCTTACGTGAGGTTGAGCCTATCCAACTTCTCAGCATTAAAATATGTTTCAAGCGTGAATGATTTTCGATTGTGCGGGGGGAAAAATAAATAAATGATATTGGCCTTCAATTTTTGTGTTTATGCTTAATTAACATATTAAAACAAAAAAAAAGAGGCACATAGTTTGAGAGTATTTTTCTTTGTGGTAGAACTACATTGTAATTTTCACCATCACCTCTGACTCAATGACAGTATCTTAGCTGATTCATTTCAGCCCGAATTTCAAAACATCGATTAAAATGGCAAAAGTCCATGAAAAACAAGTAAAAAGAGAGATGGGGAGACGGTTTGAGTATCTTTTGCTGACATGGTTTGTTAAAATTTGTGGGTTTTGATGGGGTTGAGATCCATGGAGCTCATGGCTACTTAATAGAACAATTTATCAAGGATGAAGTCAATGATCGAACCGATGAATATGGAGGCTCCTTGGAGAACCGTTTCAGATTTGCTCTGGAAATAGTTGAAGCCCTTTGCAGTGCGATTGGAGCTCACAGAGTTGGAATAAAAGTTTCCCCATTTGACAATTACAATGCAGCAGCAGCTTCAAATCTAGGCCTTTAGATGACTGAAGCTTGAATTTATGATACATTTTGTTGTCTTGAAGTCAATAAAATGTCTCAGTTTATGATACATTTTAAGCTAGCAACATAACTCGAAACTAGTGTAGTTAGAGTGCTATAACATTCATAACTCCGCAAGTGTTTTCGTTGTTAGAAATTAGAATGCAATTAAAAGTGGAGCTTAGAAATTTCACTGGATCCTACTTCAATAATATTTATATCATTTTATTTTTTTTATCTTATGTTTCTAGAAAAATATTTCCATTGGACGCTTTAATATTTAGCACTTAAATATAAATATATAAGTTTTAGTTAAGTATTATTGCATTGCAGTTTAGTATATGATTATAATTTATATTTTTCTCATTTTACTATACGATTTCTTTGTAAGTTGGACATTATAAGTTCCAAAAAGTGTAATCTTTGAAATTTTATCCAGTTATTATAATTCTTTTGTGATAATATTCAGCTGTTATAATTGATGATAAAAATATAGAACAAAAAATCTCTTTTCTTTTTAAATTACATTACTATTTCGTTATTTTCTTAGTTTTTATTTGTTACTGATCATCAAAAAAATATTAAATTGTATAAATAATGAAGAGATATGATATTATATATACTCTAAATGAAACTAAATTCAATTAATAATATCAATTTACAACTCTTTTTTCTATTAGTAGGGGAAAATAGAAATAGAGAAATTACTATATCTTTTAAAATTTTATAAACTTTTCCATTTATATATCAATAACGTGGAAATTATTTTATAAAACTTATGAGGACAATCACATATAAAAATTATTTTGCAAAATTTTCTAAATATGTGATGTGGAGACTTGGAATAAAATTGCAGAATATTGTTTTTTTTAAATAATTAAATAAATATTGATAAATCATAGGGCGTTCCAATATTACAGAAGTTGATATCCGAAATATTGACTCTAAAGTCGATATCTCGGATATCGACTTTAAAGTCATTGTTCCGTATACTAATTTAAAGTCGATATCTCGGATATCGACTTCTATAAAAATGGAACAAAAATAAAAACATAAAATTTTATTTAAATTTTATTTTTTTTAACAACTTTTTTGGGAAAAAACTCTGGAGACTTGCCCACAATAACCGCCTCTATTTTTGTGTTTGAATGCCGTGCAGAATTCAAAACAAACATACACCTCTGGTATGAAGTAGTGTTTGATTGGTTGCTTTGTATCAGTGTATGACTGCCAAAACGCTTCCCTCACTCATCCTCTACAATTTAAAATTTTTATTCAAAATTTTTAATTTTAATTTTTTTCCTTTTTTTTTTTGAACCTAAATGTTATGTAATGAAAAAAAATCAAAATAGTTACATAATTACAAATGACTAAAAATAATTTACTATTTTGATACTTTATTTTTAACTTTTTCTGAAATTTAATATTAAATAATATTGAAATTTTAAAAAAAAATTAAAAATCTTTGTATACTTTTTTTATCTTTTGATTGCTTTTTGAATATTCTAACTTTCAATTTTTTATTTTCAAAAATTTTGAATTATGATGGCCAATACATCTTTCTTTTCATATGGAAGATTTGTTTTTAAAATTAGATATTTGGTTATATGTAAAGGCGTACAAAAAAATTATTTTAAAAAATAAAATTCTATTTGGAAAGTAAAATATTTTTACCCTTATTAAAAATTAAAATAAAATTATGTTCTCTTTATCGATTTGATAGCTTCCATCACCATTTTTCAAAAATTTTCCTTTTTTTCTTTTCGTATTTAAGGCAACTAGACAAATACGTAATGTATTATTATTACAAATAGTAACTGGAAACTAAGTGCCTGTGATGTAATAAATATAGATCTCACAACATTGAAGAACCTATTAAAAAGTTCCCTTTCACATATTTTCTTGAATTCATAATGATTTTTTCCTTTCTTGATGTAATTAAATGAGTTGAATTGAATCATGATCAGTTGGATTATAATCCAACAATAAGTGAGTGACCCAATCCGCCTATTTGCCCTAAATCATATCTTAATATCTTCATCAACATGAATGTTTATGTTAATAGTTTACTCTCATATTTAGCTATTTTTAGTGTAAATTGTTTTTCATATTAATTTGATAAAAGTAGAATAAAAAATATTAAAAATAATGTAGAATTTAATGTTAATAAAATATTTGTGTAAAGAATAACTAGGATAAATGTGAGATTTAACATTGTAGTTGACAATATAAATAAAAAATTTATGTCAACTAAAATTAAGGACTAAGTAAACATTTCCAATCCTCTGCTACTAAAATAAAATTTCTCGTTGCTTTTCCTCATAAACATTTCCCATTCTAAAGGCAATGCCTATATATAGAATTTAATGAATATCAATCACCTACTTTTGAAAAAATTTAAAATCTTTAGCAATAAATATTTTATCATACAATTGTAAAGTTTCAATTTTATTATCAGAATAAACAAAATTTTACATATTAACAGAACGGAATCATCATCTTATGTTTTGTTTCATATAACCTCTCTTTAAAATTCTCAATTTTAAAGGAAAAATAACATTACAAATTTGAGTTAAAATTTTGGCTTTTTACCAGTTTGTATATATTTTTTTAATAACGAATAAATATTTATATTATTTTAATATTTTCTGTTTATTTGTTTTTACATATTATTTTAATAGTTTTATTTATTTTAATGTTAAGGAATACACTATTAGATGTAAAAAAAATTATTTTTATCCTCAATTTTTTAATGATAGGCCATCAATAATCACTATTAGTTGGGATATTGTACTAATTTCATTCAATTTTTATTTTTTTTTAAGAATTGAAAGTAAACTGTCTTTTTTCTTCTAAATAAAGGAAGCACAGCAAATCATGCCAATAATGAATAAGTATTACTTTTTCACATTAAGAGGAAAAAAAAAAAGGAATTCGCTGAGTCAGCAGCAACGTATAAGGAGAGAAAAATGAAGCGCCCCATAGAAAAATTTTCCCCATGGAATAATTATTCAATGGCTGCAGACAAACGTTACTCAAGGAACGACTATGTTCTTGGTCAATGCTCTCTGGGATTCAGATAATAGTTCAGGAGAAAAATACAATAATAACGAAAATCACTATCTTATTTGCTTTGAAAAAGTATCTAAAATAAAAATTAATTATTCTTTTAAACTGACTATACAATGAAAGGATTTAACAACGCATATTCGTGGAGATAAAGAGAGATGCGTGCAAGTTGGGGAGTTTTGTCCATGTCAATAAAATGCAGAAAACTACCCTCTTTGACATTTTTGTCTTGGTCCCTATTTTCTACGCGTGGGATCTAATCTTTTTGACCGAAGACTTTGTATGCTCAAAAGCCAAAACCAAAGCCAAATTGTAATCTCATTCTCAAACTGAAAATCAAATCCAAGTAAGGCCTAACATTTTTTTTCTTTCTTTTTTTAACTCCAACAATTGATTATCAAAAGCAAGAATGCACCATTAAAATGTACTCCTTCAGTTTTTTTTTTCTTTTAAAAAAAATTCCAGTTTCAAAATTTTTATTTGTTTACTTTTGTATAAAATTCTTGTATTATCTTTATTAATAATGACAGTACGTGATCTAAATTAAAAAATAAAAAAAATATATAGGAGTATATATTTAATAATATATTAAATGTATTATATTTTATAATTTAAAAAAATTATATCCAATCAAAAGTGAATTTTTTTTTTGGGGCCAAAGGGACTAGTACTATACAAGTTTTCTACACATTTTCAAAACCCATTCTTAAAATATTGGGTATACATATATTACGTTTCAAAAAAATTTTATGCTTTTCGAGATAAAAGTTATCTTAAAATTATAAAAAAAATATTTTGAAAGTGTAAAAATATATTTTAAAATATAATCCATATACTTTCATAGTTAGGTGTGGCAACTTAGAAGGAATTGCTAAGATTTAAATTAGTAAAAAATAATTGGGAATTAAAAATGGATTTTCAATTAAATTTTGGGGTTGAATGCGAATATAATTTAATAAAATATTTTCTAATTTTCATTGAAATTTCATTAAATTTTCTATTGAAATTTGAACAGTCGTCTCTTATAGCGGATCATTGTCGCATTGCCTGCTGATAGGCCATCACCACCCACAGCCCATTGGTTGAAATTTTGGTCAAATTTCGATGATTATGCCCGAACTCAATCGACTGGCGGTCATTGGTAGTGGCCGGCCATCGAAGACCAACATGATTTTAAAATAAAAAAGTAAAATTTATATAACTTGGAGTTTTAATTATTTTTTAAAAAAAGTAATGGCATTGGGGGCTAGATTGGATTTACATATGAGCGTAGATAAAATATCAACTATAATTAATTGCTATGAGTATCATTATTTCAGTCAATAATTATTTATTTAACTTTTTTATTAGAACTATGAATATCCTAGCCTACTAAAATCTCATTTCAATAAAATTCATCTTATATATTTCCATAAGTATTTTTAATGGGTACGAAAAACCCAATAACTATCGTACTCATTAAATACCTATTAAAACTAGAAACTTTTGCTACCTACCCATAGTTTATACAAGCCCTAAAACTTAAACCATTGGAACTAATATGCCCACCATCCTCAGGTAGTTTTTTCTTAATCTAAAGAAAAGAAACCACAAACAAAAGACTTGAATACAGTTGAATTACAATCGTTATTGAAACTCACATGAATATATTATAAACAGTCTGGCTAAAAAGTATTATAAACAGGGTAAATACATAATGTATTATTATTGCAAATAGTAACTAAAAATTAAGTACTTGTGATTTAATGAATATAGATCTCACTAGATTTGAGAACCTATTAAGAAGTTCGCTTTCATATATTTTCTTGAATTCATTAATGGTTTTTACAATTATTGTCTTATTGATTCTAATGACTTTGACAATGTTTATAAAATTTAATTGAAAAATAGAAGTGTGGTAGCTATTAAGAAATTGATACATGTTAATAGAGAAATTAGATAAAATTAGTTTATTTTTTGGTTTTAGTGAAAACATAAGAATAGTTTTTTAGAAAAAAAATATTAAATAAAAAATTAAATAAGATTAGTTTTAAAAAAAAAAGTACTAAAAAATATGGAACATGTAAGTTTAATATCCTCAATTAAATAGAAAAAGTAAAATAAAATTGTTAAATTGACTGGTTGAATTAATTTGGTTTAACCTGACCTAAATATAACCCAATTATAGTACTCCATTCATTTGAAAAAGAAAAACAATTTATTTTTAATTTGACACACTCCTTTGCTACAGAATCGTTTATATTTTTTAAAATTATAAGATACAATATATTTAATACATAATTAAATATATAATTTTTTTTAATTTTTAATTTTTAATTTAAATATACATTATTATTATTAGTAAAATAATATAAAAATTTATACTAAAAATAGACATTTTTTCTAAAGCAACTAAATTTTAAAATTGAATTCTTTTTGGAATAGAGGGACTAACTTTTTTTTTAAATTATAAGTTACAATAAACGTAATACATTATTAAATATATACTTTTATATTTTTATATTTACTTTTTAATTTGTATTATGTATTATAATTGTTAATAAATATAGCATAAGAATTTTACATAAAAAATAATTCTTTTCTTGGATTAAAAAGATTTTAAAGCAAAACTCTTTTGGTTTTTCTTTGTAACGAAGGAAATAACTATTAGTAATTTTTTACTAATGAGTCGATGTTGAAAAATTCCCTTTTTAACTTCTCCTTGAAAGTTAAAAAAAAAAAAATGTTTTAGTCACATATAGAAGAATAAAATTATTGAGCAGTGCATTAACAAAGGTCTAATCACCAGATAATCATTAATATATATGAATATATATAAACATATATATATATTAATTGTGAGGTCACGACTTGTGAGGTATAGTTTCTCTTATATTATCAGCAAAGTCAAGCCTTTCCCTATAATCACAGCAATAAAGTATTTTGGCAAATTTTCAATAACCATAAAACAATTTCTACTTTCCTTTTTGTTTTCATTTTGCTTTTCACACAATTTTCTCTTTCTAAATTAAATACTCAACAAGTTTATTGCTTTTTCTTATTAATTTTAACTCCCTTTGACACTTTTCTTTTTTAAAAAAATAAAATAAAATTTGTTAATAAGGAAAGACTCTTGTAAACTAAAGATCGTCACATTTTAATTAACATATTAATGTACTATAATTTTTCCCTTTTATATGCATATTATATTAATAAGATATTTCTTAAATAGTAATGATAAATGCAAAAAAAAAAAACGAATATTTTAGTAACCATTTTCGTGATAAAAATTATTAAAAAAATAATTATTTTCAATATTTACTAATATTTTGTTACGAGAAAAATAATTCACTATGATTTTTTTAATATAAAGGGAAAGGGAGGGAAATACTGAACAGAACAGAACGAAATGGGGCAAAATGCAGAAGACAAGCAAATGCAAGAGGAGCAGCCAATTCCGTTGCTCACCCCATATCAAATGGGCAAGTTCCAGTTATCTCATAGGTAATCTTTTATGCCCATTTATTTGATCTTTTCATCTTCATTTTCTGTTATTGTAATGAAAAAATTTCTGGGATTTGAAGTGGCTGGCTTTCTTGGTGGAAATCCCACTTGGGATTCTCCTATGATGATATATTATGCAAATAATTGTACAACTTTGCTTTGATATTCGGGCAGACTAAGTTAATAAACAATATTTCTCTCCAACATCTGCTTTCTGGAACTTTCAGTCTCCAGTTTTTATATTTTTTTTCGTATTTTTCCATTCAAATCTTTGGTTAAATTGACGTGAAACGTAACGAAGAATATAATTTCAAGAACAAAGTGTCAAGAACTTTTTGTGAATAGTCCATTTATTTCACAAAGAAAATTGTCTATTGCAGCTCCTGCTCTGTCATTTGGTTCAAATTTTGATAGAACATAATCTACATTTATGGTTTCTCATGGCTGACTTTTGCCTGATTTGCAATGCTGTTTTGTTGCTTTACTGTTTCTTAGAACTTTGAGTTTCATTTCGTTTGGTGAAGTTTCCACATACATGCGCCCTTCTAGCTCCCTCCCCTCCGTTTTGTATGTGTGTGCACCAACCGTGCATAGCTGCAGATTCTTTTTGCATTTTGGTATGTTTGTGCATCAACCTGTGTTTTCTTTCAAACTTCTTGTGGTAGAAAAGCACATTCTATAAGGCCTCTATCGTGAGCAAAACTTTCTTTAGCTTTCTTACTGTAATGTGCAAATTTTGATAAGCTTACTTTTGTATGATTGACCCTGCTTTTGTTATTACTTAAGTCTTGTTAACTTTGTTGGAGAGAGAATAGATGCGAAACATGTAAGAAAAGCCTTTAAGTAAAGATAAAAACTATTTTCATATGAAGAAATGGAGTTTTCACCGAACACTTTGAGTTCTTATCACTCAGAAAATAGCTAGTGATTATCACTTCCATTCTGGCTTTCACGAATCCCTGTCCTTTTTTTAAAAAAATAATTGCACTGCTTTTGTTGCCAAATCTACCTACCATCCGAAAGTAATAGGCAGAGTTTTATCACAGTTATTGTTGCTTCTCAGCAAAACAGTTGTTACTAGGATTCTGTAGTCATTTATGATAGAAAAAACTGAAGACTAATTTATGTGTGTTTTCTTTGTTTTTCGGTGAATTGCCAACAGAATTGTTTTGGCACCTCTGACAAGGCAAAGATCTTATGGGAACGTACCTCAGCCACATGCTATTTTGTATTACTCTCAGAGAACTACAAAAGGTGGTCTTCTCATATCAGAAGCTACAGGAGTTTCAGATACAGCAGGGTAAAGCAGTTCATGCCAAAATTCTTACTGCTGCATAGAAACAAATACATGCACAATTCTCAGCATTTTTTTTTTTTTGCTCGTTTTGAGGAATATTTATTTTTTGTTATGCACATAGGTATCCCGAGACTCCTGGTATATGGACAAAGGAACAAGTGGAGGCTTGGAAACCCATAGTAGATGCAGTTCATGCCAAAGGTGGTGTCTTCTTTTGCCAGATTTGGCATGTAGGAAGAGCTTCGACTTATCGTATGTTCTTGAATCCTCTTCCTGAATTGACATCTATTATGTGTTGTATCTAGAGCAAGAATTGTAAAAATGCAGCAGTAAAAATCTCATACAAAATTCACTTGAGAAGACCACTAAGTATGACGAATAGCAACTTCAAGTTTTAATGGCAAATAAGAAATTAGATGCTGTGAACCATTTTGGAGACAATCCAAGTATCATTTTTTCTGTTTGTACAGTGTTTGACTAATTAGTGGTCCTGTTTATTTGGCATTGGAGCCCTAGCACTTTTTTTTTCCTCTAACGTCAGCTTCATATGACTGTCTTCCACAGGTTTTCAGCCCAATGGACAAGCTCCAATCTCATCTACAGACAAGGGATTAGCTCCAAAACTTCGATCAAATGGCATTGATGTTGCACATTTTTCACCACCACGACGGTTAAAGTCAGAAGAAATCCCTCAGATTGTTAATGACTTCAAGCTTGCTGCTATTAACGCAATTGAAGCTGGTAAGCATTTTATGCAATTTAAGAAAAAGCTCAAATCATATCTTTCTATGGCTTATATGTATTCATAAACAAGAAAGGGAGAAAAACTTGGGAGAGAAAGCAAGATGATTCATTGGCTGATGATGTCGGTCCCTTTTGCAGGTTTTGATGGCATTGAGATCCATGGGGCTCATGGTTATCTAATAGAACAGTTCTTGAAAGACCAAGTGAATGACCGTACAGATGAGTACGGAGGCGCTTTGGAGAACCGTTGCAGATTTGCTCTGGAAATAGTTGATGCCGTTTCTAATGCTATAGGAGCTGACAGAGTTGGGATAAGGCTCTCCCCCTTTGCCAAGTACAGTGAATCAGGAGATTCAAATCCACCAGCCTTGGGTCTTTACATGGCTGAAGCCCTGAATAAGTATGGACTTGCCTACTGCCACATGGTTGAGCCAAGGATGATAACTGTTGGTGAAAAAGTTGAATGTGCTGATAGCCTTCTGCCAATGAGGAAGGCATTCAAAGGTACTTTCATTGTCGCTGGCGGCTATGATCGGGAAGATGGTAACAAAGCTGTGGCTGAAAATGATGCTGATCTTGTTGTATATGGAAGATTATTCTTGGCAAATCCAGATTTGCCTAAGAGATTCGAGTTGAATGCTCCTCTCAACAAATACAACAGGCAGACTTTCTATACACCTGATCCTGTTGTTGGTTATACTGACTATCCATTTCTTGAAACCAATGCCTGAATCTAGGGTAGCAAAAACCATAATGAGAAACCAGATTGTATTGCAGGACTAGTGAGGAATAAACCTACTTTTTAGTATATATTGTGTCACAGAATCACAATCCAAAACACTTTTATTCTTGTTATGATATTTTTAAATTGGCATATATTATTTGTCGCACTCAGTATGCAAAGGAAATGAGAATCCTTTAGACAAGACTGGCTTAGCGAGTGGTGTTATGGTAGTCTGCTAAGCTTATTTTTATTGGTATTGGTATTGGTATGTATCCAAACGTACTTGTCACTTTCAGGGTGTATATAATACTAACAGTGCACAAAAGAGTTTTTGGTGCAACATCAATTTTGCGAGGTATGGAGCATGTTCCTTTGTTTATTTTAATCTATCTATGTGGAAATCATGGATAAGCTACATGGTGTACATATGTATGCTACGGCCAGAAGGCAAAATCTCTTTGCCATCACACCATAAAATAGCCACACCCTCCACGTATCATACTTTCATGGTTCTTTGATAATTGAGGACCGAGAGCAGTAGTGATCATCAAGAGAATGGAAAAGAAGGCAGACGATGGACAAGAGGTGCAAAATTTTCAGCAGCAATCAACAATCCCTTTACTGACACCTTATAAAACGGGAAATTTCCAGCTCTCTCATAGGCACAATCTGTGACTCATTTGGCATGTTTCTACAGGACTTAACTAGCTTTACATGCTTTGGATCAAACAAGTGATCATTTTTTGTTTTTATGTGAAAGTTTCTGCTATTTGATGATGCAAAAGCAGCTTTTTGGGAAAATCCCGTTAAGTGATTGCTTTTGACTGTAGTTAAAAGCAGCCCCATCATTCAAATAATTCATCTTTTTTAAAGTTGATTGAAAATATGGAGAGCTAAGAAACCAAGAGAAGGGGGAATTTGGTATAGCCCTGTTCTAAAAGATCGGTTTACATTGTCATCTATCTCGGTTGAATTAGTGGCCTTGTTTCTTTAACTAAGGCACTGAGAAGAATGAGCAATAAATCTTTGTAGGTGGTATGGTGGATCCTTATATTTGGGAATCTAGAGTTGATTAATGTGGACAACACTGTTTTGAGAATTTCTGGGCATGTTAACAATGAATCATTTGTTCATTTTATATCAATTTTCTGATCAATCTTTGAACTAAGAATCTGGAAGTACTTTACCTTCATGTGGCTTAGACCTAAGGGCGAAAAACTATGGGCCATATGTTTTCTGATCTCCGATTAGTTTTCATAATAAGTTCCATGCATGATGTTATTTATAATTATAGATGCCAAAACTGGACTTCATAGATAAATTATCCTTGCTTTTTGAAGTGCGAATTGACCTCTAAAATTTTTCATCTAAACATCTTACGCAGGATGAGATTCTATTGAATGCTATCAGTTGACCAAATGAAAACACTTAACTATAGCACCATGAGTGGAAATTAGGATTCCATTTGTGCAAATTTGCTTTAGATTAGGTTAGATTCTCTGGCTGGGAGTTCTTGCTGTGGTACTTAATTTATGTTCATAAAAAAATGTCATGCAGCTCATGCTTTTGCAGGTTTTGTTTTTTAAAGAACACATTGCTGATGCAGCTCACTATTTTTCACTTAGATATAAAATTTGATAGATATTCATAATTCATCACGTAGCTAATGTACAATTGGCATTATTTTGCGTAGCATGCGCCAGTCTTGCTAGCATCACCATCCCTTGGGAATATGTGGTTCTTGTTTTCATTGCTAAACCCTGAGCGATGCATCTACTGCTTGCATTTAGTCAAGTGGATTTTAAACTTACTTAGAAAGAAATCATCGGTTGTAAATGTGCAAAATTTCACGTTGGAATACCTAAAGCTTATGCTGAAATAGTCAGGAGCGAGGCAATTCCTTTAATAGGCTTCCTAATCTGAAAGGCGTTTGAATGATTTATCCTGTGCAAGCTTAAGTACTCTCACCAGCAGTACTTTGGAAATTCCACGTGGACGACGTCCCAAATTTTTGCATTTCCTTTCTATTCTTTGGAGTAACCATTGACTGGGTTTGAAATCAGGCAGAATGAACTGTACCTATATTTTAGCCTTGTGTTTCCAAGAGCAAGTTGTTTCAGGATGCTCACCCTTTTGCACTTAATTCCGAAATCTTATGGATTATCCATCATGTAACTAATATGACATTCTTAACCACAAGTTTTCTAAACAAATTCATATTGTTTTTGTTGCATATGGAAATGTCCTTGCAGCACCCTGGGTACCTCCCCAGCCCTTGGAAAATTATGCAGCTTGTTTTTCTTTGCTAATGCGATAGCTTTCACTGCTACTCCTTATGTCAGGGAAAAACAAAAAAGTTTGATGGCTAACATCTGCTACATTATTTCCCAAATTCCATACAGAATTGTTTTGGCACCTCTGACAAGGCAAAGGTCTTTCAATGAGATTCCACAGTCACATGCTGTTTTGCACTACTCTCAGAGAACAACTAAAGGTGGTCTACTCATAGCAGAAGCCACTGTAATTTCTGAAACAGCTACAGGGTAAAACGTGTACCTAATTCATCTTTAGAGTCCGAATGATTGTATTGATCCTAGACAGCCATACACATTTTATCCCATATTTATTGTTTTGGTAATTAGATTTTCCTTATAATTGAAGATACCCCTTTACACCTGGAAAATAGACAAAGGAACAAGTTGAGGCCTGGAAACCCATTGTAGATGCAGTTCATGCCAAAGGCGGTATCTTTTTTTGTCAGATTTAGCATGCAGGAAGAGTTTCAAATTCCGGTAAATTCCAACTCATTTTATCTCCTAAATTTGGCATCTTATTGAATGTTGATTTTGAACCGAGGATTATTAAACAGACAATTAGGAATAGGAATCTTGTAGAAAGTTTGGTTGACAATATCTAAATGATGCATTAACACCTTCAAAAACTAAGCATGTACCAGATGCCTGATCTCAATACTTGTGTAGTATTGGAGGCAATGATCCCTCTTTACCGAGTATGGACTGGAGATCTAGAACCTCTGTTTTCTTTGAAATCTGCCTTAGTTATTGTCGTTCACAGGGTTTCAGCCCAATGGACAAGCTCCAATCTCATCTACAGACAAGTTATTAGCTTCCCAAGTTTGAACAAATGGTGTAGATGTTGCAGAATTTTCTCCCCCAAGACGCTTAGGAATTGAAGAAATTCCTCATATTGTGAACAGTTTTAGGCTTGCTGCTATAAATGCAATTGAAGCAGGTAATGTTTTATTTCACAGTTGAACTTCAAACAAGAAAATCTTGAGTTCACTAATCGTAGTTAACTCCTTAAAAGGCCGGTAGAAAGGCAACGACAAAATGAAAAGAAAATTTTTATGAATTTTTTTTTTTAAAATTAAGCAAGGATTTTATCTTCAATACATAGAACAAAAACCTAAATTACTATCATTCAGGTGAAATTGTTTATTGACCATTGTGTGGGAGGTCTTGCTTGCGGTTATTGTATCATCATATGAACATCACTAGAGGCTTTAATAATGTAAACTGGGAGATAAATAATAATTCTTCTAGCCAGGATAAGATGGTTTTTACATGTGAGGATTTTGTCTGTTAAATTTGGCAGGTTTTGATGGGGTCGAAATTTATGGAGCTCATGGTTTTAATTGTTTGATATTTTTGTTTATAGAGATTATTAATTCACTTTATCCATAAACAGAATTTCAAAATATTGTGGTGAAATATATAATATCAAACTTATAATTAGTTTTATGATTTATATTCATAGAGTTTATGATTTAGAATTTTATATTTTATACTATTTTTTAGATTATAATCACTATTTAGCAGTTTTATTTTAAAATACTTTCATTACCACAATTTATGAATTCATACTATGATATTTTTACTCAACAAATATTATTTCATACTTTTACTAATTTTAATTGTTTGAAAATTTCTCGTTAACATTTGTAATTTTTGTTTCTCCTGAAGTAATATAATTTTTGTTACTAGATCAAAGATTCTAGTACTTAAGCATACGGTTGTGAAAGAAGATAGTTCTTCTAAGCTTATTGTTTGTCCGCTTTTCTGGTGTACTACATCACGCTCATTTTCAAGATTATTTATGTGGTCCAAAGAACCATTTATTAATACCAATGAATGTTGAATGTTGAATGTTGAGCGTTTTCCCTTTACATCTACATCATGTCCGCATTGAATGTTCTTTAGTCTTCATACTAAGGTTTCTCGATATCTCAAATAAATAGAATAGGTGATTTTGTACAAAATAATAAAAATAAAAATTAAGAGACAAATCTAAGTAGTTTTTCATTTTTTTTCAATTTTTTTCCCCAAATCCAATAAAATAGCAATTACAAAAGAAAAATTAATTATATGTGAAATGCCAACTAAGCTCAGTTCGCATTTGGCAAATCCAATAACATAGTAGTTACAAAAGAAAATTTAATTATATGTGAAATGCCAACTAATTTCAGTTTGCATTTGCCAAATGCGACAATCACAAATATGGAAGAAAAAAAATTACCAACCCCCCAAAAATTTTCCTTATTTTTTTTCCCAACTTACTCTGGAAAAAACTCCCCGGACGATTAAGGGCAGAAGAAATTCCAGCGATTGTCAATGAATTTAGAGTTGCTACTATTAATGCTATTGAAGCTGGTAATGCTCTATTTATTAGGTGCAATTAGATGAAGAGATCATCTGCATAAGTCACATAATCTGATCCAAATTTTGGGGCAATATAATCCTCACGTGAGGTTGGGCCTATCCAACTTCTCAGCATTAAAATATGTTTCAAGTGTGAATGATTTTCGATTGTGTGGGGGAAAAATAAATAAATGGTATTGGCCTTCAATTTTTCTGTTTATGCTTAATTAACATATTAAAACAAAAAAAGAGGTACATAGTTTGAGAGTATTTTTCTTTGTGGTAGAACTATATTGTAATTTTCACCATCACCTCTGACTCAGTATCAGTATCTTAGCTGATTCATTTCTGCCCGAATTTCAAAACATCGATTAAAATGGCAAAAGTTCATGAAGAACAAGTTAAAAGAGAGATGGGGAGACAGTTTGGGTATCTTTTGCTGACATGGTTTGTTAAAATTTGTAGGTTTTGATGGGGTTAAGATCCATGGAGCTCATGGCTACTTAATAGAACAATTTATCAAGGATGAAATCAATGATCGAACCTATGAATATGGAGGCTCCCTGGAGAACCGTTGCAGATTTGCTCTGGAAATAGTTGAAGCCCTTTGCACTGCAATTGGAGCTCACAGAGTTGGAATAAAAGTTTCCCCATTTGACAATTACAATGCAGCAGCAGATTCAAATCTAGGCCTTTACATGGCTGAAGCTTGAATTTATGATACATTTTGTTATCTTGAAGTCAATGAAATGTCTCAATTTATGATACATTTTAAGCTAGCAACATAACTCGAAACTAGTGTAGTTAGAGTACCATAACATTCATATGTGATTATCCCTTTTTCTAAATATGTGATGTGGAGACTTGCCCACAATAACCGCCGCTACTTTTGTGTTTGAATGCTGTGCAGAATTCAAAACAAACATACACCTCTGCTATGAAGCAGAAGACCCATTACTGTTTGAAATTTCCATTGAATTTATCTTCGTTGAAGATTTTTAAAATCCTTTTGGTTGAGTTACTTTATTTTTTTAAAAAAATCAAATTTAATATTGTATTTATTTATATATTTGTTAAGTTTTTTATTTAAAAAAAAATAGATCTCAACAAACATTATTCTATGTATATAAAATAGAGAAAACACCCAAAATAGTCTTTCACTTTTTAGGAAAAAATCTTTTTCGTCCTTCACTTTTAAAACGGGAACAAAAGTATTAATGTATTCGTTTGGTCCTTCGTTACAATTTCGTTTTTTTTTTTCTGTTAAATGAGCCCACGTGCATTTCACATGACCTGTTAAGGATGGACAAAAGTGGAATTGAACAAAAAAAATAACCCTCCCCTTTCCTTTAACCCTTGACTGAACGAAAAGTAAATTTTATTTACATCCCAACATGGTCTCTTCCTCCTCCTTCCAACGGTATCTTCCTCCCTGTAGCCCTAACAAGCCGGCGAACTCATTGAGCTCATCAAGCCGGCGAGCCATATCCCTTCCATCGATCTTCTCTTTGCACAATCCAACCGAGCGGGATTCAGATCACTATAAAATGGTGAAATGAATAATTCACAGTAATCACTTGCCAGGGATAATGAAGAGAGTTTGGGAACATTTCTAAACCACATTTTTCTTGTTGGCCCTACGAATTTGAAAGATGCAAGATTTGGAGTTGAAATCTCCACATTCTTTACACTCAAACAATATATGATCCCCAACTGATTCAATTTAAGTGCTTGACCAGAAACTCTCACATTTTGTAGATAACATGCACGTTCCACTGTTAATTGCTCCAGGAACAGACACGTTGACAAGAAATATTCCATGATTGCATTTGATACGCAAACTGACTTCAAGCATAGGGCAGTTAGCCTGTCAAAGTTAGGTAAATCAAGAGGAATATCCAGCAACCAAGATGGGAAAGGGTAGGTACAAAAACTTTTCAATGATCCATAAAGAGAATTCAGGTCCAATTCCAGCCTTTGAACCCGTTTAACAATGGCAAAGTCAACCCATTTATCGATGGTACTTCTAACAAAATAGCCACAACCCTGCATATCAAGGACAATCCTCAATTGTTCCACAGTCAATCCCTCGTGTGTTTCCAACACTCGATTCACCAAATCTATATATTTTAGTGATTCATCTGGACGTGTTTTGTTATCATTGTGCGCCAGCGGCAGCATCACATCTTTTGAATCAAAATCCAAACTACTAGAGATTTCCAAGGGTTCCTCCACCTAGGGTTGATTTGGAATGCGAGGACGACGTTGTCACTGTCGGCTAGGAGGAGGACGACGAGGGTGTTGGTGAAATTAGGGTTTGGCGAATTTGGGGGAAGGGGCGAAGACGACGGTGATGGGTCAAGGGCTTGGGACGATGGCGATGGGTCAAGGGTGGGGGGACCATAGTCAAGGGTTAAAGGGGAGGGTTATTTTTTTTGTTCAATTCCACTTTTACCCATCCTTAACAGGTCATGTGAAACGCACGTTGAGTCATTTAACAAAAAAAGAAACGGAATTGTAACGAAGGACTAAACGAATACATTAATAAAATGTAAAGGACTTTTTGTTCCCATTTTAAAAGTGAAGGACGAAAAAGATTTTTCGCTGAAAAGTGAAGGTCTATTTTGGGTGTTATCTCTATAAAATAAGGCTAGAATTCGTGGTTTTGAATTGAATGTTAGGATTTTAGCAAATTTTTTATTTGAGTTAGCATGTCACGTTATTTTTACAAAATTTGTAACTGTGACTCAATTGAGTTTAACAGGTTTAACATGGATTTTACACGTTTTAACATGAAAAAAATGATGATTGGTTTGGATGGAATTCTAACTACTAAACTTTAACAAGAAGTTTAAACTTGCCAAATTTTTATCTATTCTTTAATTGGGGATAACAAAATTAGAGCTAACCCAATAAATTAACTGTATTTTAACCCAATGAGTTGAGTTACTTAAGTCGTGGGTTATTGATTGATTGGCTCATATAATGACTCATAATATTTGAGTTGGGTTAGGTAAGGGTGATCCATTAGGTTAAGTTTAAAAAAAAAAAAAATAGATGTTAAAGAAGTTATCTAATGAGTAAAAATAGCATAATTTTTTCTTAATTTCTAAAAAAGGCACAATAATTTTGCCTTTTAGACACAATTTTACTTTTTTAGATGAATTTTTTTAAACCTAGGTTTAATTAAATATATAACTTTAAAAGCCTATATATGAAATTAAATGATAATAGTTTCTTCATATCAATGCCAAAAGAAAAAAAATCTAAAAAGTTTTAAATAAATAATTACACAATTTAAAATTTTTATTTTAATTTTTTTCCCTTTTTTTGTGAACCTAAATGTTTTATAATGAAAAAAAATATCAAAATATCAAAATAGTTACATAATTACAAATTACCAAAAATAAATTACTATTTTGATATTTTGTTTTTAATTTTCTTTGTGAAATTTAATGTTAAATAATATTGAAATTCTCAAAAAAAAATTAAAAAATCTTGATATAAATTTTCTATCTTTTGATAGCTTTTTGAATATTCTAACTTTCAATTCTCCATCTTCAAAATTTTTGAATTCTGATGGCCAATATTCTAACTTTAAAATTAGATATTTGATTATATTTAAAGGTGTAAAAAAATTTATTTTAGAAAATAAAATTCTATTTGGAAAGTAAAATATTTTTACCCTTACTAAAAATGAAAATAAAATTATACTCTTTTATTAATTTGTTAACTTCCATTGCTCTTTTTTTTTTTAAAAAAAAATTCCTTTTTATGTTTTTGTGATTAAAACAACCGGGCATTGCAAATACTAACAGGAAACTAATTGCCTGTGATGTATTGAGTATTAAATATAGACATCACCACATTTAAGAACCTATCAAGAAGCTCACTTTCACGTATTTTCTTGAACCCACTAATGATTTTTATAATGATTGCTTTATTGGTTCTAATGACTTTGACAATGTCTACAAAGTTTAATTGAAAAATAAAAGTGTGGTAAATATTAAGTAGTTGATACATGTTAATAAAGAAATTAAATAAAATTAGTTTATTTTTTAATTTGGCGAAAACATAAGAATAGTCTTTTTAAAAAAATATTAAATAAAAAAATAAATAAGATTAGTTTTTCAAAAAGTTCTCAAAAAATATGGAATATGTAAATTTAATATTCTTAATTAAATAGAAAAAGTAAAATAAAATTATTGAATTGACCCATTGGATTGATTTGGTTTAACCCAACCCAAATATAACCCATAACTAAATATGTTGGATTAGATAATAACTCGTTAAATTATAACCCAACAATGACTCAACCTGCCTATATGCCTTAACTCATATATTAATATATTCATAAACATGAATATTCATGTTAATAGTTTACTCTCATATTTAGCTATTTTTAATGTAAAATTTATTTTTCATATTAATTTGATAAAAGAAGAATAAAAAATATTAAAAATAATGTAGAATTTAATGTTAATAAAATATTTGTGTAAAGAATAACTAGGATAAATGTGGGATTTAACATTGCAGTTGACATTATAAATAAAAAATTTATGTCAACTAAAATTAAGGACTAAGTAAACATTTCCAATCCCTTGCTAGTTAAATAAAATTTCTCTTTGCTTTCCCTCATAAACATTTCCCATTCTAAAGGCAATGCCAATGAACATCAATCTTCTACTGTTGAAAAAAAAATTAAAATCTTTAGCAATAAATATCTTATCATACAATTGTAAAGTTTCAATTTTATTATTAGAATACACAAATTTTTTACATATTAAGAGAATCATTAGCGTACGTTTTGTTTCACATAACCTCTCTTTAAAATTCTCAATTTTAAAGGAAAAATAACATTACAAAATTAAGTTAAAATTTTGGCTTTTTACCAGTTTGTATATATTTTTTAATAACGAAAAAATGTTTATATTATTTTAATAATTTCTATTTATTTTAATGTTATAGAATAGTAAAATCTCATGATATGAAGTGTTAAAGAAAAGTAAATTAGGTCCATACCAATTACATTTTTTATTTTATATTTCAAAAATATAAAAATTACCTAAAAGAACACACACAATCCATAGGGAACCCAAGTATAACTTTGATTTTGCCTTTTCATTTGATTGCCTAATTCCGTGGAGTTCATTGACAAATGATACCCAAAAAAGAAAGCTGGCTAAAATCACTTCTTGTTATGAACCTGGGCTACTTATTGGAAGTTATTCATGGGGATGAACATGAACTTGCGGCTCAGTGTCAAAAGAGAAAGCGCGTCATCCATTACGATTTTGAATCACCCCAAAATTGCATTCCAAAACGCCGTCGGTCAACTCTGTTCACTAATGATGTGATAATTTTGATTTCATTGAAAATTTTCTTTGGCTGCTCATCAGACAAAAAATATATTCATTTGTCACTTAATATCATATATTGATATTTTCCGGATAATGACTCGTAAATAAATTCAATCAATTATAGTACTATATCCATTTGAAAAAGAAAAACAATTCATTTTCAATTTGATATATTCTTTTTGTATAGAATTGTGTATATATTTTTTTTAATTATAAGGTACAACACATCTAATGCATAATTAAATGTATAATTTTCTATTTTTATTCTTACCTTTTAATTTAAATTATACATTATTATTAGTAAGAATAATATAAAATTTTCACGCTAAACGTAGACTTTTTTTTTAAAGTAAAAAAAAATTGAAACTGAATTCTTTTTTGGAATAAAGGGACTAACTTTTTTTTTTAAATTATAAGTTACAATACACTTAATAAATTATTAAATGTATACTTTTATATTTTTATCATTACTTTTTAATTTGTGTTATGTATTATAATTATTAATAAAGATAATATAAGAATTTTACATAAAAAAAAATTCTTTTCTTGGATTAAAAAGATTTTAAAACTAAACTTTTTTTTTTCTTTGGAACGGAGGAAATAACTATCAGTAAATTTTGACTAATGAGTCGATGTTGAAAAATTCCCTTTGTTACTTCTCCTTCGAAGTAAAAAAAAAAAGAAGTTTGAGTCATATATAGAAGAATAAAATTATTGAGCATTGCTTTAACAAAGGTCCCATCGCTACATAATCATTAATATACACATATATATTTTAATTGTGAGGTCACGACTTGTGAGTATATTTTCTCTTATATTATCAACCAAGTCAATCCTTTCCCTATAATCACAGCCATAAAGTATTTAGGCAAATTTCAATCACCATAAACCAATTTATTATTTTCCTTTTTGTTTTCATTTTGCTTTTCATACATTTTTCTCTTTCTAAATCAAATATTCTACAAGTTTATTTCTTGTTCTTATTAATTTTAACTCCCTTTGGCACTTTTTTTTTTTTTTTAAATTTGCTAATAAGGAAAGGATCTTGTACACTAAAGATCGTCACATATTAATGTACTATAATTTTTTCCCTTTCATATGCATATTATATTAATCAAATATTTCTTAAATAGCAACGATAAAAAAAAATAACGAATATTTTAGTAACCATTTTCGTGATAAAATTATTTAAAAAATAAGTATTTTGAATATCTACTAATATTTTGTCATGAGAAAACTAATTCACTATGATTTTTTTAATATAAATATGATTCTCCTTTCTTAAATAAACTACTCTAATTAGACTAATCACCCAGCTGTGTTTCCAACATTCATGCCACAAACTAAACAAAGAATTTAACTCCAATTGAAGAATTTTCACCACCACGCCGGTTAAAGTCAGAAGAAATCCCTCAGATTGTTAATGACTTTAAGCTTGCTGCTATTAATGCAATTGAAGCTGATAAGCATTTTATGCAATTGAAGAAAAAGCTCAAATCATATCTTTCTATGGCTTATATGTATTCATAAACTAGAAAGGGAGAAAAACTTGGGACAGAAAGCAAGATGATTCATTAGCTGATGATGTCGGTCCCTTTTGTAGGTTTTGATGGCATTGAGATCCATGGTGCTCATGGTTATCTAATAGAACAGTTCTTGAAAGACCGAGTGAATGACTGAACAGATGAATACGGAGGCTCTTTGGAGAACCGTTGCAGATTTGCTCTGGAAATAGTTGATGCAGTTTCTAATGCAGTAGGAGCTGACAGAGTTGTGATAAGGCTCTCCCCCTTTGCCAATTACAGTGAATCAGGAGATTCAAATCCACTAGCCTTTGGTCGTTACATGGCTGAAGCCCTGAATAAGTATGGACTTGCCTACTGCCACATGGTTGAGCCAAGGATGATAACTCTTGGTGAAAAAGTTGAATGTGCTGATAGCCTTCTGCCAATGAGGAAGGCATTCAAAGGTACTTTCATTGTTGCGGGTGGCTATGATCGGGAAGATGGTAAAAAAGCCGTGGCTGAAAAACTTGATGATCTTGTTGCATATGGAAGATTATTCTTGGCAAATCCAGATTTGCCTAAGAGATTCGAGTTGAATGCTCCTCTCAACAAATACAACAGGCAGACTTTCTATATACCTGATCCCGTTGTTGGTTATACTGACTATCCATTTCTTCAAACCAATGCCTGAATCTAGTGTAGCAAAAACCATAATGAGAAACCAGATTGTATTGCAGGACTAGTGAGGAATAAACCTACCTTTTAGTATATATGATGCCAAAACGATAGAAGACAAGGCTACACAAGAACAATCTCTATTCACTCAAATTTGATTATCAAATCGATATAATTATCAAGAGTCCCCTCTCAAAACCCTAAGAACAAGTTTATATAGGGTGCTAACCCTAATGACAATTAAAATGCGAAATTACCAAATTACCATTAAAATTAAAAAAAAAACTACCTAAGAAACAGAAAAAGACCCGAAAAACCATATAAACTATCTCGAATCGCTAAAATCCATCGTCGGTCACCGCCAACAGCGTGAGTTGCATTTAGAACGTCGTTTCGCAATGACCGAAGGAAATTAAGTCCATTCCAAGATCATTGACTTCGAGTATGCCGGTCTTTCTATGTGTGTCATCCTCCCCTGCTATAGAAAGATTCGCCCTCGAGTCTGCATCGTCTTCATTGTCATCAATCTCTTCAGGGCCCTCTTCTTCATCAGTGTGATAGGGCGACAAATCCACTACATTAAAAGTTCCGGATACATAATACTTACCTGGTAGGTCAATCTTGTAAACATTGTCATTAATTCTCTCTAGGACTCTGATGGGTCCATCAGCCCTAAGTTATAGCTTGCCAAACCTGCCTGCTGGAAAATGTTCTTTCCTAAGATGAATCCAAGCGAGATCACCCTTCTTGAAGACGACTCTTTTCCTGCTCCTATCCACGCGCTGCTTATATTTAATGTTCTGTCTGTTTATCTAATTGTGGACCTGGGAATATAGCTCTTTGATCTGCTTTGCATGCTCTTCAGCTTCTGACCTAAATTGCTTGTGAATTGGTAATGGCATGAGATCCAAGAGAGTAATTGGATTACGCCTATAAACCACCTCAAAAGGGGTCTTGCCTGTAAGTTGATTCTTAGATATGTTATACGCAAATTTTGCCAGAGGCAACGCCAAGTCCCATTGTTGCATATTATCTCCAATCAAACTCTACAGCAAATTCCATAAGTTTCAATTAACAACTTATGTTTGACCATCAGTCTGTGGGTGATGTGATGAGCTAAACTTCAAACTCGATCCCATGTGCCAACAAAGAGTGTGCCAGAAGTGACTCACAAATTTCACATCACGATCTGAGGTTATGGATTTAGGAACTCCATATAGTTTAACAATTTCATGTAGAAACAATCGGACGACTTGTGAAGCATCATAGGCCTTGTTACATGGAATAAAGTGGGCCATCTTCGAGAACCTGTTGACAACCCCCATTATGGAATCTTTACTCCGCTGTGTTCTTTGCAAACCCAAGATAAAGTCAAGACTAACATCCTCCCATTGTTCAATTGGAGCAGGTAGAGGCATACACAGGCCAGCATTAGTACTTTTGGTTTTCGCCACATGACATACCTTGCACCTCTCTATAAAATGCGTCATGTCTTGCTCCATCCGAGGCCAATAAAAATGTTCACACAACAAGTCCATCATCTTATCCATGCCAAAGTGCCCAACTAGACCTCCTATATGGCCCTCAATAATAATAGATTCCCTCAAAGAACATTGAGGAATGCACAACCTATTGCCTTTAAAAAGGTATCCCTCACCAATCTGAAATTGTTGAAAAGCCTCCGTTTTGATCTTTCTCCAGATATCCTCAAAGTAAGGATCATCAACATATAAATCTTTAAAAGTATCAAAGCCTAAAACTTTTACATGCATTGTAGATACCAAAGAGTGTTTTCTGTTCAATGCATCAGCCACACTATTTAGCACTCCCGCCTTATGCTTGATGGAAAAACTGAAAGCTTGAAGAAACTCCACCCACTTGGCATGCCTAGCATTCAATTTGTGCTGCCCATTGATATATTTCAAGGCTTTATGATTAGAATACAAGATAAACATCTTTGAAATAAGATAGTGTCTCCAATACTCCAAACTCCTCACAATAGCATAAAATTCTTTATCATAAGTTGAATATTTCTTTTTCGCCTCATTCAACTTTTCACTAAAGAATGTTGCAGGTTTACTCTTTTGACTCATGACACCCCCAATACAAACACTTGAAGCATTGCAATGCACCTCAAAAACCTCATTAAAATCAGGAAGCACTAGAATAGGTGCTTCAATCACCTTCTTTTTCAACAATTGAAAAGCAGCTTCTGCCTCCTTAGTCCACACAAATTTACCTCCTTTTAGACAATCCGTCATAGGTGCAATAATAGTACTAAAATCCTGAACAAACCTCTGTTATCCAAATAGTATATATATATAATTATGTTAACACATCTAGATGAATATAGGTATGAAAATATAGCAATGAAGATTGACTATAAAATTAAATTCAGTAAATAGAACCTTAGCCGTTAACAACTGAATAACGAGGAAAACCACGTCGATGCGCGTTAGACGCTTTCCTTAAAACAGATTCGTCCCCTCCTGTGTGTGCTTGAGAATTTAACGGATGTTTGTCTCCCAGGATACAACGACGAACTAACAGTTTACTTGCACAAGGTAGACCGCTACAGCGAACTTGAATTTGTGCCTTTCTTCTATTATCGAAAATACTAGAATTGAAAACTTGAAAGGGAAAATTGTTGAGAGAGCTTTGTGGGAAAAGTTAGAAAATTGTCTTGGAATTCAACTTGTCCACCAAGGGAAGTCCTCTATTTATAAAAGAGATTTCCTTGTTCAAAAGACAAGCCATTATGTTTGGAGAATGAAAAGCCAAAAGCCATTCATTATGCTTGATACATGAAAAGCCAAAAGTCTTCATTCATCCTTGACATGAAAAGCCAAAAGCCATCCATTATGCTTGATACATGAAAAGCCAAAAGTCTTCATCCATCCTTGACATGAAAAGCCAAAAGCCACCATTCATGATTGAAATGAAAAGCCAAAAGGCATCATTCATGAATCATCAAATGAAAGGTCCATAACCTACCAACATCATGAATAATGTGCTTGAAAATGAAAGGCCTTTATTCATGCATCTTCTTAATGAGCAATTTCTCATTCACATGTGCTCAACAGAGCTATTCTTATTTTCCAACCTCCGATAAAAAGACGCAATCCCATGAATGCTTCATACCCCATGAATGCTTCATACCTCATGAATATTTTAAGTGGAACCTGCAAGAGACCACCTTTAGGGAAGTACTTGGCTCACATTACCTTGCTCATGAGGAGATTTGGCTGTATAATGAGCCTCCAAATTTGTTTTGCTATGAGTGCATCATTAACAGCTGCAGGTTTTTAAAACCCAAACTACCTTCCTCCTTTGGCCAAGTCAGATCCTTCCATGCATCTTGGGTCGTCTGTCACCTTTGTCTTCCCACCAAAAGCTTGAAGTTTGTCTTATGATATTTTGGCATACTCCTTTAAGAATTTTGAAACAAGCCATCATGTAAGTGGGAAGGGCATCAATGACTGCTTTGATAAGCACTTCTTTCCCCACTTGGCTAAGAAACCTGTTTTTTCACCTATCCAACTTCTCAGCATTAAAATATGTTTCAAGCGTGAATAAGTTTTGATTGTGCGGGGGAAAAATAAATAAATGATATTGGCCTTCAATTTTTGTGTTTATGCTTAATTAACATATTAAAACAGAAAAAGAGGTACATAGTTTGTGAGTATTTTTCTTTGTGGTAGAACTATATTGTAATTTGAGAGTATTTTTCTTTGTGGTAGAACTATATTGTAATTTTCTCCATCACCTCTGACTCAGTATCATTATCTTAGTTGGTTCATTTTAGCCCGAATTTCAAAACATCAATTAAAATGGTAAAAGTTCATGAAGAACAAGTTAAAAGAGAGATGGGGAGACAGTTTGAGTATCTTTTGCTGACATGGTTTGTTAAAATTTGTAGGTTTTGATGGGGTTGAGATCCATGGAGCTCATGGCTTTAATAGAACAATTTATCAAGGATGAAGTCAACAATCGAACTGATGAATATGGAGGCTCCCTGGAGAACCGTTGCAGATTTGCTCTGGAAATAGTTGAATCCCTTTGCAGTGCAATTGGAGCTCAGAGTTGGAATAAAAGTTTCCCCATTTGACAATTACAATGCAGTAGCAGATTCAAATCCAAAGGCTCTAGGCCTTTACATGGCTGAAGATTTGAATGATTATGGAATTTCGTACATTCACATGGTTAAGCCACGATGGCAAACAACTAAAAATGTTGATGATAGTCTTTTGCCCATCAGGAAGGCATTCAAAGGTACTTTCATGGTTAGTGGTGGCTATGACAAGGAAAATGGTAACATAGCAGTGGCGGAAAAATATGCTGATCTTGTTGCGTATGGGTGTATTTTCTTGGCAAATCCATGTTTGCCTAGGAGATTTTAGCCAAACCCATCTCTGAACAAGTACGACAGAGAGACTTTCTATACATCTGATCCTGTTGTTGGATACACTGACTATCCATTCCTGGAAACCACCACATGAGTTTGTGGATACATAAGGCATCTCTTAGTATTGCTCATTTTGTTAGCTTGAAGTCAATAAAATGTATCAATGCTTTTCTACCAATTACATCACAAGAAGATGAAAGGGGATAGAAAATATTCCTCTACAAAAGGCAAAAATGAAATGCAATTAAGCAAAACAACATTTGTAAGATATGAAAGTAACGCAGTGATTGAAGTGCATGATTTTTTATTTTTATTTTTTTACTGAAAAGTACTTATAAGAATTCCTTATATGTTGACTAGGTTTTGACATCCCAAATTCCAATTGTAAAATATAAAATTTAAAAGAGCAAATCACATTTTTTTTTTTAGTCATTAACATTTTTCGAAGTGACTTTTTTTATCCTTTAACTAACTATCGCCCATTTAAACTGACTATAAGCCCATTTGACTAGATTTATACATCCCAAATTCCGATTGTAAAACACATTGGATAATCAATGAAAACAAATTTAATATTAGGATAACAATAGTTTTAAAAAAACAAAAAAAACCATGTTTTCCATTAGGAACTTCCAAAATTAGGAAAAATTGGAGAACATAAAAGAAGCCAATGAACGGGAGTGAAAATTTATTTTTTTGCCGGAAGGCTATTTTTTTAGAAAATTACTATTCTTGTGGGCGAAAAAGATGCGATCACGGTGCAATTTTTTTTTAGGTAGTATTATGTCCCTATTAATTAGGATCTAGGTCTCTATTTAGTAGGATTTTGTCCTCCATCTTGAAGGTGTTTGTGTACTAACTTAGGAGGAGGGGCAATTAATGTACAAAGCAGTGTAAAGAATGGCATGGGTAGGGGTTAGGAACCAGATGTGGAGTTCAGTGTCTGCGTTCAGTTTCTTTTGTTGCATGCAGCTTGCGATGCTCTAGTAGAGGTCGACAAACTAGGTTTTTTTTTTGTTTCTCTTAGCTAATATATCTAGGATATTGCCTTACTCAATACACAGGGTTAATGAAGATCTACACTCGATGGATCATTTATGTAATTGTTAACTTTTTTGACATAGTTAATATAAATGCTACATTTTTGGAAAAAAAAAAAAAAAAGAGCCAATGAACGTAACCTTACATTACTCGCCCAATATTTACTTATTTGACTTGTCCTCCAATTTCGCCCTAGTTAATTTATGACATCATTGTTTAAAAAATAATATTTCATGCATTCATCGCAAAACACTTTATCACCTTTTTATCAATTTGAAGTGGCGTACTTGATTATTTCGTATCAACAATGTAAATTTTTTTTAAAAAAAGAAAAAAAGAATAGTTTGAGTTTGACCCTAACTAGTAACCATTACTGATAATAATACTAATAATAATAAATAGTAGTTGACAGTTAACTCACAGGATTGGGATGATCTGGTGGTTCTAATCATTAGGTGTGTTTTAGGGGGTGTTTGGTTGGTAGGTTTCGGGGTGGGGGAAGGGGAATGGATTGGAATGGGGGTAGAAATGATTGTTTTGGTTGGGGGTGTTGGGTTTAAAAAAATGGAATTAAACCGTTGGGGGTGGGTTTAGTTGAAACACTCCTCCCCCACCCGACCCATTCCCCTCCACTCCCGGGTTTGGGTGGGTTTGGTTTCAGCAAGAATTCAAAACGATATTGTTTTGAGTATGTTTAAAAAAGAAAAAAAATTGTAGCTCACACGCCTGTCAGCTTCTGATGTGACGTGCACACCACTTGTAATGGTGATTGCAAACCCACCACTGGTTTGCAACCATTATTTCACCTTTTTTTAAAAAAAAAAATTCACTAACTTGTAGAAAATATATTTTTTCTACAAATTGACATGAACTTTGACTATTTTTGGTATAAAATATGATTTTCTTAAATATAATATAATGTAAAATAATGATATCTTTATTATAATATTAAATTTTATTTTTAATATAAAATCTATTCCATTCCAATACAAAATAATTCCAAACAACATAATTACTATCATTCAATTCCATTTCAAATCTTTATTTCTATCAAATCCATTTCATTCCTAAACCCACCGTTTATACCAAGTGCCACCTTAATCTTTTAAACTTTCTATCAACTATTCATGTATCAAAAGCATTGGAAATTGAAAATTACAGGAAAAAAATGTGGATGTCAAAATTTTAATAATTAAATTAATCACTAGCTAAAATTTTATGGACCAAAAATTAAATCACTCAACAATTAAGATAAATGTTTTTAATTGTAAAACAATAAAAATATAAATACACCAGAACGTCCAGAAATAAATAAATAAATCTTTTTAAAATCAATTTTCAATTTATGATACATTTTCAAGCTAGCAAAATAACTCGAAACTAGTGCAGTTAGAGTGCTATAGCATTCATAAATCCGCAAGTGTTTTGGTTGTTAGAAATTAGAATGCAATTAAGAGTGGAGCATAGAAATTTCACTGGATCATACATGAATAATATTTATATCATTATTTTTTTAATCTTATGTTTCTAGGATTTTTGAAAAAAATATTTCCATTGGACGCTTTAATATTTAGCACTTAAATATAAATATATAATTTTTAGTTAAGTATTACTACATTGCAGTTTAGTATATGATTATAATTTATATTTTTCTCATTTTACTATACGATTTCTTTGTAAGTTAGACATTATAAGCTCCAAAAAGTGTAATCTTTGAAATTTTATCCAATTATTATAATTCTTATATGATAATATTCCGCTGTTATAATTGATGATAAAAATATAGAACAAAAAATCTCTTTTCTTTTTAAATTACATTACTATTTCGTTATTTTCTTAATTTTTGTTTGTTACCGATCACCACAAAAATTAAATTGTATAAATAATGAAGAAATAGGATATTATATATACTCTAAATGAAACTAAATGTAATTAATAATATCAATTTTCAACTCTTTTTTCTATTAGTAGGGAAAAATAGAAATACAGAAATTACTATATCTTTTAAAATTTTATAAACTTTTCCATTTATATATATCAATAACGTGGAAATTATTTTATAAAACTTACGGGGACAATCACATATCAAAATTATTTTTGGGAAAAAAAGTAGCTCAAAATTATTTTGCAAATTTTTCTAGATATGTGATGTGAAGACTTGCCCACAATAACCGCCCCTATTTTTGTGGTTGAATGCTGTGCAGAATTCAAAAACATACACATCTGATATGAAGTAGTATTTGATTGGTTTTTTGGTATCAGCGTAGGACTGCCAAAACGCTTTCCTCTCTGATCCTCTATAAAGGGGTGTAGTATAAACGGTGGGTTTAGAAATAAAATAAATTTAATAAAAGGAAAAGTTTAGAATAAAATAGAATACAATAATAGTATTACGTTATTTGGTATTATTTTGTAATGGAATGAAATAGATTTTATATTAAAATTAAAATTTAATATTAATATTAATAAATTTATTAATAAATTTTATATTAAAATTTAATATTAATATTATAATAAAGATATTATTATTTTACATTATATAATATTTAAGAAAATCATATCTTGTTCAAAAAATAGTCAAAGTGCATGTCAATTTGTAGAGAAAAATATTTTCTATAAGTTAGTGAAATTTGTTTTTTTTAAAAAACAAATTAGTAAAATGGGGGTTGCAAACCATTGGGGGGTTTGCAACCACCAAGACATAAATGGGCGCACGTCACATCAGTACTGACAGGTGCTTGAATTTTTTTTTATTTTTACCATGCTCAAAACGATATCATTTTGAACCCATTTTGATTCTATTTCCCCTAAACCCAATGGGAGGTTGGGTTTACACAAAACCCACCCTCAAGGGTTTAAAGAAACCCATTCCCTTGTACCAAACAATTTGTTTTCTTCCAAATCCTCTCGTACCAAACCCCCCCCCCCCCCCCCCCCCCAAATCCTCTCGTACGAAACACTACCTAAGTGAGGCTTGTTTAGCTTCTCCATCCAAAGTCTTTGCAATAGAAAGACCCATTAATGTTAAAGGGTAACAATTCATAATAGACACGGAAGTATGATACGACCTAATATGTATTTAAGAAATATAAATATATTTTTTTATGGGTTCAAATCAAAATTAAATCAAATCAAATTAAATTGGTATAACATGAAAAATAAATAAGTCTTATTTAACCTATTTAACTTGTTTATACAACTCGTTTAACCTGTTTATACAACTCGTTTAACCTATTTATACAGCTAAAGACTTGTCTAATAATAATTTTATAAAATTGAAAGGTATTGTATAATATATACTTTTAGGTATTTTTGATGTTTTAATCTTTTATAAGTATATAAATACTTTTTTATTGTGTTACCCATGAAATAAATAAGTAATTAACTTTTCATAAATTTTGCATATATATAAGTATTTTCGTATCATTTTCGTGTCGTGTCGTGTTATCCATGAAATAAATAAGTTGTGTTTAGGTTATATTACCCGACACTTATAATTAAACGAGTCGTATTCTGATTCATGTAAAACTTATAATACCTATATCTAAACACGACATGTGAACCTGAAACATGATCTGATTACCACTCCTAACTGTTTGAAATTTCCATTGAATTTATCTTTGTTGAAGATTTCTAAACTCTATTTGGTTGAGTTACTTTATTTTTTAAAAAAATCAAATTTAATCTTGTATTTATTTATATATTTCTTAAGTTTTTTATTTAAAAAAAATAAATCTCTACAAACATTATTCTATGTATATAAAATAAGGCTAGAATCCACAGTTTTGAAATTTTTTTTCCAAAAACGATAGTCATTTAATTGATATGAATAAATATGTGTACAGATGTTAGCCAAGATAGGCTAAATGATCTCCTTGTCTAATACAATAGCCATAGAGGAAAATGTGATAACAGTGCAAAACTACTATCCTATTATTTTGCTACGCTAGGTAGCTATGACAAACTACATTGATAACTTTTTATACAAAGAAAAACCTAAAATTTGCAAAAAGATTGCCTGTGGTTTTGAATTGAATGTTAGGATTTTGGCAAATTTTGATTTGAGTTAGCATGTCACGATATTTTTACAAATTTTGAGGATTTTTTTTTTAATTTCACCAAAAATTGTAACTGTGACTCAATTGAGTTTAATAGGTTTAACAAGGATTTTACACGGTTTAACATGAAAAGAATGATAATTGGTTTGGATGGAATTCAAACTTACTAAACTTTAACAAGAAGTTTAAACTTGCCAAATTTTTATCTATTCTTTAACTAGAGATAACAAAATTAGACCCAACCCAATAAATCAACTGTATTTTAACCCAATGAGTTGGGTCACTGGGGTCATGGGTCACTGATTGATTAGGTCATATAATGACTCGTAATATTTGAGTTGGGTTGAATTGGGTTAGGTAAGGGTGACTCTTTGGGTTAAGTTTTTTTTTTTTTTTTAATGCTGTAGAAGTTATCTAATGAATAAAAATAGCACAATTTTCTCTTAATTTCTAAAAAATGCACAATAATTTTGCCTTTTAGACACAACTTTACTTTTTAGATGAATTTTTTCAAACCTAGGTTTAATTAAATATATAACTTTAAAAGCCCAAATATGAAATTAAATGATAATAATTTCTTAATATCAATACCAAAAAAATAAAAATCTAAAATTTTTTAAATAAATAATCACACAATTCAAATTTTTTATTCAAAAATTTTAATTTTAATTTTTTCCTTTTTTTTTGTGAACCTAAATGTTATGTAATAAAAAAAATAAAAATAGTTACATAATTACAAATTACTAAAATTAATTTACTATTTTGATATTTTATTTTTAAATTTTTTTGAAATTTAATGTTAAATAATATTAAAATTTTCAAAAAAAATTTAAAAAACTTTATATAAATTTTCTATCTGTTGATAGCTTTTTTAATATCCTAAGTTTCAATTTTCCATCTAAAAAAAGTTTGAATTCTGATGACCAATACATCTTTATTTTCATATGGAAGATTTATTTTTAAAATTATATATTTGATTATATTTAAAGGTGTAAAAAAAATTTATTTTAGAAAATAAAATTCTATTTGGAAAGTAAAATATTTTTACCCTTACTAAAAATTAAAATAAAATTATGCTTTTTTTTTTATTAATTTGATAACTTCCATTGCCCTTTTTAAAAAAATTTCCTTTTTTTTTCTTGTATTTAAGGCAATCGGGCAAATACGTAATGTATTAATATTACAAATAGCAACAGGAAACTAAATGCTGTGATGTATTGAGTATCGACCTCACCACATTTAAGAACCCATCAGGAAGTTTACTTTCACATATTTTTTTTGAGCCCACTAATGATTTTCATAGTGATTGACTTATTAGTTTTAATGACTTTGACAATGTTTATAAAGTTTAATTGAAAAATAGAAATGTGATAGCCATTAAGAAACTGATAAATGTTAATAGAGAAACTAAATAAAATTACTTTACTTTTTAGTTTTGGTGAAAACATACGAATAGTTTTTTTAGAAAAAAATATTAAATAAAAAATTAAATAAGGTTAGTTTTAAAAAAGTTCTCAAAAAATATGGAACATGTAAGTTTAATATTCTTCATTATATAGAAAAAGTAAAATAAAATTGTTGAATTGACCTGTCGGATTGATTTTGTTTAACCTAACCCAAATATAACCCCCTAACTAAATATGTTGGATTGGGTTATAAGTCGTTAAATTGTAACCTAACAATAACCCAATCTGCTTATCTGCCTTAACTCATATATTAATATCTTCATCAAGATTAATGTTTATGTTAATAGTTTACTCTCATATTTAGCTATTTTTAATGTAAAAATTTTCTTTTCATATTAATTTGATAAAAGAAGAATAAAAAATATTAAAAATAATGTAGAATTTAATGTTAATAAAATATTTTTGTAAAGGATAACTGGGATAAATGTGAGATTTAACATTGTAGTTGACAATATAAATAAAAAATTTATGTCAACTAAAATTAAGGACTAAGTAAACATTTCCAATCCTCTCCTAGTTAAATAAAATTTCTCTTTGCTTTTCCTCATAAACATTTCCCATTCTAAAGGCAATGCCATTGCCAATGAATATCAATCTTCTACTTTTGAAAAAATTTAAAATCTTTAGCAATAAATATCTTATCATACAATTGTAAAGTTTCAATTCTATTATCAGAATATAAAAATTTTTACATATTAAGAGAATCATCAGCTTATGTTTTGTTTCATATAACCTCTCTTTAAAATTCTCAATTTCAGAGGAAAAATAACATTACAAAATTGAGTTAAAATTTTGGCTTTTTACCAATTTGTATATATTTTTTTTAATAAAGAATAAATATTTGTATTATTTTAATATTTTTTATTTATTTTAATGTTATAGAATAGTAAAATCTCATGATATGAAGTGTTCAAGTAAAGTAAATAAGGTCCACACAAATTACATTTTTTTATTTTATATTTTTACATTTGATAAGGTAAAAATTAGCTCAAAAATATAAAAATGACCTAAAACAACACACAATCCATACGGAACCCAAGTATAAGTTTGATTGATTTTAGGGATCCTAAAAGAATTTTGCCTTTTCATTTGATTGGCTATTTCCGTCGAGTTCATTGACAATGATACCCCAAAGAGAAAGCTGGCTAAAAAAATCACTACTTGTCATGAATCTGGGTTACTTATTGAGAGTTATTGATGGGGATGAACATGAACTTGCGACTAGGGGTGGCAATACGATACGCTTCTGATTCGTGTCGTGTTGAAAAAATATAATTATTCGAAAAATAAATGAATATAATTAAAAATTGGTCAATGCGATTGTTTTTAAATTCAATTTTTGTGTTAAATTCAGGTCACATTTATGAGTCTTATAATGAACTTGCAGACTCAGAGTCAAGAGAGAAAGCGGTAGCAACAAAGACGCGTCATCTATTACGATTTTGAATCACACCAAAATTTCATTCTAAAACGCCGCCGGTCAAAATCGGTAGGGAACCGACTGCAAATGGCGCGGCAACTCTGTTGACCAAGCTCCGAAAGGGAATAACTTTTGGAGACACTAATGAGGCAATAATTTTGATTTCATTGAAAATTTTCTTTGGCGGCCACTCAGAAAAAAAAATAAATTCATTTGTCACTTAATATCATATATTGATATTTTCCAGATAATTACTCATAAATAAATTCAATCAATTATAGTACTCTATCCATTTGAAAAAGAAAAACAATTCATTTTTAATTTGACACACTCCTTTTGTACATAATTATGTATATTTTTTTAAATTATAAAATACAACATATTTAATGTATAATTAAATATATAATTTTTTTATTTTTTATTTTTTAATTTAAATTATACATTATTATTATTAGTAAGAATAATATAAAATTTTCACATTAAAAGTATATATTTTTTCTAATGCAAAGAAAATTTTAAAGTTGAATTCTTTTTTGAGATAGAGGGACTAACTTTTTTTTTTAATTATAAGTTACAATATATTTAATATATTATTAAATGTATACTTTTATATTTTTAACCTTAATTTTTTATTTGTGTTATGTATTATAATTATTAATAAGATAGTACAAGAATTTTACATAAAATTTTTTTACTTCTCCTTCAAAGTCAAAAAAATAAATAAATAAAATAAAATGTTTTAGTCACATATAGAAGAATAAAATTATTGAGCAGTGCATTAACAAAGGTCTAATCACTAGATAATCATTAATATAGATGAATATCTATATATATATATTAATTGTGAGGTCACGACTTGTGAGGTATAGTTTCTCTTATATTATCAGCAAAGTCAAGCCTTTCCCTATAATCACAGCAATAAAATATTTAGGCAAATTTCAATAACCATAAAACAATTTCTATTTTCCTTTTTGTTTTCATTTTGCTTTTCACACATTTTTCTCTTTCTAAATCAAATATTCTACAAGTTTGTTGCTTTTTCTTATTAATTTTAACTCCCTTTGACACTTTTTTTTTTTAAAAAAAATTGTTAATAAGGAAAGACTCTTATACACTAAAGATCGTCACATTTTAATTAACATATTAATGTACTATAATTTTTTCCCTTTCATATGCATATTATATTAATCAAATATTTCTTAAATAGTAATGTAAAAAAAAATAACGAATATTTTAGTAACCATTTTCGTGATAAAATTAATTAAAAAATAACTATTTTGAATATCTACTAATATTTTGTCATGAGAAAAATAATTCACTATGATTTTTTAAATATAAATATGATTCTCCTTTCTTAAATAAAATACTCTAATTAAACTAATCACCCAGCTGTGTTTCCAACATTCATGCCACAAACTAAACAAAGAATTTAACAAAAACACACTATTCGTTTGAAAGATTTTGCCTGAAAAATTTTGTAAGTTTACCTCTGAATTACTCAAATTGTATGATATCAGTGCCAGACTGCCAGTACCCTCGAAGATGATTTGGGAATCGTCATTGCTGACATGCACAGTGGACCCTGGCTGCCACCCCCAAAGAAGGGAAAGGAAGGAGATTCCAAGAATTTGTCCAAAACTCTATAAATATCCCATTAATGCAATCCACTGCGATCATCAAACACAGAAGAAAGGGAAAGAGAGGAGGAATACTGAACAGAAAGAAATGGGGCAACATGCAGAAGACAAGCAAAAGCAAGAGGAGCAGCCAATTCCGTTGCTCACCCCATATCAAATGGGCAAGTTCCAGTTATCTCATAGGTACTCTTTCATGCCCATTTATTTAATCTTTTCATCTTCATTTTCTGTTATTGTAATGAAAAAATTTATGGGATTTGAAGCGGCTGGCTTTCTTGGTAGAAATCCCACTTGGGATTCTCCTATGATGATATATTATGCAAATAATTGTTCAATTTTGCTTTTCTTATTCGGGCAGACTAAGTTAATAAACAATATTTCTCTCCAACATCTGCTTTTTGGAACTTTCAGTCTCCAGTTTTTTTTTTTTTCCTTATTTTTTCATTCAAATCCTTGGTTAACTTGACGTGACACGTAACGAAGAATATAATTTCAAGAACAAAGTGTCCAAAACTTTTTGTGAATAGTCCTTTTGTTTCACAAAGAAAATTGTCTATTGCAGCTCCTGCTCTGTCATTTGGTTCAAATTTTGATAGAACATAATCTACATTTATGGTTTCTCATTGCTGACTTTTGCCTCATTGCAATGCTGTTTTGTTGGTTTACCGTTTCTTAGAACTTTGAGTTTCATTTGGTTTGGTGAAGTTTCCACATACATGCGCCCTTCTAGCTCCCTCCCCTCCGTTTTGTATATGTATGCACCAACCGTGCATATCTGCAGATTCTTTTTGCATTTTGGTATGTTGGTGCATCAACCTGTTTTTCTTTCAAACTTCTTGTGGTAGAAAAGCACATTCTATAAGGCCTCTATCGTGAGCAAAACTTGCTTTAGCTTTCTTACCGTAATGTGCAAATTTTGATAGGCTTACTTTTGTATGATTTACCATGCTTTTGTTATTGCTTAAGTCTTGTTAACTTTGTTGGAGAGAGAATAGATGCGAAACCTGTAAGAAAAGCCTTTAAGTAAAGATAAAAACTATTTTCATATGAAGATATGGAGTTTTCAATGAACACTTGGGGTTGTTATCACTCAGAAAATAGCTAGTGATTATCACTTTCAAGTCCCTGTCCTTGTTTTTTTAAAAACATAATTGCACTGCTTTTGTTGCCAAATCTACCTACCATCCGAAAGTAATGGGCAGAGTTTTATCACAGTTATTGTTGCTTCTCAGAAAAACAGTTGTTACTAGGATTCTGTAGTCATTTATGATAGAAAAAACTGAAGACTAATTTATGTGTGTTTTCTTTTTTTTTCGGTGAATTGCCAACAGAATTGTTTTGGCACCTCTGACAAGGCAAAGATCTTATGGGAATGTACCTCAGCCACATGCTATTTTGTATTACTCTCAGAGAACTACAAAAGGTGGTCTTCTCATATCGGAAGCTACAGGAGTTTCAGATACGGCTCAAGGGTAATTATACAAGCAGTTCCTGCCAAAATTCTTGCTGCTGCATAGAAACAAATACATGCACAATTCTCAGTGTGGTTTTTTTTTTTTTCTTATTTTTTGCTCGTTTTGAGGAATATTTAATTTTTGTTATGCACAAAGGTATCCTGACACTCCTGGTATATGGACAAAGGAACAAGTGGAGGCTTGGAAACCCATAGTAGATGCAGTTCATGCCAAAGGTGGTGTCTTCTTTTGCCAGATTTGGCATGTAGGAAGAGTTTCGAATTATGGTATGTTCTTGAATCCTCTTCCTGAATTGACATCTATTATGTGTTGTATCTAGAAAAAGAATTGTAAAAATGCAGCGGTAAAAATCTCATACAAAATTCACTTGAGAAGACCACTAAGTATGACAAATAGCAACTTCAAGTTTTAATGGCAAATAAGAAATTAGATGTTGTGAACCATTTTGGAGGCAATCCAAGTATCTTTTTTTCTGTTTGTGCAGTGTTTGACTAATTAGTGGCCCTGTTTATTTGACATTGGAGCCCTAGAACCTTTTTTTTCCTCCAACGTCAGCTTCATATGACTCTTCCACAGGTTTTCAGCCCAAAGGACAAGCTCCAATCTCATCTACAGACAAGGCATTAACTCCAAAAGTTCGAGCAAATGGCATTGATGTTGCAGAATTTTCACCACCACGACGGTTAAAGTCAGAAGAAATCCCTCAGATTGTTAATGACTTTAAGCTTGCTGCCATTAATGCAATTGAAGCTGGTAAGCATTTTATGCAATTTAAGAAAAAGCTCAAATCATATCTTTCTATGGCTTATATGTATTCATAAACAAGAAAGGGAGAAAAACTTGGGAGAGAAAGCAAGATGATTCATTGGCTGATGATGTCGGTCCTTTTCGCAGGTTTTGATGGCGTTGAGATCCATGGGGCTCATGGTTATCTAATAGAACAGTTCTTGAAAGACCAAGTGAATGACCGTACAGATGAGTACGGAGGCCCTTTGGAGAACCGTTGCAGATTTGCTCTGGAAATAGTTGATGCAGTTTCTAATGCAATAGGAGCCGAGAGACTTGGGATAAGGCTCTCCCCCTTTGCCAATTACAGTGAATCAGGAGATTCAAATCCACCAGCCTTGGGTCTTTACATGGCTGAAGCCCTGAATAAGTATGGACTTGCCTACTGCCACATGGTTGAGCCAAGAATGATAACTGTTGGTGACAAAGCTGAATGTGCTGATAGCCTTCTGCCAATGAGGAAGGCATTCAAAGGTACTTTCATTGTCGCTGGCGGCTATGATCGGGAAGATGGTAACAAAGCCGTGACTGAAAATCGTGCTGATCTTGTTGTATATGGAAGATTATTCTTGGCAAATCCAGATTTACCTAAGAGATTTGAGTTGAATGCTCCTCTCAACAAATACAACAGGCAGACTTTCTATATATCTGATCCCATTGTTGGTTATACTGACTATCCATTTCTTGAAACCAATGCCTGAATCTAGGGTAGCAAAAACCATAATAAGAAACCAGATTGTATTGCAGGACTAGTGAGTAATAAACCTACTTTTTAGTATATATTGTATCACAGAATCACTATCCAAAAGACTTTGATTCTAGCTATGATGTTTTTAAATTGGCATATATTATTTGTCGCAGTCAGTATGCAAAGGAAATGAGAGTCCTTTAAACAGGACTGGGTAAGCCAGTGGTGTTATGGCAGTCCGCTAAGATTATTTTTATTGGTATTGGTATTGGTATTGGTATGTATCCAAACGTACTTGTCACTTTCAGGGTGTATATAATACTAACAGTGCACAAAAGAGTTTTTGGTGCAACATCAATTTTGCAAGGTGTAAAGCATATTCCTTTGTTTTTTTGGTGCAACATCAATTTTGCGAGGTGTAAAGCATGTTCCTTTGTTTATGTTAATATATCTATGTGGAAATCATGGATAAGCTACACGGTGTACATATGTATACTACGGCCAGAAGGCAAAATCTCTTTGCCATCACAGCATAAAATAGCCCATGTATCATACTTTCATGGTTCTTTGATAATTGAGGACCGAGAGCAGTAGTGATCATCAAGAAAATGGAAAAGAAGGCAGATGATGGACAAGTAGGGCAAAATTCTCAGCAGCAACCAACAATCCCTTTACTGACACCCTATAAAATGTGACTTTTCCAGCTCTCTCATAGGTACAATCTGTGATTCATTTGGCATGTTTCTACAGGTCTTAATTAGCTTTACTATGCTTTGGATCAAACAAATGATCATTTTTTGTTTTTATGTGAACGTTTCTGCTATTTGATGATGCAAAAACAGCTTTTTGGGAAAATCCCGTTAAGTGATTGCTTTTGACTGTAGTTAAAGCAGCCTCATCTTTCAAATAATTCATCTTTTTTAAAGTTGATTGAAAATATGGAAAGCTAAGAAACCAAGAGAAGGGGGAATTTGTTATAGCCCTGTTCTAAAAGATCGGTTTACATTGTCATCTATCTCGGGTGAATTGGGGGCCTTGTTTCTTTAACTAAGGTACTGAGAAAAATGAGCAATAAATCTTTGTAGGTGGTACAGTGGATCCTTATATTTGGGAATCTAGAGGTGATTAATGTGGACAACACTGTTTTGAGAATTTCTGGACATGTTAACAATGAATCATTTGTTCATTTTGTATCAATTTTATGATCCATCTTTGAACTAAGAATCTGAAAGTACTTCACCTTCATGTGGCTTAGACCTAAGGGCGAAAAAAACTATGGGCCATATGTTTTCTGATCTCCCATTAGTTTTCACAATAAGTTCCATGCATGATGTTATTTATAATTATGGATGCCAAAATTGGACTTCATAGATAAATTATCCTTGCTTTTTTAAGTGCGAATTGACCTCTAAATTTTTTCATATAAACATCTTACACAGGATGAGATTCTATTGAATGATGTCAGTTCACCAAATGAAAACATTTAACTATAGCACCATTAGTGGAAATTAGGATTCCATTTGTGCAAATTTGCTTTAGATCAGGTTAGATTCTCTGGCTGGGAGTTCTTGCTTTTGTACTTAATTTGTGTTAAAAAAAAATATCATGCACCTCATGCTTTTACAGGTTTTGTTTTCAAAGAACACATTGCTCATGTAGCTCACTCTTTTTCACTTAGTTATAAAATTTGATGGATATTCATAATTCATCACGTCGCTAATGTACAACTGGCATTATTTTCCGCAGTATGCACCAGTCTTGCTACCATCACCATCCCTTGGGAATTTGTGCTTCTTGTTTTCATTGCTAAACCCTGAGCGATGTATCTACTGCCTGCATTTAGTCGAGTGGATTTTAAACTTAACTTAGAAAGAAATCATCGGCTGTAAATGTGCAAAATTTCACGTTGGAATACCTAAAGCTTATGCAGAAATAGTCAGGAGCGAGGCAATTCCTTTTATAGGCTTCCTAATCTGAAAGGCGTTTGAATGATTTATCCTGTGCAAGCTTAAGTACTCTCACCAGCAGTACTTTGGAAATTCCACGTCCCAAATTTTTGCATTTCCTTTCTAATCTTTGGAGTAACCATTGAGTGAGTTTGAAATCAGGCAGAATGAACTGTACCTATATTTTAGCCTTGTGTTTCCAAGAGCAAATTGTTTCAGGAAGCTCACCCTTTTGCACTTAATTCCGAAATGTTATGGATTATCCATCATGTAACTAATATGACATTCTTAACCACAAGTTTTTAATGCAAATTCATATTGTTTTTGTTGCATATGGAAATGTCCTTGCAGCACCCTGGGTACCTCCCCATCCCTTGGAAAATTATGCTGCTTGTTTTTCTTTGCTAATGCGATAGCTTTCACTGCTACTCCTTATGTCAGGGACAAAAAAAAAGTTTGATGTCTAACATCTGCAATATTATTTCCCAAATTCCATACAGAATTGTTTTGGCACCTCTGACAAGGCAAAGGTCTTTCAATGAGATTCCACAACCACGTGCTATTTTGTAATACTCTCAGAGATACAACTAAAGGTGGTCTACTCATAGCAGAAGCCACTGTAATTTCTGAAACAGCTACAGGGTAAAACGAGTACCTAATTCATCTTTAAAGTCCGAATGATTGTATTGATACTAGACAGCCATACACATTTTATCCCATATTTATTGTTTTGGTAATTAGATTTTCCTTATAATTGTAGTGCCCCTCTACACCTGGAACATGGACTAATGAACAAGTTGAGGCCTAAACCCATTGTAGATGCAGCTCATGCCAAAGGCGGTATCTTTTTTTGCCAGATTTGGCATGCAGGAAGAGTTTCAAGTTCCGGTAAATTCCAACTCATTGGATCTCCTAAATTTGGCATCTTATTGAATTTTGACATTGAACCAACGATTATTAAACAGACAATTAGGAATAGGAATCTTGTAGATAGTTTGGTTGACAATATCTAAATGATGCATTAACACCTTCAAAAACTAAGCATGTACAGATGCCTGATCTCAATACATGTGTAGTATTGGAGGCAATGATCCCTCTTTACCGAGTATGGACTGGAGATCTGGAACCTCTGTTTTCTTGAAATCTGCCTTAGTTATCGTCATTCACAGGGTTTCAGCCCAGTGGACAAGCTCCAATCTCATCTACAGACAAGTTATTAGCTTCCCAAGTTCGAACAAATGGTGTAGATTTTGCAGAATTTTCTCCCCCAAGACGCTTAGGAATTGAAGAAATTCCTCATATTGTGAACAGTTTTAGGCTTGCCGCTATAAATGCAATTGAAGCAGGTAATGTTTTATTTCACAGTTGAACTTCAAACTAGAAAATCTTGAGTTCAGTAATCGAGGTTAACTCCTTAAAAGGCCAGTAGAAAGGCAACAACAAAATGAAAAGAAAATTTTTATAATTTTTTTTTTAAAATTAAGCAAGGATTTTATCTTCAATACATAGAACAAAAACCTAAATTACTATCATTCAAGTGAAATTTTTTATTGACCATTGTGTGGGAGGTCTTGCTTGCGGTTATTTTATCATCATATGAACATCATTAGAGGCTTTAATAATGTAAATTGGGAGATAAATAATAATTCTTCTTGCCAGGATAAGAGGTTTTTCCATTTGAGGATTTTGTCTGTTAAATTTGGCAGGTTTTGATGGGGTCGAAATTCATGGAGCTCATGGTTATTTGATAGACCAATTTTCAAAAGACCAAGTCAATGACAGAACAGATGCATACGGTGGCTCCTTGGAGAACCGTTGCAGGTTTGCTCTGGAAATTGTTGAAGCTGTTTCCAATGCAATAGGGGCTGAAAGAGTTGGGATAAGGCTTTCTCCCTTTGCAAACTACAATGGAGCAAGTGATTCAAATCCAAAAGCTCTAGGGATGTACATGGCAGAAGCCTTGAATAAATATGGAATTCTGTACTTGCACATGATAGAGCCTAGGATGAAAACTGTTGGGGAAAAATCTGAATGTGCTGATCGCCGATGAGAAAGGCATTTAAAGGTACTTTTATTGCTGCTGGTGGTTATGATGGGGAAGATGGTAACAAAGCTGTGGCAGAAAATACTAATGATCTTGTTGCCTATGGGCGTTTGTTCCTAGCCAATCCTGATTTGCCCAAGAGATTTGAGCTAAATGCTCCTTTGAACAAGTACAACAGGGCTACTTTTTATGTACCTGATCCAGTTGTAGGGTACACAGATTATCCATTTCTAGAAACCAATGCCTGAAGCCATGATCCTATGGAGGCACGAAATTTTCTCTTAGGACTGTTATTAAGATAGCATATCACATTTTGGTGCTTAAGGATTTTCACTTAGTAATATGTGATGTGATATAAATCAGTTTGTGAACACACTCTCCCTCTGATTTATTGACTCCGCGAGTTAAATATTACTTTCCTTTGGTATCTTTGGTTGAGGGTTCTTTTTCCAGATCTGCTAAAATAGGAATGCTATTACAAGGAATGAACTCTATATTGATTACAAAGGAGGCTTTGCAAGCACCAAATTGTTCCTTCATGGAAATGTTATTCTGACTTGTCATAAGGCAGAACTTGAAACACTAAACCTAAAACGTAACCAATATACCCCCTTTGTCTTTCCCGATGATATGGACTGGGATAATGAACCAACAAAAAAAAATTGTGCACTTCAGTCTTGATTCAATCTTACAGAAACTATGAAAATCAAAATGCCCTAGGAGACATCAATTTTGTGCCGTTTAACTGTTCCTCAAACAAGATATAATTTCACATGGAAAGGGAAGGGAAATGACCGGAAAGTAGAAAAGTGATAGTTACATAGAAGAAAATAGATTGGATCAGTTCTTTTTCAAGTTTCTTCATTGCCATTGCGAATACTGTCTGCCATGAATTTGAGAATCATCAGGAATCAATACATCAAAATCACTCACAGACCACTCTGCTGTCATTCCTTTGCTGCTAACATAAATCTCTGTGCCAACGTTGATAGAAGTCCATACTCGCTTTGCTGGTTTTGTTCCTGGGTCCTGTTTAAAATACATAACTCAAAGGCTTGTGTGTGTTTACTACAGACCAACAGAAGAAAAGGATAGCGGGAATGCGAGTGGGATTGAGCTGTCTTGTTTTGTTAAATTTTGGGTGAGAGGAATGATTCAGAAATTGTTCATTATGTGTCCTTTTTCATGGCTCTCCATCGGAAGGTGGAACTGACAAGGGAAGGTAGATAAAGGAATAGAAGCTTACCTGGTAAAAGTATAGACGACTGGACAAGGAACCAGCATCAAGCTCCCAAGTCCTAGGATCTCCAATCCAGCCATCTCCTTTATTGGAAGGATATCCATGCACAGCCCATTCGGGATGTGGTAGAATTTGAACCAACTCTTGTGCCTGTGGGTTGCTATAGGGGTCGCAGATGTCATACGGTTTCTCCAAATGTTCAGCATTTCCAGGAGCACAATACAGATGATAAGCAGAATAAGGAAATCGAGATGTGTCATTTCTGTGAATCTTGTCCCCTGTTGGACTAATGTGGTAAGGGGGGCAAGAAACAAGGTTATCTAGACGACACCAACTAGTAGTGGCGGGGTTTATAATCATTTCACTATATCTAGTCACGTCAGTTAAAACATCTCCATCACATGGAGCTCCATTATTTTTCCAACAACTTCCAATATCGATGAGATAAAATTGGCTGTTATCACCACCACCTTGTTTAATTTCAAGTGTCAATTTCACCTTAAAATAGGGAGACTCAGGCAGCTGCATGAAAAGTGCAAAGAAACAGCGTTAATTTTCTAAATTAAAACCTTACAATTCAACCTGACTACTTACTAGTGTCAAAAGAATAAATGTTATCCCTCCATCTGACTCAAATCTTAGGTGAATTCCTCTAAAACACAATATAAATTATTTTCATCATTTGTTTTTTGTGTTCCAGATTCTAATATATCTTCATCATATAAATCTTAAAGTTACAAACTATCACTGCAACTCTGTTTCTTTCATGGATTTTTCCTACACTGCTGCATTTAGGAAATTGTCAAATGACCAATGACAATGAACAAAGTCAAGTAACTCACTAATAAAATGGTTCATCAAACTATTTGGTCCATCATAATAAGATTACTATAATACATAGAGATCTCTTTCGTCATCCATCAAGCATAGGAAAATCATTGCATAAACTCAGGGGAACCACATATCCTGTCAAAATAAGTAGCCTAGAAGCATAACAATCAATATCAGTAAACCGAAATACTTATGAACAGACCTTTCTCATTATTCCTCGGCCACCATAGTGATATCCTCCATTAAATCCTTCTGTTGCATCTGCCCTTAGATACAACATAAGCCAAGGATACTTGGCAGATGTCGTCAATTTGTGAGAGACAATCCAACTTCCAGTGCTTAAATTCTTTTGCCATGAAACTGAGAAAAATGAGTTTGCCCCTACTGCTTCACTCAAGTTGGCATCAAGATCATAAGTTCCATAAAACCCCCCAGCAAGAAATGTATAGTTGCCTGAAGAAACTATTCTTGAACTATTGTGGTAAACAAGTGGCTGATTCATACATCCTTCACCAAAACAAGGAAAGTGTCTTCCTGTCACTATTTTGGCAACTTTTCTGCCATTTTCAGGGCAAAGTGTTGTATTTGGGTCGAAGTTTCCATTCTTCAGCATAATCATCCAAAATTGCCATGGCTCAGTAGAATCATGCACCTCACAGAGAGAACCAAGATACAATTCCTTTTCGACTGCATAGAGATCAGGATCACTGAATGGTTTAAATCCTCCACATGAAAATGGATCGCCAGCCCTTAATTTGTTGTCTGATTCCTTCACTTTTTGATGCACTTTACACTTGCTCCCATTATCAACCATTAGACCACCCTGTATATCTTAAACAATGCATCATGAAATCAAAATGGTTCAGTAAGATATAACCAGAGTGATTGCTCACATTAAAGTGAAAGCATAGTGTTTCTGAATTACCATTTTAACTGTCAAACTTTTAGAAATATTGCAGTTATAAAACATGTTAATTCTATTTATTTAATTACTCAAAGCAGAATTTATCCAAATAAAGTTAATTTCAAGCATAAGTAAATAACGTAGCTACTGCTTTTCCTAAATGCTAAATTATGCAATGTCGATAGCCCTCATCAGTTGAAAATTTTTGTCTTTCCTTCAAATTTAATGCATTAACCTTTGATTAATCTTCCACTCCACTTGTAACATAATTAAAGAGCAGTAATAAAGAAGAAAGTAAAATGAACCTGCGCCTGAAGGGGTGCATTCTAGATCAGCACAATCAGCTAACCTGGGGCTGCCCATATTGGGTGCTTCACTGCCCACCTCATTACAGAAATTCCAAGCCTCTAAACCAAATCTGGCATTTGGGTTCTTCATTCCAGGGTCTCCTAATACCGAAACGGATGAAACAGATGACTTCGCCACTGAAGCCACGCAGCCCACATCGCAAAAACCGCAAAGAATAACAAGAATGGAGGCTGAAAACAAAACCCCCATAATCGTTATGTTTTAGCAGTCAATCACTGAATCACTGAGAATGGCTTTGCTCTGTATTCCTTCCCGAGTACTTTTGTCTTGTTGTCCCGTGAAGAGAAATCAGAAAGTGGGCTCGGTTGGTTGTTGAAGTTAGTGAAGCCGGCAAGGAGTGACTAGGCAGAGATTGCCTTGTAAGCGATGCCTTTTTGCCTTTCTGGAATCTAGTTTCTGCTGTTGGATAGATTTTGTGCAGACCCATCAATTTGCAATCTTGGAAAAACTGCCAAGGATTTAGCAAAAAATTCTGATAAGGTGTAAACGTTATTTGCAATCTTGGAAAATCTGCCACGGATTTAGCAAAAATTCTGATAAGGTGCAAACGATACCTCAAAATGAGCAATCTTGCACTGTTGTTGTTCTTAAAGCCAAATGGATACTTTTTGCCCTTTTTCAGTTTTACCTAAATTACCTGCCATCTGTTTTAGATTTATGGATCTATAGACTAGTTTTATTTTATTGTACTTCTCAATTTTCTTTATTTAACAAAGAAAATAAAACTTCATATGACGAAGAGTATCATTACATTTTAGGCATTTTTTTCCTGTTCATTCCTTTAAACCAATCATTATGCGTGAAGAAAATGAGGTAACAAATTGTACAATTTGCACAAGTGAAATCGTAAAAGTGAATGCCGCGTCAAAACTGAATGTTTCCTATTGAAAGCCTCACATAATTGACTGTCGACATGCTATAAATATTCAGTCCTCAAGTCACAAAAAATTCAAATTCACAACTCCACCTTAACTCAGCTGAAAATTTCTCTCCCCAACAGTAAAAGGGAGAGCGGCAACAACAGCTTCTATCTGTTGGGGATAAAATAATAGTTTTCCAATAAATTTCATAGCAATCCAATAACATAAAGGATTAATTACATTTATCTCATCTGAAGTTTGGACTTATTACCAATCGGTCTCTCAAATTTTCTAATTCTATCGTCAAACCCCATACCGACCAAACATTTAACAAATAACCCATTTGGTGCTAACGTTATCAAAGTCTTATTATGTGAGAATGTTTTTACCCTCAAAATACAAGATTAATTATATTTACTTCTCTTAAAATTTAGGCTTATTACTGTCAAACCTCTTGACCAACCAAACATTTAACAAATAACTCAGTTCGCGTTAATATGGTTAAAACCTTATTTTGTGAGGTTACTTTTACCCTCACAATACATGTAGAAGCAAAATAAGGAATCAATAGACAAAAATACCCTAAGACAACCTTTTGCAAACAATAAGAAGAAAATCAGACCGAAATATCTTTAAAATAACTTTTTGCAAACGGTAAAAAGAAAATCAGACAAGAAGCATTCCTATGTCTAAGACCTACATTCGTGTGTTGAATTGGGAGAGCTATTGGCAATGTGAAAATTGAAGCAGTGGACGGGTGAATTGAAAGCACATAATAAGTATTTTATCTCCATTAATTAACATTGGCATCTAAATTGCTATTTAATATTATAATTCTAATAATTTTATCTTATAAACTGCTGGTCAAGACTTTTAGAAATTTCTCATGTTTTTGTAATGGCAGTTTAATGTTTAGTTGGTTCAAGAGTTTGATGGTAAAATTGCAAAACTTGAGGGATCGATAGATAATTTAAAGTACATGATAATTTATACTTGAAGGGTTCCGTGGTCACTTTTAAATACTTTCAAAAATAAATCAAGTTCAACAATATTTTATCATTCCCAATCAATAAAAAACACTGCCAATTCTCACTAAGTTAAAAAAACAAAAATTTAAAAACGCAAATGGGAACACAAAAAAATCAACCCAATGCCTTCTTGTCAATTTTTTCCATTCTCACTAAATAGAAATACAAACTCTCAAAATAATTTAGTCTCAAATTCTTGCGCTGATAATTTAAGTAAAAAACAAAGTCTAAAACAGAATTATTAAATTATACACACTAAATACCTTCCTACATGCACTTCACTTACATTCACTCTTACACCCTTGTCCAAAAAAAAAAAAAAAAACCACCCCCATGAAACAAGAATTACAAAAAAGAAAACCCATGACCAATTACAAAAAAAATGGATGGACATTAAATTCAATGGTAAAAAGAATCTGTTTTATGGAATTTGAGTTAGGGATGTAACGATTTGGTGCAGCAAAACTCAGTTCTTGATGATAAATGTAGAAAATAAAATTTGGAACAACAAAGTTTAGTTTTTAATGGCACATGGAGAAAATAAAGGAGAAAGAAATAAACAATTAAGAGATAGTTTTAGTTGTGTGAAAAAATGAATAAATTGATAAGGATTATTTCGTAGACTGGATTCAAATAAAGTGACAAAGATGACAATTTACACTATTAGATTACTCAAATAATAGTGAATTGGTGTAAATTAAATATTTATCAATTTTATAAGAGAATGTAAATAAATATAGATGGATAATTTGATTATAATAATATTTTTAATTACAAATAACATAGATGGATAATTTGATTACAAATTATAGTTATATTTTGATTATAATAATAAAATCAAGAAGAAGTTAAATAGACATTTAACATGTGTTATATTCCCTTTTTCAGAGGTAGTTCGGCTGCGACCTCTTCCCATCCTTTTAGATGCGTTATATTTAGTAATTTTTAATAAGTTGTTACGATTTTAAAAATGGAATATTTTTCCTCTTCAATAACCATGGGTAAAAAAAGGGTAATTCCTCCATAATTTCATAATTTTGACCGATAATCTTTTTCGTTGTGTATGAATAACTGCGCAATCAACACCCAAAAGAGATTACTTATTAAAAAAAATAAATTCATTCATTCTCGACATATTTAAAGGGGGATACCAAAAACAACCATGTAATTGAGAAATATCCTATGATGCTACGGCAGCTCAAAACTCAAAAAGTTTTATTGAGGGGAGTTCATAGTTTAGTTCAACTAGAAAAACAAACTCAAAGTTTTATTTAGGGGAGTTCATAGTTTAATAGAGAGATAATGTCCAAAAAGGTCCCTTACATATTAATGAATGAGCTTTTAGTCCTTCAATTTCAAAATGAGACAAAATCGTCCCTCACATTACACTACATGTGATTTGGGGGACTGAAATGGTTTCGTTTATGTAATATGAAAGACGAAAATGGTTCGTTTATATAATGTGATAGACGAAAATGGTTCGTTTATATAATGTGAGGGATAATTTTATCTCATTTTAGAATTGGGGGACTAAAAAGCTCATTCGTCAATATGTGAGGGACCTTTTTGAACATTATCTCTTTAATAGAACCAGAAAACAATCCCAATTAAACCAGTTTGATTCAAATAGTTGGGTTTAAATAGTTTTTTCTTTTTAACAAAAAAAACAGTTATTATGAGTTTGGCGAGATTAGTTACCCTTTTACTAATTACTCAAAAAATAAATACATAAAACAGAGTCCCAAAATTTATGACAAAGAACGTCAATTTCATAACACATGAAATCCCTACCCATTTATATAAATAATGAAAAATATACAAAAATACATGAATTCCTAAACTATCTCACTCATGAAACCTAAAAGTACAAAAATCCTATACTACTCTTCAAGAACTCATGTTTGCATGTTTTTTGTTTATCCTAAGTAGACATGCTACAAAAGGACAAAAAATTCCACCCATGTTCCAAAAGTCTTTCTTAAGCTATAGTGAAAAGTGTAATATCCTTTTTCCAAAACAAATTGATTATATTAACGTGAGAATACCCAATTTAACACATTACATAAAGGGTCCAAAGAATGACTAGCCTTGAATGAACGGGCCTAACACAACTAATTTAAACCTAATAAGGGTTGGTTAAGGCAGAATCCCGATCAAACGAAACCAGCACAACTCAGTAAAACAGGCCAGGTAACTCTTAGCCAACCTAGCTAAGAGGAACAAAATTCCTAACTTGTTGGCATCTATCTGCACAGCTCCCCTAAGCATTCACAGAAGAAACGGACTACAGCTTTACCTCTGTAGTACGGAATTGAACGGACCTAACTCTTGTCTCTACACGGACTTACGCTGCGTGTCATCGTGCTTGACCCTCCATCCAAGTTAGGACCCCAAAACCACTCAGTAAAGAAGGCTCACCGATATCATTATTAAATAACCACTAGCATTTCATGAAACTGCACAGCTCTTCCTCCCAAACTAAGGACACAAAACCCAATTACTTAGGGCCAAAAGCCCTAAGAACCAGGAACCACAAAAAAAAAACTGTACAGTCACATCAAATTCGCATGCTAAATCACCCCTATGAATCGTAAAAGTGGCTCTCAAGCAACCTTTCGGCTTTGTGATTTCCAAAACCAGTTATTTATGAAAAGTGTAACCTCAAATTGCATGTTTTGGTTACTTCTTGCCATTATATCCTAGGATAATACATCCAAGTCTCACATACCATGGCTGATATTCAATAGCTGATATTCAGTAAGGATAATACCATGGCAATATCTCTAGATAAAGTACTTTAGCATGCCTTTAATGTTCAATTTCCAACTATTCCTCTGCATGGTTTTCATTAGTCCTCTATTGGTGCTGCTTTCAGCTTTTTGGTTGAGCGCAAATTGTCCATTCTGAACTTGTTGATAAACTGATTTCACAATATAGTTTCCTTGATTGCTGAACTGCCACACTAACTTGTCCTTACTTTCTTCCTGCCCATGTGGCAAGCTTAGTATAGATTCAACAACTTTTGGACTAAAAGTCTTGCTGACTAACTCCCTATTCTATCATCTCTTATCTTGTCTCAGTAATTCACTCACCCATGTAACTTGCCATTTGTTAGAATTCATTGGTGTAGGCTTGAATCCCAAACTATCTGGAATTCATGGTGCATCCTAGATTCTTATGGATTTCCCATCTCCAACTTAGAACCTAACTCCCTTCCGTAAGTTATATTTTACTCCTATCCAACACTTCCACAATCATAAAGCATTTCTTTTGCAATGTGCCTGCATTAACCTAACATTGGAAAATATTTAGCTTTCATTACCTTGCTTATGAGGAGATTAGGTTGAGTGATCAACCGGCACAGTTGGTTGGCCATGAGGGCATTATTGAATATATGAATGTCTTAGAATCCCATGCCATCCCCTTCTTTTCGCCTAGCTAATTTCCACAATACTTTCCAATGAATTTTCTATTTGCCTTCCTCCCTTTCTCCTCACCAAAAATTTGCTATGATCTAATGATTTCTTTGCATATGGCTACAAGAAGCTTAAACCAAACCATAACATATGTTGGTAGAGCATTAACCACTGCTTTGATGAGCACTTTCTTCCCAGTTAGGCTTAAAAATTTTGTCTTCTAGCCTTTGATTCTCTTTTGGACTTTCTCCACAATATAACTGAAGACTTCTTTCTTTGATTTTTCTATAAACATTGGCAATCCAATGTACCATGCATTTTTTTGTTCTTTTATTTCATTCAAAGCTTGGCAAATCAATTCTTCATGCTCCTGCGTTATGTTCTTGCTAAAAAAAAACTGAGGACTTGTCCAAATTGACTAATTGTTCTAAGTAATGACTGTATAATCTAGTAGGACTTTTATCTTTCTTGCCTATTCCAAGTCTGCTTCACAAAAGAAAAGTAAGTTATTTGCAAATAATAAATGAGTGATCATGGGTTCATTTTTGCTCACCCTTATGCCATGACACTCTCCCCTCCTGCTAGTTTGTTTTAGCATATTTGAGAAAGCTTCATAAATGATTAAAAAGAGATGTGGTGAAATAGGGTTTCCTTGCTTAATTCCCCTTGATAGATGAATAAAGTCACATTGTTCCCCATTTATGTTTATAGACGAGGTTGAGGAACTAATCTATTTCATTATCCACTCAATAAATATATTGAAGAATCACATTTTCACTAGCACTTCACATAGGAAATTCTATTCTACCATATCATATACTTTTGCCATGTCAAATTTTAAGATCATAAACCCTTTTTCTCTTTTTTGAGAGAGTTTAAGGAGTGTATACACTGATGAGTTATAACTACATTATAAATAATTTATCTCCCTAGAATAAATGCAGATTGACTAGGACTAATACACTTAAGGAGGCAATTTTTTTATCCTTTCAACCAAAATTTTAGACATGATCTTAGACACTACATTGCATAGACTGATTAATCTGTAGTGTGAGATTGAACTGGAGTTTTTAATCTTTGGAATAAGGGTAATTAAGGTATGATTTACCTGTTTGAGCATTTTCCTGTGGATAAAAAAATCTTTTACAGCATTATAATTGTTCACACTAATCACATTCTAGTAGTGCAGAAAAAATAGATGGTTCATACAATTTGGTCTAGGGTCTTTGTTAGGATGCATTTGGAATAGGGCTTTTTTGATTTCTACCTTATCAACTGGCTTTGTCAATCTTTGGTTCATTGCTTTTGTAATGGACAGTGGTATACCTTCTAGTACCTCTTGATAGTGTTGTGGTTTTGAAGTTGTAAAAAACTGTGTATAAAAATTGACTATCTCTTCCTGCACCTCATGTATAGCCACACATTCTTCCCCATTTACTTTCACAAGTCTCTCTATACTATTAGTTCTCCTTCTTTGAGTTGTGCAAGCATGAAAGAATTTTTTGTTTTTATCCCCTTCCTGCAGCCATTGGATTATGGACTTTTGTCTCCAAAGCGTTTCTTCATATTTATAAGCATTGTGTAGGTTTGCCTTCAACTTAACCTAAGCATTCCCGTCTCTGGTACCCCTTTGGCTACTAAGCTTTTCCATTTGCGTTTTGATCTTTTTGATTTGCACAGTTGAATTCATCTCCTGCCCCTTACTTTACTTCAACAGTTCTTCCCTACACTGTCTAATTTTTTTAGCAACTTTGGTACATGGGAGTCCCTTTTTGTTCATTACTCCATGCTTTTTCCACTATTTTGTCCACTCATTTCTTGATCCACCTCTTATTAAACACAAACCTTCTTTTTGTCTTTTGGCTTTAGGTGCTGTGTCCAATAGTATTAGTGAGTGATTTGAGAAATGCATCTCCACATTGTACACTTTGGCTCTATGAAATTTGAGTAACCAGTTAGGGCCTCCAAAAAATCTGTCCAGCCTATCCTCTACATAACCTTCACCCTCTCTATTATTAGCCCAAGTAAAGTTTTTAACAATAAAGCCTATTTTTCCCATTTTCATTTTTCTTATGAAATCTCTAAATAACATAAAACTGGCTTCAAGTCTTTTCCTTCCCATTTTTTCCTTAGACTGAGCTACTACATCATTGAAGTTTCCTCTAAGAACTAACATTGACCTCATTTTTGTCTTTCTTTTTCCAAATAGGCCCATAGTTCCTCTCTAATTCTAGCATTACTATTAGCATACACAAAAATTGTCCAAAATTTATGGGAATCCTCAGTTAATTCACATTCCATTTGTACACAAAAACTTGTAGTGATGATGCTAATCACTATTATGTCTTCAGACCAGCATACCAATAGACCTTTTCTAGTCCTAATTGGTTCCACACATATCTACTTATTATGGTATTTTTGCGTTCTACAAACTATTGCAATGAATGCTCTCTTCTTCTTAGTCTCAAAAATGAACATTAGTTTTGGGCAGTGGGATCTTATAGCCTCCCTCGATTGAGAAATTGTGGAGTAGAGGGTTCTTCCAAATCTCTACAATTCTACACACATACCTTTATTGTTCCCTTTGGGACCATTTAAGGCTGGTACCCTTCACCTCAACTTCTTCTCATTTTCTTTGTTCTACTAATTTCAATCTTTTCTTGCTTATATTATCATCCTTTTCTGAAATTGACTTCTTATCTTGAAGGCTCCATCCTCTTTTATAGCTTACTAGAGTTGGGCCCTTTGATCTCAGCTCATTTATACCAAGTTTTTGCTATTCCTATTCTCCTCCCTTTCCATCTTTAGCTTGCTTCATGATCATCACTTTTTACACACCATGGGATCTTACTCTTATATATTGTACCCTGCAACTAGGCACACATAGCTTATTGGGACAATAATAAGTTCTAGGTTTTGATTATTTTGGTCTTCAGTTACCCTATTCAGACTCCTATCTATCTCCATGGAATTCAGCTAGCATATGTTCTTCTCTTTTCGCATCAGACCTTCCTCAACATTCTAATGTGCTTGCTCCACTTCATCTTTTGTGGTTGAATATATCTCATCACCATTTGGCCATCTTCCAACTGCATGACCACTTCTTTCCCTCCTCAAACTACTCTCTAGATTTGACTTGTATCATATTACTTCTACCATTATTTTCTTTACTTGCATTTGTGTTACCATTTTTTAGTAGCCAACTCACATATGGTCCTTGCATCGCCTCATCTGCTTTTGGCTCTTTTGCATTTTGGTCATTGAGAACAGTTTGAGCTCTTCTAGTAAAGTTTATTTCTTTCTTTTTGTTTTTTACTTTCACTTTTAACCCCTCCAGCTTTGATCCACTCTCGATATTGGCCCTCCCTTATTACATTTTTCTTTGATCCTCTCTTCTAAATTTGCATATTCTCTCTGAATGGCCAACTCTCCCAAAACACAGACAAAATACAGCTAATTGTTCACACTTAAAGTCTACTCTATTGGATCTATTGTTTAGTTTTAGCATGGTACCTCTTAGAAGTGGCTTCTCTAGGTCTATTGAAACTAATAATTTCATATGCCTCTTTTTATTGCTTATATTTTTAGGCATTATAACATCATGAACTTTGGGGAGAAGCTTACCTATTTTGAATCCCTCTTCACTAGTCATCTAGAGATTATGTAGGTTCCAGATCTGAATCTAAATCTCCACCATATGGAAGCTTTCATCTTGGATCTTCATATTTTCTGACCACTCATTCAGGATGAGCTACTGTTGATCAAAGGTTCAACCCCTTCCTTGCAGCACCTTGAATTTATCTTCTTGAGTTCTATAGACAAACTGATAGTGGTTAGATCGCAACCCCTTTACTTCAAAAGGTTCCTTGGTTGGCCATATGGCTTCCATTGTGTTCTTTAGCCCCGTGAAGTTTGCTTTCTTCTTCCCAAAAATTTGCCCCATCAAACTCTTGCTACATTCTTCTCTACTTTCTCTGATATCAAATTCCTCCAATTCCACTCATTCTTCTTCCTCTTTTGAAAGCTGGATTCTTTACAGCTAGCCTGCCTGACACCTCCTTCTCAAGGCTTGAGATACCGCCACTGTCCATCAACTTAGCGATCTTTTGTCAAAGATTGACTAGCCTGAAAAAGATGTCAAAAAGATTTGTGAGCTTATATTGAATGCTACTAGTTGAATCTAGTCTAAGGGTTTGGATTGATTAGTTTGGATAAACCCCAGGCTGCATTTAGGGATTATGTTTGGATATGGGGGACATTTTGAAATCAAAGCCTTACTTTTGCAAAAATTGAATTCAGACAACAATATTATTAAATAATAAATGAAGAAGTTGGATCGTGTATTAAAATTAAGGCAGATCTATTGATTATATTAATTAGTTTATATGGCTTTTGGATAGCAATGCCTCTATGAAGGGCACCAACATTCTCTCACTTCTAATGAAAAACTTTGTACTCCAAGGGAGACTCTCAATTACTTTGATAGCTAAGTTTTCTTATCATTAATAGTTGAAAATTATATTTTAGCATAAATTCTCCAGTGATTTTTTAGATGTTGGTGTTAGTGTTAGAGCAATAATTCACTAGCTAGAGAAAAAAAAAAATTGTTTAGCCAAAATCACCCTTCAAGACAACATTCAATATCTACTCTAGTTGACCTCGATTAAGTGAATAAACCCATTCAATACCAACACTTTTAGCAATTCTAAACCACTTTCACCATTTCACCCGGGATTCTCCACAAAGAATGTTGGAATCTCAATTGCATTATAGATAGAATTGCAACGATTGGGGTCAAAAGGCAAGTTAGAGTTTGTTTACTAGTTTGATGAAACCCACCCTAAGCAACTTTGATTACCATTTCTTGATAGGCAAAATTGTTTGAAAGCCCCAACATTTTTTCAATGTGTAGATGTTGAGACCTATTATGACACGGATGCCATCGAAATCACAATGAAAAAATATTCTATGTATCCATTGAATCATGAAGGGATACAATTAGAAAGGATAACCTTTAAATTAGGGGAGACAGTCCATGTATATAATAGGGAGCAATAAAAAGAAATTATGTAATTGACTTACTGTACTAAAAATAAAAATGTAATAGATGTATGTAATATTTTTTCACAAAGTAGTCCCTTCTCCTGGTGTGATTCCATTAAATGAATGTTGCAATATAAATTGAGACAATTGACAAGCATTTTCTCGATATGGAAGGGTGATAGAAACAAAGATACATCTATTGTCAGCAATTGATGTCGGTTTACTTTTGAAAGTGATAAATATCTCTTATTAGAGATGGCAAGAATACCGGCGTTTAACCCCTACGGGAGGCGGGTGACGAGGGAGAAAAACTCTCCCCACCCTACCTTGGCACTTGTCCCATTTACCGGCATTAATTTTATATATATATATATATTTGTATTTGTATTTTAATAAATATATTATTTGTGTATATTAGTAAATATATTACTTTTAGAATCTATAAGTTAGTGATATTTACCCTTTACATATTCTAATATGTAAATTAGTTCTAATCTGTAATCTTGATAGCGCATTTATTCTAAACACAAGACAATACCAGATTAAATATAGTGATATTTACTTTAACATATTCAACTACATTATAGAAAACCATTTACAACAAGAAGTAGTTGTTTTCCTTGTACTTTTTCTAGAATCCCACAAGAAGTCGATTATACAAATTATTATTTCACTAAGAAGTGGAAAAAAAATAATTAAAAGCAACTAATCCAACACGAAGCGTGCTGTTTTAATTATTAACCGTCAATCAACTTGCATGTTTATCTTGTAAACAAAGTGATATTGCATTGTGCTTTTGTCTTTGTAGACCCCATTTAAATTCTTTTGTTCGGTTGCGCCCAATTGTTCATGCTTTTTCTCATTAACGCTGTCGGATTAGCCACTCAAATTTTTCAAAAGGGATTAACAAAGACAACTTCTCTTGTTCATCATGCTTACTTTGTCGAGTATTCCAATTCTACTTCACCAAAAACAATTAATAGAGCATATAACAAATATATGGAATCAAATTAAGCTTTTAATATACCATCCCAATTACACTAGCATTCTCCGCGTGTCATCATCTCTTAAGAATATCCACGTGGTTATAGTGTAGGGCTAATTAGACATCAGTTTAAGGTTTTCCATTGATTGCATTGCATCTGTAGGTGTGTGGATATTTAACTATGTGTATGCGCGTATTGATTTGACAAGATTCTTTCTTCAAAGTTAAGCTGGGAGTGGGATGGAGATGAGATGAGTGACCACCACTGGCTTTGTTTATAATTTAATGACCAAAAAGTGCAGATCTGTGGAACATGAAAGCACGAAAGTAAAAGTGGGAAAAAGCTAGAAAAGATTTGCGGGTCATAGTTGGGGGCACATGAGAAAGCCATTCCATTGATTGCTTGCCTGCTTGCTTCCTGAGCAGGATTGGATTTGAATCAACTGCCCCCACATAAAACCCTTTGCTTCGTTTTGAATGGTGCTAGGGATACTCACTAAGTACTTGGTTTTGAATGGTGCAAGGGATACTAAACAAATCTACGTAGTTCCTTGTGGAATTTTGCTAACCACATCATGCTAATCACTTCTTCAAAAAGTTTATTTTTAAAAATTTTCTTTGCTTTTAAAAAATAATTCACTTTTGGATAGAAGTCTTATATTATCATTATTAATAATGATTATGTATCACTTACACTTCATAACTAAAAAAAATGTTATACTAAATTTAAATTAGATTTTTTTTTTAAAGATAAAAGAATCTGTGTATGTATGAGTTGTGTTTCAAAACATATTTTTACACTTTTTAATATAATTATTGTGAAATAAAAGATGTGTTGAAAAGCATAAAAATTGTCTTTAAAAATGTAAAAATACATTTTGAAACGCAATTCAAATGTATTGACATTTTTTACGATTTCAAAGAGAATAATATATGAACGAAAAACAATAATATTGATCTAAATTTTATGATTTCAAAATCGAAGTTTTAATTGATTTGTTGTTCCACCTAGTGATGTGTTTTTTTTTTTTTTTTTACAACCAAAAAAAAAATTAAGAAAATAGGAAAGATAAAAAAAAATCTTTCCACAGATCATAAAGAATATTAGATTTCTTTTATTTATTAAAGAAAAGTGAAAAGGTATTTGCACAGTGTGTTTGTAACCGAGGAGCCATGTGTAACCATGGATGATTGGCCACCTTTGGATACTTAGGTGAATGCCACAACACACGCACTCCTAGTTGAAATCCATGTTCACCATATGGCAAGAATGTGATTTTCCAGCTGGAGGAAATGAAGATTTCAATTTACAAGAAAGTAAAAATGAAAAAAAATACGCAAATGCTTTTCAAGTTTAATTAATACAGAATAATATTAGATAATAATAAATAATAAAATAAGGGTTAAGGAAAGTTAGCATAATAAAAGATATTCTTGAAAATTGGATTTTGCCAATAATTACTCAAAGATTTTGGTTCCTCTTTATAAATTGTAGTTCTATGATCATTTACCATATTCTCCTATTGCTTTTTTTGTTCTTTACTTCTATTATTTCCTTTGTCCTAAAAAAATTCAGTTTCAATAAAAAAAAATTTATTAACAAAGTATACTTGTGAAATTCGAGGACATTTTTGTCTGAAGTTCTTATATCATGCATACTGATATTGACAATAAATAATTAAAAATTAAAAATACAAATGAAAAATTTTATATTTAGTCATATTGCATTATACCTTATAAATTAAAAAAAAATCGTATCAAATGAAAAATAGACTTTTTCTTGAAAATATTATTTTAACAAAAAGAAACATGTAACACAAATTAAGATATACATTAATTGTTAATTAATACTGTATATGAAGTACCTAAAAGTGGCTGCCAGTACTGCAATTTCCCTTTTTCCTTTTAAATTTATTTATTGTGTAAAGAGAAAGAAGAATCATCAAAACTAAAGGGTTTTCCATGTCCATATATAAAAAGTTGGAAGCTAGCCAAGTAGAGGAAGAGTTGAGTTGTGCTCAAGAGCAACTTAATTAGCAGGCGGGAGGACTGGGCAGCCTTGGAAGCTAGTTCAAACTAGTGGAAAGGTTGTTTTGTAGAAACTGCAAACAAATTAAATTTACACACACAAATCAAGCCAAGAAAAGGGAAAAGAAAAAAGAAAGGAAAACAAGATGGCTCGTGGAAAGATTCAGATGAAGAAGATTGAGAACCCAGTTCACAGGCAGGTGACCTTCTGCAAGCGCCGAGCAGGGCTTCTTAAGAAGGCTAAGGAGCTGTCTGTGCTGTGCGATGCTGAAATTGGCGTCGTCATTTTCTCCGCCCATGGAAAGCTCTACGAACTAGCCACCAAAGGGTTGGTTTACCATATCATCTCTCCTTAAATTTATCTCTCTTGTTTTTATTTTTTACGACATAATATATACATACTATATATGTATGTGCACTGTGTGCATGTGCATGCATGTGAGTAAAGTGTGTGACAACTCTCTGCTTAATTACTACATAGATTTTGATTTATTAGGGCTATATTGATCCTTTCTATGTTTCTCATACCAACAAATATTTGATTATGAATCTATTGATATCACTTGTTAGTTGGTTCTCTTAAAATTCATAATCTAGCTAGGAAGCTACTTTATTTATTACCAAATAGTTTTGAATTGGATACTCGAGTTTTTTAACACCTCTACCCTCGTATATGTCAAATATTTAGACATGCCTGATCTAATGATCTGAACCTTTGTTTTGAACATTACAATTAATTCATCGGTAAAACTTCGTCCTCTGTGTACTTGGGTCTACATAAGTACTAATGAGAATCAATAACATGCTTCTTTTTGTGGTATATATATTTTTTGAGAATAGAACTATACTTACTCGTGGTTTTTTTTTTTTCTAAATTCCCTATGAATAACTAAAGAACCATGCAAGGCCTGATTGAGAAGTACGCGAACATTAGCCGTGGAGGAGCTCAGGGTGAACAGGCCAAAGATAAGGAAGAACCTCTGGTATGTATACCTGGCTCCACGCATATTGCTTAGAATAATTTTTTTTTTTTTCCAACTTTGTTATTGAGAGTCTACATCGAAATTATATAGTCATGACATTTGTGCAACTTTAGATGTGAGAAGTGCAATTAATAATTGATTCAATTCCTTGTCGGTATATTTAGTGCAAATTATAATGTCAGGAATCAGATGCTGGTGCTAGTTTTAGTATTATATATGCATACTGTGTTAAAATGTACGTCTACCAGACTACCACGTTTCCATTTTGGTCACTTTTTGGGGACAGAATTTGTGCATGCATGCATGGTATGTGGTGTTAATCTCTCCCTTGGAAAAGGCAACCATATATTATTGAAGAATTTGCCCTTCGTTTCCTCCATTGTTCACTGAAAATGCCCTTTTCACATTGATATGTATAAAGAAATTGGTGAAGCAGAAAACGTTCAAAGGCTGCAAGGGTTATAAGGTTCAATTAACAGAGTCAATTATCTGGGAATGATTAGTAATAGCCTACTAATCACTCAGTATTCCCTTGTGTGCAAAGGATACATACCACTGTCATATTTTAAAGCCTTGGCTATGCTTCAAACTTGAACAATTTTTTGTTTTTTAATGATTGATAACATCAACTCTAATATATTTTCTGAATTTTCACCATGCCATAAAGTGCTCCATTTGCTAGTTTTAATTGATGATCTTGGAATTATATTTCATAATGAACTACTCAATTGACCAATTTCTCAATGGCGAGGTTGTTACCTTGTTACACTTTTACCCTAAACTATTTAACTCTAATTTGGAGAATTTCCACCTTAAATTTTTATCTAGCAGTATTCTGACTTGGTCCAATCACCAAATTTAGAAATGAATTTTTAGCTAGCAGTATTCTGACTTGGTCCAATCACCAAATTTAGAAATGAGTTGAAATTGTAGAAAATATTCATTAAATTCAGCCATCACTTATAGGATATATAAGTTTCTAATTTCGTGCAGTTCTAATAAGTTGACTTGGTTCTAATTCATGCACATTAAAATTTAGTAAAACTATCAATACACATCAGGTGGTTAGTAGCTAACTATTCCCAAGATCCCCCACATGTGGGAGTTACTATCTTTGTTATTAATACTCTCTACGGTTTAAGAAAAACTATTAATACTCCCTTAATTTAAAATTAGAGGAAACACCCAAAATCATCCTCCACATTTCAACGAATAATCTTTTTCATCCTCCACTTTTAAAATGGGAACAAATAGTCCTTCGAATTTCAAGGACCAAAATTTGAAGGAAAATTTCAAGACTAAACGTTCCCGTTTATGAAATTTGAAGAACTAAAAGTTCCCGTGTATTTCACAAATAGTGCCAAAAGTTTTGATTTATGAAATTTGAAAGACTATTTGTTCCCGTTTTAAAAGTGAATGATGAAAAAGATTATTTACTGAAATGTAGAGGACGATTTTGGGTGTTTCCTCTTAAAATTATCATAGAAAAGTAAGAAAAGACTCAAATACTTATCAATTTACTAAACTTAAAATGTAAATAAAAAGGTGGAAAAGTTGACATTTAATCATAAATATTATATGATGTTACTAGTTTAAAATTTGATTGAAATTTTATAATTTTTCTTTAATTTGTATTTTTATAGTTGTTTCTTTGTGTACCAATTTTTTTAACCCTTAAATTCAAATACAAATACATAAAAATATATATTTACTCAATTATATACAAGGAATATTTTGCGTTTCTTTAGATGTTGTAAGTGTAGTTTTATATGAAATAATTAATGAAAAAAGGTTATAGATGAAGATAGTACCATGTTTATATATATATATATATATATGTAGATAAAAGTTGCAAGTGTACTTTTTGGGTTGACATCATTATTAGGGATTAAATCTTAAAGTTTGAGCAGTTTATGGAAGTATTAGTATTTTTTTTTTAAATGGTAGAAAAATATTAGCAATTTTATCAAACTTGAAGGAGGTAGGATTCAGAAGTGTTTATCCATAAATTAATATAATTACATAAAACAATAAACAGATATATTATGTCGGCGGTGAGGGGCTGGGGGAGCACAAATAACTTGGTACTAAGAATCCCCTCTTTTTCTTTTTTTTTTGGTTAAATTTTCAAAAGGGAGAGCAATGTTTGCATAATATCAAATTTGGCCCTTTTAGCAAATATTTATTATTTAACCCATTCAAACAAATTCATGACATAGAGCAAATTAAGGTCAAAATAATGCAAATTAAATAACTAACTTAGCTATTATGTGATAATTAATAGCCTACAAAAATAATCTAATTGAATTCAGTTTAGTGTCGCTATTCTAAGCATATGTAGGAGTATTGCAGTACAATTATGTTTTTAATCATATTACCTCAATTCAAGAAAATTGTATATGAAGTCTAATCATGTATATTGGTGACTAGTTTTTGGTGACCCACGCAAGTTGGCAAGTTGTGGGTGCCCTAATATGTAGCAAATATAATGTATTATAATCTCCTTTAAAATGTTTTATATGGATAAAGAAAAAATAAGTTTCATCCTTTTAAAAATTTAAATTCTGATTTAATAAAATTTAAAATGCATTATTAAATATACAACTACAACTCTAAAAAATATTAATTAAAGTTGTTATTGAAACTATAAAGTTATTATTTTTTATAGTTGCAATAAGTTTTGATAATTATCTTAATTTCCATCAACAAGTTAAAAGCAAATAAATAAATAAATAAATAAAACCTTACACAACTGAAGCAGGAGTAAGAAAAAAGAAGGAAAAAATAGAAATATATTGAAATTTCAGAAGTAAAAATAGAAGGAATGAAGAACTATATTAAAAAATTATTAATTTTTTAGTCTAAATTTAAATCAATTGTCTTCAATTTATTTTTTTAAAATAAAAGAAATAAAAAAAATTCAAGTCTATTTGAAATATTCACAAGACCAAATAAAAGCAATCTCAAAATTTAAAAAAAAAAAAAGAAGTAAAACACAAGTATATCTTGTTTTAAATATTAAAAAAATAATAAAATTCATCAAAAATTATAGTACGATATTAGCATTCTTTTGTTTAACCAAAATTTGATTAATATATACCAATCAAATTTACTAATTAATTTTAGAATTTAGAGTAAAATTTGATAAAAATAATTAATATTTTATAATCACAAAATATTAGAGCTATATTAGAATTATATATTAGTAGATGATTATTCATTGTAAATAAAGATAATAATTATAAGTATATTTATATATGAATTAAAATTGGATAGAAATTTAATAATACTCTTATATTACTATCCAATGTTTAATAGAATTCTTACATTATTAATTTTTATAGTAATTAATTTTCATGTCTCTATTGTTTTACTAATATTTTTAATTAATTAAAAGAGTAAAAAGACAACAATATTCTTTAAAAAGAATATAATAATTACTTTGAAATTGACCGACAAACTTTTTCGTTTATATAATAGAGATATTGACTTCAAATTGTTATTGCATACTTGTAGTATTTGTGAAATGATATGAACAATTTGGGATTAAAACTTGATAATCAATTCTCGGCTTCATTCTAAGGGGCCAATTTGACTAGCTTTAAAATTTTGAGGATTGAACACATTTTTTTTTAGTTTGAAGGCTAAACAAATTAATGTCTCTGAAATGTTTATAGACTTCTGGTAGCTTGAAGGCTAAACAAATTAATGTTTCTGAAACGTTTATGAACTTCTAAAGTAATTAATTTATCATTTTGGTAGTTTGAAGGTTAAACAAATTAATGTTTCTGAAATGTTTATGGACTTCTAAAGTAATTAATTTATCCTTAATTAATTTCATTCCATGTACACCTGTATCTAAGAAGAACACCAAATACAACTTTTTCTTCACTTTTTTTTTTTTTTTGCTTCTTCATGCTTTTATACTCATCATACCAGCATGTTTCAATCAATTTGAATTTTGGATGTTTTATACCACTCTTTACGTACTACATCCTTTACCACTCTTTAAATTATGCTTTCTGTCTTTTTATTTAATGCAAAAGATAATCAATTAAAATTTCAAAAATATTATATGTTTTAAATCCTAAACCCAATAAAAAATATAAATTACAATAAATCAAAAAATTGGAAAATACAATTATTTGATTTAATTCATTTTTAATAGTCATAATATGATTATCTTAAGATGATTCTTTTATCGATCGATATCCCTATTATACCTATAATATCTTGTACAATCATGAAGAAGAAAAAAATAAATTATTAATTATTAACATTACGATCAGGTAAGGAATTTCAATAATGATCACATTAAATGGTCATATATATTCAGTTGCATTGCATGAACTCATTTTAGAACATATTACCTTCAATAATTAATAACAGTACTTTTCTCAGAACCCCAAAGAGGAGATTAACAAGCTCAAGCAAGAGATTGAAGTACTCCAGAAAGGTCTAAGGTAAAAGAAATTTCTTCTCTGTTTAATTTTGGCTGTAAATATGTATAAATATGTTCATAAGGTAAACATAATTTCTCCGATGCATTGGGGTCAACTAATGATTTTATTTTATTTTATTTTTTGGGGTGGGGGTTGGGGTACATAACATTTACTAGGAAAATAAATGATGTTTGCCAAACTCTATGTAATTTCATAATCAAGAGGACAAAATTCTTGACAGCATTTATAAAAAGAAGTACATTGCTTATTTGTTCACTTTAGTTGAATAACTCATTCAAGAATTGTTTTTTTTCAGTCTATAAGAATTAACAAAAAAAAAACAAAAGTGAAAATCCCTAATCAAATATGTTATACGTAATATGGTTAGATTTGCAGGAAACTGGATATAAAGTTATGGAACAAATTGAATTAATCTATTTTGGACAAATTAAGTTTATATTAAAAATTCACATGCACATTGGTTTCTTCCGAAGATGTCAAGATTATCAAATCAATTTTGACTAGCACATACTTATTGAGTACTTAATTAGAGGTTTGAAACTAGGAGACATTTATATTTGTGTAATTTATTTTGGTATATGTCTTTGTGCGCAACTTATGTAGTTGTGAATATTATATACTTGTCCATTATTTCATCAGAATATTATATTTTCACTCAAGTGAAGTCTTACTTGAGAAAAAATTATTTTTACCTTATGTGATTAGATCCTTACGCTAAAAATAAGAGTTTAAATCATTATTCTGGCGAAAGTTACTAAAAATAGGAGTACATAAATAGGGTGTTATGGATGTCTCATTTTGTTTGTAACGCATTTTATTCACGAAAATTTGTTTCCTAATGGCAATGATCTCATGAGTAATCCTTAAGACATTTGTTTAGGTACATGTCTGGAGAAGCAGGGACAATGACCTTAGATGAACTAGATGTACTTGAGAAACATCTTGAAATTTGGATATGTCATATACGTTCAGCAAAGGTAAAAGTTTAATGTCATAATACTATTACATTTTACATGCATGTCAAATTTACAAATTATGATTTAATTGCACCCCATTGTGAAACGTATATCATGAAAATTGTTTGATTAAATAACAAGGGATTAATGGATAATTTATCATATTATGCAGATGGATATCATGTTTCAAGAGATCCAATTGCTGAAGAACAAGGTAAAATTAATTTCCCATTTTTATTTATGCTAACTAACAAAACCTTTTTATACATGAGCAAGATCTTCTATTATATGTCTTATATTTGAAAAATTATTGCATGTATTTGTGGTATCCTTGTTTTTAGTACAACAAGTATATCACAAAAAAATTTTTATACTCATTCATGTAAATATGCTATCACCTTTATATGTCTATGACTGTATAATCTTACGTGATTTAGTATATGAATGGAATATTTTCTCTTTATATTTTGTCAAGCATCGAAGACTAATTTGTTTAATACTTGTTGTAGGAGGACATACTCAAAGCAGCTAACAAGTACTTACAAGAAAAGGTAATTTCAAAATGAAATGTGGAAATTACTTCTTTTTTTTTTTTGTACTCATAACCCTCTTTTAATTAATTTAATTTCCAAATGAAATTTCTCTAATTAACTGTTGGTTTAATTTTGCAGATGGATCAGCAGTATGGTATTACTGGAATGGTACCAGCAGCGGTGACTACTAACTTTCCATACCCACTAACTATACAGAACGAAATTTATCAGTGTTAAATGCTAGGTTTTGCCAAAGCAATCAACAATAATATTGTAAGAATGGGGGCATGGCATTACTGTATGATATTGTAGTAATAACTTGGAATTAAGTAGTGTTTCATCTTCAGACTGTTTGTATTTCTTAGCTAAGATTGGCTATAAAATCCATAAAATAAGTTTGCTTCTTGCAAGGATACAATTTGGAAATATTCATCTTTGTGTAACTATTTCTGTTAAATCAATTGTTTCATATTCATGGTTTGTTGTCTATATTTGCGTGCTTTATTTTATTTTTATTTTTAAAACCGTCATTGTCTGGCCAGTAAACTTGGTTATCCTTTCATTAGAAAATACTACCTTATTTTCAAAAAAAAAAAGAGAGTCTATTTTTGATTTAGTACAACTTTCTTTTTTAAATTACAAGATACAACACACTTAGTACATTATTGGGTTATACATTATTAACATTAGGTTAGTATAAGAATTTTACACAAAAAGTGGACTCTTTTCTCAAATAAACAAAATTTTTGAAATTAAATTCTTTTTTTAGAACAGAGAAAAGAAAAAACATGTATGATAGAAAAGTGAAACATTAGTATTACCTCTCTCAAAATCAAAGATGAGTAGAAGACGTTTATCATACCGCTCTTAAAAATATTACTCTACACTACTAAGATGTATTGAATCTTAAATTACATATTTGTGCCCTATCTGAATACATTAAAGACCTAGTACATTTTATCTTCTAAACGTTAGGCCTTGTGTTTAGCCCATTGTGTCCAGCCCATGTAGGGCTCTGTACACATATTTTTTGGTTTGCTGTGTGAAGAAAGATAGAATAATACCCGCTGCTAGTGAGAGGAATAAAAATTTCCTTTCCGTCCAGTTTTGATCCAAATGATGATTAGAGGTTGATTCGTGGTCCAATTAAGCTGAAGTTTTGTTGGTAGGATTTTGATTCCTTGTTCTTTAAACTGTACGGTCATTTTTTTATTTGAATTTTTATTAATTTGTTTTTGGATCAGTTTTGGAACTGCTGTGTTTTGGGTGAGATTTCGCCATCTTCTTCTTGGGTTTGCTTTGATATAGCTTGTTTTTGCTATAATCGTTGATTCCATTATTTATGGAGATTGTGGTGCTCATATGTTGAGTTGGAATTAGGTTTTGTACCTAAAATTATATAGTAAAAATTTGAGTGGACTCCGAGATCGGTCTTGTGGTTTTTTATCCTTTACATTGAGCGAGTTTTTCACATTAAAATTGTGTTGTGTTGCTGTTGCCAATTTTTAATATATTTTAATTGTGGTTAAATTGCTATTTTGTTCGTATTTAATCATTTTCTCGTAAGTTCACAATCATTTTCTCGTAAATTTACAAGAGTGAGGAATCGTTTTCCCAACACTAAACATTCATTTTATGCGGATCATTTGGTTCCTTCTAGATTCAGGAGGAGAGGAATGTGACGAGGAAACAAGTGTATGAGAACACATGCATGCTAATTAAACCAAAATTATGGATGTACTAAGCATATAATCAAAGTCCACTATGATTAATTTATTCTTAATTATGCATATTTCTCCGTAGTTGTTTTACTCTATAACAATTTTGCATTGACTAATTAGTAAAAGAATAACAATTGGGGATGCATTGTAGAAAAGATTTGTAGAATTTAGTCTCCTCCATAATGTAGGTCATAGATTTACGGGACTCGTGTAATTTGTATATTAAAAAAGAAAAAAAAAAGGGGGGGAAAAGCATGAATTATGAACAGTTAATAAATCCCAACAACCAAATTCAAATATTAGTTATGCAGAGATTAAGGATCATACAATCCAATCATATGGGGAGGAGTGAAAATTGTTATGGATACGGAAAAAAAAAATTAATGGGCAAATATAAAAGAAACAAAGATTTATAGGGGCTTATCAAAATGAAAGGAAAATTGGAGGAGTGAAAAAATTTCAGGATATTAGAAAAATCCATGAAGACCGATGTAGATGAAAAATGCTTATGCAATCAAAGATTATTGAAGAATCAAAGGTTTGGATTTTTGAGGTTATAAAGATTGGGGGGACGTTAGTGTCACATAATTAATGGAAGCAATTTTTATTTTTAATTTTTTTTTTCACATTCGTTAGCAATGGCACCTTGAATGACTTTTTTTACACAAATATTGTAATTTTAATAAAAATTTAAAACTATTTATATTTTAAAATTAATTCCAATTCAAGAAAAAGTCCATGTAAGGATGTTACTTATAAGCAATCTCACCCAGGGGTTAATTAGTAAGCTTGCCCTGATAGGTGTCATGAAAATTTCATCAACGACGTCGTTCTTTAGTAATTTAATGGATCTTCAACTCCCCTCATCAATTCTTTCGTGCTTAGATTCACACAACCTTACTTGATTTAAGAAATAGGAAGAGTTTGCACAAATTAAAATAAGCAACAAGGCACAAACGAAATTACAAGCCAAAAAACGGCTCAACATTGAATTCAATCACTAAAACGAATTACAAAGAACCAAACTCTTAAGCTTGCAGCACAAATTTCCCAAACTCAATTCTGTGGAGTTTTTGCCTTGCTTGTAGCACACAAAGGTAATGGTGCAATTGACAGCCCCAACTGCTAAGCAATTAACCAATGAAAACTAAGGGACATGGGTAGTGGGGCAAATCATGCATACATACAAGTCCAAATCAGCACACACAATTCTGCCAAGCCAAGACAACATTCCCACAAGTTTAGAAGTTCAGCCATCATCACTAGCTAGTTTAACTGAAATGCTTCTAAGTTTTGTGCTATGCTCAACTCATGGGTTAGCAAGTGTGCATGCCCATTGCACACTTGCAATGTAAAGTCCCACAAGCTACTTGGAACCGATGCCTCATGCACATTGCTTAGGCCAACGTCTCAAATCATAGCCAATGTCCATAAACACTTGCCCAAGTTTAAAACAAGTTCAACTCACTTCTTGGTCGATGGAGGGCTCGTTCTCACACTTCTAGTAAACCCATAAGTTACTGACACCTTAGCTCTCTATATATGTTTTGGAGTAAAAATCAAAAGTGATAGTTATAGGGAGGATTTTTTCCAAGAAGTGTAAATGAGGGTTGGCAACTCTCGATTCTTCCAAAACTACCCAAAACCCATTTGGCTTCCTTTAGAACATCAACCGACTCTCAAAGGAAGTTCAACCGCATTTAGCATTCATAACAGCTTTGACTCATGAGTCACCCGATTCGCCCGACCCGACGACCCAGTTGGTAAACTAAATTTAGTCGCCGACAAGTGATGTCAATTGATTGGAAACGACTTAGGAGTCTAACAGTAGGCCATTGATCACCAAATTCAACATAGGGTTAATTTATTGAAGTCGATTTTTTTGAAAAAAAAAAAAAACCCTCTTCTTATTTCCAAAACCCTTCCTTCTTCTTCTTCCCTCGTTCCCCCTTCCACCCTGATAGCAACCCCTAGCCAAAAACAGCACTAATAACAGCCCCAAAACAAAATAGTAACAAAAAAAAAAATAGAAATAGCAGTGAAAGAAAAAAACAAAAAACAAAGGAGAGAGGGGTTTGTTCATAAGAGGATTTGTTGGGGACGGGAGAGCGGTTACGAGGAACAAGGGAGAGAGAAGAAGAAGGGAGGTTTTTTTTTAATCTAACTAATTAATGTGAATATTTTAAAAAATCATATATGAGAAATCAACTTTAAAATTCATTTCTTATAAATAAATTTTAATATTTTGGAAACGAATTTTAAAACATCAATATTCTTTTAGTTTATTCACAAAAATTACAATATTCAATTAATAACTCCACATTGAATTTTCTTTTGTTTAACCAAATTCACAATAAGTGGCACCTTTGGGAAATTAGATTCCAAAATTAGGCAAGTTCAGGATCTATATACAACTTTCATGTATTATGTGCAACAAATGCTTTGACAAGGGATAAATTATTTCTGTCGTTCTTCAATTTAGACCTATATTTTAATTTCATCTTTAATATTTAAAAAGCTTAATTTAGCCTCTTACTTTCATAATTTAGTTCAATATTGTTTAATTAAAAAAATTTTCAAAATCAATAATTCCCCTGCTCAACACGTGAGAAGTACATATACTTTTTAAAGATAAAAGTGAAAAAAAAATTATTTCAACGCATATGAATCCCACTAAATTAGGCCAATTTCTTCTCCCTCTTATTTTACAGTTGATGTTAACAAATTAGGACCAAAATTTTTTCCCTTCCAATTTTGTTGTCCATTAGCAATGAAGGGAAACAAACCAATATTTTTTTTTCTTCGAAAAAAATTAAGTGACCCCACGTATGTGAGGACAATTTTCTTTTAAAAGTTTTTTTCTTTTGTCCTTAAAAACTATACGTGCTTATCTTACTCAAATTTGATCCATTTTTTGAAATAAACATAATTAAACCAAATTATGAAGTTAAGTGAATAAATTAAACCTTTTTGAATATTAGAGGTTAAAGTTTAGGGACTGTTTAAGTGATTTACTCTTTAATGAGTTATGGAAGTTATTCTTTCTTGTACTCAAACTCCTAAATTGGTGATGGCCTGATGGGATTACTAGTATTTTTTTTTTCTAAATTCGTTAGTTATATTAACTTTGCAAAAGTTAACAGTTACATTCAATGTCCATACATTCTGGGAATAGTATAGATTGCTTTGTAACTTACTGGAGGTCAAATTAATCTAGCTATTTCTATGTACTCTTTTGTTTTAATTAGTAAATAAATAGGAATACATTTCAAATCCTCCATTTAAAAGTTTTTCTTTTTGAAAGAAAAACTTTTAAATGGAGAACAAAAAAAATTACACATAAAGAAAAAAAAAACCATACTGAAATGAATTGAATTTACAAATTAATTGGAGATTCAAACCTTAATTTTTAAGAATATTTACAACTAGGGTCTATTGAAATGACTTGAATTTAAATGAATATAAATAGATTACTAGTGACTTTTTATTATCGTTTTTATTGGCCACCTTATATTGCCAACCATGTTATATTCTGAATTTTTTCTAACAACTTAAGCATCTAGATATTGAAAAAAAAACTTTTATTATAAATAACTCATTTTACCAAGTAGTTTAGGTCGAATTTTTTCTTGTTTTTTTCCATAAGAATGAACCACTTAAACGAGATTTGTTCTAAAAACAAATAAGATTAAATGTATCTATGTAGTCATCAATAGCTCCATGATTTTCCTCTTATACCCAAAAAATCATTATGCATCATTCGCACTGAAGAAGTCACGTATTGACTCTCTTCATTGAAATATACCAGAAAATAGGTCATGTAAAATTAAAATATCCCTTCAAAAAACTTTGATTTGTATCATAAAAGGAAAATTATATAACTCAATTCTAGCATAGAATTGTTATATTGACTAACATGCTTTTCATATCACAAAATAATAATTAAATAATAGAAGCAATCGTTGTTTAATGGTTCGACCACGTAGACATCACGTTAGTTACAAAATGATTTTATTAAAAAAAATTCATTATATGTACCGTCATTCAAAATATTAATAGTTAATTAATTATATATTAGATTTGATAGGTAAGTAATATATGAAATAAGGTTATATTACGCAAGTTTTTTCTTTTCTTTTGATAATTTTCATGTGTTTTCTCGGTTTGTGTAATTTCCAACTCATTATTTTTAACTAATACTCTATTATGATTATCAACCATCTAAAATTGTGCTAAAAGGGGGCAAAAAGTTAAGAGCAAAAAAAAAAAAAAAATCTTTCCAAAATCAATTTTTAATTTGAGTTCTGCCCATCCTCCTCACCCCCACAAAAAAAAAAAAAAGGAAAGAAAAAGAGTTTCGGCTAAAATTTTTCTTTGACCTGAAATTATTGCCTTAATTACAATTTTATCCCTATGTTCTTATGGGGTTATAAAATAACTCCTAAAATTTCAATTATATACATAATCTCCGCCAGTAGGCGGTAAAATAGAAAAAAACTCAAAGGGGGCAAGAGATTTAGGCAGGGTTTTAATTTGTGGTTCGGAAAAGCTCAAATCTTTCTTCAATTCCTTCGTCCATGGCTTCCACACTTGAAATCGATGCCCGCGAGTAAGCTCTACCCCTTTTTTCTCCCTTTTTCCGCATATTAAGATTGCGCTTCGTTAGTTTTTTGAATGAATTTAAATTTATGTTTTTTGGTTCTGGAGATGACTATGGACTGATTAAAAACTAACCTAATGCGTTAGAAATTTTAATGATTTTCGCTCTAAATTTTCTTTATGCCGTCAAAGTTGGGTTTTTTTCAGTTTGAAGTATCATTTTCAGCTGAAGTTGTCAGTTTCTAAACCTCTTTGTTTTTTAGGTAAACTGATGAAATTTATAGTTATTTATTTTGTTTCTAGAAAATAAAACGAAACCTAAAGTAGTTTAAGCGTTTTGGCTTGCTGCAGGTTAGTGTCTTTTAGGGCCTCCACAAATGGGGTTCTGAATGATGGGATTGTTATTATCTTTTTATTTTGAATTAATTAAAAACGTTGATTGCTTCGATACCAATGAAATTGCGTACCATTCTTATTATAGCTAATTGAAAATGTAGCTATTTCTGCTTTTGTTGGTGCTCAAATCTTAATGAAGAAGAATGGGCGTTTTCTTATTGCTGTTATTATTTTTAAAATGTTTGAAGTTCTATGCTTATTCTTATTGAGGCTTATTAAGTTAGACAACTAGACTTTTTGAAGTAAGAATATAGTGTAGCTCTTAATTAGGAATAATATAAATACATACATATGATCACGCATTTAAGTTTTGACAGTTTGTGGATTATAATGACGCTAAGATTTGGAGAGTAAAATTGGTCAAGAATATTTCTTTTTGATTAATTTCAGTTGCCTGTTGATTATGAGGTTCAATTCTTGTGGTTAACATTCCTGGTCTTGTCCAGAGATAGATGTGGGCCCAGAGGAATTTTGAGCTTGATGGGGGTATTTTGGCTGCAGCTTTGTTTAGAATTAGGATTCGAGAAAATTTATTCTGAATGATTATGAGTTGCTTAATTTCTCATGAGATGGACTGTATGTTGACGAATATGCATCTGAGACCAAAGCGCTTTCCTGTTTCAGACAGAAAAAGCATCTAAGCCTCTTCTTTTACATGTTTTTACAACTCAACATGATATTCTTTTTATGTCATTAAGAAAACTAAATCCCTGAAGTGCTGAGCTTTCCTCCTTTGGGCAAAAACTTAATCATTTATGTCAGCATGGTTTAGTGTTGGGGGTGAACTTCTTGAGGTGATGACGGGATTTTTTTGATTGCATGACCTGAAAAACGCAATCTTTACGTGTGGTATTTGTGTCATTATTTTGGTTCTCTGCCTCATACTTTTCAGCGTACCTTTCAGAAGAGTTAATTGTATTTGGTTTCTGTGATTATACAAAATAAATAATCTGATGTACCGTATGAAATAAAGTAAATCAGGTGGTTGTGCCAGATTTGGTGGAAGAGTGACTGGGAGTATGGTGAGGGAAGTTGGAAGCCTAAGCTTATCAGAGAATTCCGCATAGTGGTTAAGTTTTGCTCCTTATTAATGAACAGTTTAGGAATGCTCCTGAAGAAGTTTAACCTTCACTTGTGAAAAGTGATGTCCTATTATGATGTCCAACATTGTATATCTCTGATCAGAGAGGTCTTTCTCATAAAATTTCGACATGATTAGAGGGCTGTTTGGGTTCTTTTCTAAAATTTTATCTGGGGACTACTCTAATTCTTTACTAACTGAAATCCTCTATTCAATTTGATTTGTTGCTGGCAGCTTGCTGACGGGTAGAGTTTGGATGTTGTATACCATTCTATTTTCCTACTGAGTTTCAGATTCAGTTAAAGAAAATGATGAATCTAATTCTTATTCTTCATCTTGCAGTGTAGTTAAGATAGTTCTTCAATTTTGCAAAGAGAATTCCTTGCATCAAACTTTCCAAACACTACAAAATGAGTGCCAGGTTTCTCTTAATACAGTAGATAGCCTTGAAACATTCATTGCTGATATTAATAGTGGAAGGTGGGATGCAGTGTTACCGCAAGTCTCACAACTTAAGTTGCCAAGAAATATACTTGAAGATTTGTATGAACAGGTATGCAACTCCTGACTGATGAAAAACTGCTATTGCGTAGTTTTTAGTTATGTTTACCTCTTGAATGTTTCAAATAACCTGTATTTAGAATGGATAAAAAGAAAAAATTCGAACTTTATGATTTGCAGAGATTAATGTAACCTGACTATTGCCTTTCTTATTTTTACTTTTTTGTGGGTGCTTATTAATTTTTGTTGATGTTATATAGATTGTTTTAGAAATGATTGAACTTCGGGAGATGGATACTGCACGTGCTATTCTGCGGCAAACCCAAGTGATGGGTTTCATGAAACAAGAGCAACCAGAAAGATACTTAAGACTTGAGCATCTCCTTGTTCGGACATATTTTGATCCCCATGAGGTTGATTTTGTGGTTTCAACTAGTTTTACTTTTAGGCAACTTCGTTTCTCTCTCTCAATTTATTTTGTGATTTAAGACTACTTGACGGTTTCTGGTACATAGACAGTTGCTTGCTACGTGTGTTATCTTCTCCTTTTTTCCTGTTGAAATGAAAACTATTGCTGCTTTGTCTTTAAACTTAATTTCTTTTAGCTGGGGTTCCCCATGGGTTTCCGGACCTTCCTACAATCATTTTGTTGTTCTATTTATTTCATTTTATTTTATTTTTAATTTTTACTGGCACAAAATACTTTTCTCTTGCCGATTTCCATGCCTTTGGTGGGTTTGGTAGCCTCGATATGCTCTTTTCTCTTTACAAACAATTTGTTTGGATTGTAGTTTCTGATGTGTGTTATAGTTTTATTGCCTTTTTTCGTAAACTTTTCTGAAATGTTGCCCTCCATTTACCTTTAGGCCTATCAAGATTCAACTAAGGAGAAAAGGCGTGCCAAAATTGCCCAAGGTTTGCCATCCTTCTATGGTTAAGAGTGTATAAGATTGAGTCACTGATACTACAGATGTATTGAAATCCTGGCATATGTTTATATGTTTTAATACTAACCTTATGTACTTCCTTTGTAATGAGAAAAGAGTTGTAGATGTGCTGGTGTTAGAAGCAGTAAGATACTGAATACCTGGAGAAATTGACAGTGTTACTCAGTAGAAAGATGTCACAAGTTGTTGGTACCATAACTTTGATGTTGGGAAATGAACTTGACATTTGCTATCAAGTGCATCACCCTTGTAAAATCATAGAAATACTACTTGTTGAACATTTGTGGCGCTGGCAATTTTTAAGTCATTAATAAGCAAACACTTTTGGTGGTCTGATATTCTTTAAATGCTTTATCATGTTAAGGCAACTAATACAATTCGAATAACAGGAATGTAAAATGAGAAAGTTAAATCATTAGTAACAGTTTTTTTTGCTGGTAAGGTTCCTTTTTGATCTACTTTTTCATGTAAAGCTTTTATCCATATTTTCAGCTCTTGCTGCTGAAGTTTCTGTGGTTCCACCTTCACGATTGATGGCTCTAATTGGTCAGGCTTTGAAGTGGCAGCAACATCAAGGTTAGATGTTAAGTTAATGTCATAAGCTATTTCGCATGCTCTACATACAACTCTGTTATTTGTGTAAACCCTTTGCACCATTTGTTTATTTTGTATTATTGACTCCGTACTGTTCTTTCCTTTTTCTTTTTGACAAAAAAGAGAGTATATTAATATAGGAAAATGGGCCTGTACTTTGTTGGACCAGTCACTAGGAGTAAAGGCTCAAAAAAGCTTTATCTCTTCAATCCAGTTACTTAAACCCTAATTCAAATTATCCTGCATAGCACTTCTTTTTGTTAGTTGCAATTTATCCACTACTGTTGCTTGTCAGAATACTGATATTGGATATTGAGCTTGTCAGCAATGTCATCTTTTTCTTAAAATAAAAAAAAAAAACATTTTAAGGCATTTGATAATGTTTGCTTTGCATTTTTTAGAGGCATCATATTGTTGTATCATTTTATTTGTCTTCTATAGGATTGCTTCCACCTGGAACACAATTTGATTTGTTTCGAGGAACAGCTGCTATGAAACAAGATGTAGAAGATATGTATCCCACAACCCTTGGACATACCATAAAGGTAATTCTGCTATTAGCTATGCTTGGAAAATGACTATGTTTTCAATCCTTTACATTTGGTTTTGTTCTATAAATTTAATTTAGGCTGGATGTTTTCATCGTACTCATATACAAAACTAAGACGTGACTTGTACTGATGGTTTTAATTACATACTGGAGGAACCTCCTACAGAAAAAGGAAACTACTGGAGGAGACATGTCAGTTAAAATGATAATGCATGCTTCTTGTTGCTTGTAGTCCATATTAATCTAAATAATTTCACTCCTTTACATTTTTCCTATCTAGAAGTGAGATACATTCTGGATCATGACTGTCACCATTGAATGTGTGCTCTTGCTCTCTCTCTCTCTCTCTCCCTTTCCATATTTTCTTATTAGTTGCAATTCTTGTAGTCACTGTTTGCTAATCATATATGAGAAGTGAATTTCTTCACAAACTGCTGCAAAATGCTATGATTTGTGGACAAGATATCCTTTCTTAGTCTCTTAAAATATAGAAAAGAAGAATGGAAATATGCTATTGGAAGTCCATTAAACTTGAGTTGAAATTTCAAACTATATTTTGTGTTTAGCAGAAACAACCTCCTAGAGAAATATAAGGTAAGGTTGTGTAAATTATAATTTTAATGGCCTGACCCTTCCCTAGAATCCGCACATGTGGGAGTTCCTTTGCACCGGAATGCCTTTTTTAGTCCCAATTTTTTTTGGGATATTGGGTTGTATTTTGTGCTGCTTTTTCTTTGTTCTTAATCTTCCATCTTAACTTAGAGAAAATTATTTCATTTTTCATATTAACAATTAAAATTGGATTAAGATTTTTCTGCTGGTCTTCTGCTGCAGTTTGGGAAGTCAAGTCACCCTGAAAGCTCTCGGTTCTCACCAGATGGACAATTTCTTGTTTCTTGCTCAGTTGATGGATTTATTGAGGTATTTTCTGGCAAATTTCCTTTGATTTAAGATCTGTGAGCTTTGAATGGTTGAAGATTTCTGTGGACTCTAGGTCTGGGATCACATAAGTGGGAAACTGAAGAAGGATCTCCAGTACCAGGCTGACGTAAGTTTTTCTATTGGGTTTCTAGTTGTGGTTCAATTTGTGAATCCTGTTTCTTTCATTTTGCTCATGTTTTTTGTGATTGGTCTGTAAAAAACGGAATAACACCTTTAGGTGTTTCTTTTTCTATTTTAGCATGTGAATAAAAAGAAAATAATAATATTTTATGATCTTTCTGGTTTGGCTCAGCCTGGTTGTCATGGGCATATCTGTGCTTGTCATCTTAACTCACTTCTTAGATGTTCATTTGACAGGAATCTTTTTATGCTGAAGTCTCAATTTGTGGGTGCTTATGTGATAAACTGGATGTTTACTGCTTGTTGACACCTTTTTCTGTCTTGTATTGAAATATTTGAAAAAGATACAAGTCATTTAGTTTTCTTGAGTTTGGAAATGTTTTAGTGACATTATATCACATTCCGGAATGCTTTTAAGTGACCATGTTTTTGTTTAAACCCTTTAAGCCTGCAGTTTTCAAATACGTGCTTGCAAATGCATTTGTTGCATGCACTAATGACTTGGTGAGCATTTCAGGAAACTTTTATGATGCATGATGATGCTGTCCTGTGCCTTGATTTTAGTAGAGACTCTGAGATGCTTGCTTCTGGTTCACAAGATGGAAAAGTTAAGGTAAAGTCTGATTTTTATATTTAGTTTATCTGTCTCTTTCTGGATTAATTGTTCAACAATAAATATTAAAGAGAAAGGATATTCTCTATTTAGAGTTGGCGTGATTCTATAATTTCTTCTTTTAAATGTGTGTGTAACCATAAACAGCCTCATTGATTTCATTCATGTCCTCTGTGCATCCCTTCTAAGTCATGTTGCGCCTTCTGAGAAGCTGTAGATGTCTTGTCTGTCTGGTGTCTATTTTTTCGCTATGCTGGCTTTGAACAAACACATTTATTATTTTATTATTCTCCTACTTTGGATAGAAATACTTTGTCTTTATTTATATTTGGTGTCTGTTTACCCCTTTGCAGCATTACAAAATCATTTTCATTTTACCTTGAACTGGGATGCTTTGCCTTCAACAGTTTATTAAGTTGTTTGGTCTCAGTGACATTTTACAATGGTGTAAACTTACAAAAAGTACTTCCAGCACCATAGGATTCTTCCTTCTGGCCAAATTTGTTCCACCGAATTCCGATGAATGACAAGTTTTGACACAAAGGCCTTGTGCTGATCTGTATGAAACTTGGACATTCAACTTCAGAAAGAGGGAGTAATATTTTTCTGCCCTCGGTCCTGGTCAATGTTGTAAAACCTGGTTGGACTGGGCGAGTCAATGTTGTAAAACCTAGACCGGACCGGCTGAACCAGGAACCGGCCTAAGGTCTGGTCCGGTCTGGTTTTTATTAAAAACAGGTCTTAAAAAGACCTGTTCAAATCTGGTTTGACTGGTCAAAACCAGGGTTGACCTGGGTTTGACCATGTCAAAAGTTGCATTTTATAAAAAGTAAATTTAATTTTTATAAATTATAATTTGACCTTAAATTTTTATAAAACTCATTTTTTACTTATAAAGTTTTTAATTCTTTAAAATTGAAGATTTTAAATGTTTATACAAAAGAATTCTTACAATTTTTAACGTATTTCTCACTTAAAATATTTTTTATACCATTTTTTTCACAAAATTATTCAATTATACACTTAGAATTTCATACAACTTACACTAAATTTAAACTTAACTGAACTAAAAACATTAAATAATTTGTCTTTAGTACATTTGTATATTAGTATTAATATTTTTATAATTAATTTATATTTATTACATCATAATTACATCATTCAGTTTTTTACTACCAGTTTAACCGGTTGATCCTGACCCCTTGACTTTACCGGTTCGTACTCCGGTTCGGTTCTGACTGGTCCTGGTAATATTTGGGGGAGGGGGGTGGTTTGTGGCAAAGTTGAGTGTATAAATTGATTCATTCTTAAGCATTCTTAACATCAGAAGAACCCAAATGCATAAAGTTCACTCTTTTACCTGGTTAACAAGCTGTTTCAAAGATAGGCATGTTTAAACTTGTTATGTAGCAAACACTGTATCTGGGAGTAATACAGTGTAGAAAATGGCTTTCTTGTCTTTTTTTATTTGGCTTTTGGCATTCAAGTCCCACTTTTATCATTCATATTGTTTATGCTGTCATTCCAGCTGTTTCACTTGTCTATGTATATATCCATTGATGTGTACTATATGTGGCTAGGTTTGGCGGATAAGGACTGGTCAGTGTTTGCGTCGTCTTGAGCGTGCACATTCTCAGGGCATCACAAGCCTTTCATTCTCTCGTGATGGGAGTCAACTATTAAGTACATCTTTTGACAGCACAGCAAGGTTTGAACTCACGAGTATTGCCATTCACAAAATCCGATCTTCCAAAGGAAATAGAAAATGATTTCTAAGCACAAAAATTTCTTAAGCATCTCTGTCATAGTGAGGAAATCTCAAGTCTGTCTTTTCTGATCTTGTGCTATATGGACTTATGGAGGCAGAATTCATGGTTTAAAGTCTGGAAAAATGTTAAAGGAGTTCCGTGGTCATACATCATACGTGAATAACGCCATCTTTACCAATGATGGATCTCGCATTATCACCGCATCTAGTGATTGCACAGTCAAGGTAAATTGGTAATATTTTAAGATGGAACTATGCTCTTTAATTTTGAGTGACCCTGCTCTGATATTTGATAATGTTTCATGCAGGTGTGGGATATTAAGACTGCTGACTGTCTGCAGACTTTTAAGCCTCCGCCCCCTTTAAGGGTATTGTTTTTGTCAAGGAAACTGGATAGCATAAAACATAGCAATACTGCTTATTGCTTATTTTGTGTTCCCAATTCCTGTGATATATAATTTGTCCATTATCCGGCTTTAGCCTTCTGCACTTTTTTACGTGATATCATTTGTTACCTTAACTGTGTTCTACCTCATTTTGTTCTTTTTCAGGGGGGTGATGCATCTGTGAACTCCGTCCATCTTTTCCCAAAAAATGCCGACCACATTGTTGTTTGTAACAAAACATCATCAATATATATAATGACACTGCAAGGGCAGGTAAGATTTTTATTGTTAGTTTGTCAATAAGTACAGTAAAATAAAGAATATTCTAGGTAGGATTGGCAAATGAACTATTGTGGGCATCATATCTTGTTCATGCAGTATCACTGTTTTACAACCATCATTTGTTCAATATGCATTGTTAGAGTTCTTTTAATGTCTTAAAAACAGTAAATATGTTGGTCTTTTAAAGAATTTAATTTTTCAAATCTTGTAAAGTTGGATATGAGATCATGATGTTGTGTACTGGACAGTTAAATCTCTTGTATGAGACAAGAGAATGATAGATGTTTGCCGTTTGATATTTGCTTTCTCTGAATACAATGTGATTTTTTTGACTAGCAGACTCCACCCAAGTTTACATTTTGTCTGACTTGGATCCTCTGAATGTGTTGATACAGGTTGTAAAAAGTTTCTCCTCTGGTAAAAGAGAAGGTGGTGATTTTGTGGCTGCTTGTGTATCACCTAAAGGGGAATGGATTTACTGTGTGGGTGAAGACAGGTAGCTTCTCAAGAACTTCTATTGTGTTCATGAATTTACTGTGTGGGTGAAGACACATAACTTCTAAAGAACTTCTATTTTGTTTTGACAAATGGTGCCTTCTTTTCTTCATGAGTAGAATCTCTTGAATGTTGACAAATAGGGTCAGCCATTTTATTGATACAGCCCGAACTTTTACATGTTTAGTTATAGCAGAAGAGTTCCTGCCTAGAACCATGCCATATTACAATTGGAAACTAAGCAAAATTACGTGTGAGAAAGCCTATATAAACACCTCTTGGGCCATCCCACCCCAGACATAATTCCCATTCCAGACATCTCAATCCTGCTATAGATAGCCTTGTCTGACTCTGTTTAAGATGCAGCAGCTTTCCAGCAGGCCTATTTCACACATGAAACAAACTAGCATTCTTTCCTTCCAAAGGAAATCTACAGTCACAGCCAATGCACATTTCCTTGTTTGATTGAGAGGAAGAAGCCTTCCAATTTTCTGTGAGAATACCAGTTCTTGTGTCCATCCATGCATACTCCAAATTTCATCCATTTTTTAGCATCCTTGTTTTAATGGTTCTACATGTATCATATATCGATATTCATTCTGAAATCCATAAGAAGTGAACTACTTGTGTAATCCTTAACTTAGATTTATCATTAAGCAACAAAGAAAGGCATTTGCCACTAGACCTAGTGCTTTACTGTTGCATATGCACATTGGAATATCTTTAATCTTGATTTACATTTTGCCCACAGTTTCATGTTATTACAGTTTCACAGTTGTGGTTTTGCTTTAATTCTTATTCCTTTGCAATATAATTAATCATACATCTGTATGATATGTAGAAATTTGTACTGCTTCAGCTATCAATCGGGCAAACTAGAGCATTTGATGAAGGTGAGCTCTTACCTATTAGTTAAGAAGTTTAGTTCCCAAAAAGAAGGTCCTCGTAAATGCTGCTATAAAAGTTGTGATTGGATTGTAAAAGTTCACATATCTTTCCTGAACATGTCTTATGCATGTGCAAAAGGGAACCCGAAGAGTTAAAACATTTGTGGAATTACATGTAATGTAGATTTTAATTTAAGCGTATCTGTGCCTATATTGCAAGTTTAGAGCCCAGTTGGGCTTTTGTTTTTGGTATGCAGAAGTTTTTGGTATCATCACCGCTGTGTAGACTCCTATGTGCTTTTAAACTTGGGTTTTGACCCATTTTTATAGGCTATGGGTGGTTTTTCTTTTTTGGGTTTTTGTTGGAGGGGTACAAGATTTTAAGGGGCAAATGGCAGTGGTGGTTTCTTCGCTGTCAACCACCCCCCTCCCAACTCCCCCACCTTAATTTTGTATGTCTGAAGTTTCAGTTTTCCTTATTGTTCCAGCCCTCTGGGGAAGCTAACTCTTTTGTTTTTTTTCTTTTATATTTCCCTTGTAGGTGCATGAGAAGGAAGTGATTGGTATTGCACACCATCCCCACAGGAATCTTGTGGCCACTTATAGTGAAGATTGTACCATGAAATTATGGAAGCCTTGAACGATTTGTCATTTTGATGATCCAACAATGCTTAATATTTTTAGCGTCCAGCAGTTTTGTGTTAGAAAATCCATTTATTGCTGTTCATTTACCTTGAATATTCTATCTGTATTGTAGTCTTATGATAATTTAGTCTTCCTTTCCCTTTTCTCATCTTTGTTGCTGCTGCTGTTGTTTTTTTTTTTAGGGTCATATTTTTCTCCTAAAATACCTTTGTTCTGTGCAATTCTTTTGGGAAAAATGGAACCTCACCATTTGCCTCTCCATCTATTTTCATTTGTTTGCATGCCATTGCAATGAATCATGGTTCATTATTATTCATAACCTCTGCCCACAAAGATTTCCTCTGTTCCTTCCTACTCAGATTGGTCCCTTCCCTGGGGCTTAAATGCAAGGATTTCCAGGAGGTCCAACAAGAAAATACCATATGATTGGTCCTCCATATTCTGCTGGTTACACACATTGAGTTACTTAGCAGGTTGCACCCAGCTTCGAGGGGAGAGTATATTTACTGCAACTTTATTTTTAGTTTAGTAGTTTGATTATATATGGTAAAAATAAAACTTTCCTTTGTTTTTTAGTTCTTTACACATAAATAAGGATTTTTTTTTCCCCTTAAATGACTAGTTTTCTTTTTAATCGTCATCATTTTACATGGTGCAATAGTGCGTAGAATATTTTCTTCCCTTAAGGGGTTATAGAGTGAGTTTCAGTTGTAAATTTGAGTGTGGTCTTAACTAGAATATCAACATCAAGCTGCACCTTGCAGCAGTGTAAAAGCGTAGTCTCCTTAATAAAATTTTCATCTTTGATTTACATAAATACATGGGAAAATCTGTTGTCCGTCTGTTATTTTCACACCTTCATGAGGTGCGAAATTTTTGGAGCCGTCGCCTTGCACTTGGACTATTCCTTGTGCGGGTGATTTGAAGTGCGATTTAGGTGCGATTTCGTACAGTGTCTTTTTTTTTTTTTTTGGTTGCAGGTTTTATGTTGTGTGCGGTAGTAGTCGTTAACCTTTTCAACGTTCGCAGGGATCACCCAAAAAAACATACATCGGGAGATAGGTACTTCATGTTCAGTTTCTTTCGTCGTGTATTTCTTTTGGTGTGCTGTGGAATTCAGCAACCTAGTTTGTAGGTTTAGTTGTAGGTTGTCTCGATTTATAATCGGGTGTTTTTGTTGTCGACCCTTGCAGTCGCTTTTGTAGGCCCTTTGGACTTTTATTGTACTTTATCCTTTTCAGAGACTTTTTATTGTCCTTTATCCTCTTCAGAGGCTTCCTTTTCGTGGGTTCGGTTATAACCAACTCCACGAAAATCAATCAGCCTTTTTGGCTTGTATCTTTTACAATTATAATAATATCTTGATCATTTTGGCAAAAAAAAAAGATTTACATAAATAAAAAACACAATGTAATAATTAAATATATAATTTTTTAAATTTAATTCATCTATTATTATTAGTAAGAATAATAAAAATAATTTGTAAAAAATATTTTTTTTAAAATAAAAAAAATTTGAAACTACAATTTTCTTTTTTCAAGAATGGAGTAGCAGTAATAATTCTTGCAAACTCGTCAACCCATTTACATCGTGGATCATATTACCACAATTAAAATGTACCTACAAACAGCGCGCAACCAGTGCAAATGAGATTTTCTGTTCCACTTGTACCACAACTAAAATGGTGAGTTTTAATCTTATCTTAATGTGGTGGATTCTACCAAGCTAACTTCCAACCAATTTTTTTTTTTTTTAATGACTCGGAACCTTCTACATCAAATGGCCCTTTGGATCTCCTGATTAAGTACCAATTTCAGGGTTTATGTGAGTAGGCCCTATATCAGAGCTTCAGTGGGTAGGCTTACATTATAGTTTTTGTGAGTAGGCCCTACATCGGGGCTTTCTGTGAATAGGCTTTACATTATAGTTTTGCATGTAAATTCAAATGTACTGTGAGTAGGCTTTACATTATAGTTTCGCATGTAAATTCAAATATACTATAAGACTTTGCGGCAGACAAAAGACTCTCTACCAGTGAATAAAACTAAATTTGACCTTGAGAAATAGAACTTCCCAAACTCTAATCCTGAGAATCGAACATTGGACTATATCGAAATCGGGTATTCTTCCTTACTGCTTGACCACCCCCTTAGGGGGGCCACTTTCAACCAATTTTTCTTCCTTCACAAATATCGCCACCCAATTTTTTCTCCTCCCTCCACCTCACTCTTTTCAGCCACAAACTTTTTTTCCCCAATCACCCTCTTCTTATTTTTCTAACCCTTAGAGCATCAACGGCAACTCCTTTTAAATTTGGTGAGTGCGGTGAGAGGGATCGATCGACAAAAATATTGATTGGGCCTTTGCTCTGATCTTGAGAAATGGTGAGAGCCAGGCCTCTGAATAGGCCTGGCTGCCCTTATTTTTTTTTCTTTTTGAACGCCAAAACGACGCCGTCTTGCTTCAAAATGACACAAAACGGCATCATTTTGGAAGCGCTGACACACGCTGACATGCTGATTGCATCAGTCAGCGTGTCAGACACAGGCCACGTGGCCAGACTGTTGCAAACCACCCATTGGTTTGCAACGGTCAAAATGCTATTTTTTTTTTAAAAAAAAACAAAATTTACCAAAAAATAGGAAATATTTTTCTCTACAAATTGATATGTACTTTGCCTATTTTTAGAACAAAATATGATATTTTTATTTTCCATTTATTGTTTTAGGTATTTCATATTTAATTTAGAGTATTTATTTTTATGTTTTAAATGTATTATTAATTTTTAGTTTTAATGTAATGTAAATTTATTTTCCATTCATTGTTTTAGGTATTTCATATTTAATTTAGAGTATTTATTTTTATATTTTAATGTATTATTAATTTTTAGTTTTAATGTAATGTAAATTTATTTTCCATTCACTGTTTTAGGTATTTCATATTTAATTTAGAGTATTTATTTTTATGTTTTAAATGTATTATTAATTTTTAGTTTTAATGTAACGTAAATTTATTTTCCATTCATTGTTTTCGGTATTTCATATTTAATTTAGAGTATTTATTTTTATGTTTTAAATGTATTATTAATTTTTAGTTTTAATGTAATATAAATTTATTTTCCATTCATTGTTTTAGGTATTTCATATTTAATTTAGAGTATTTATTTTCATTTTTAAGTGTACTATTAAATTTTAAATTTAATGTAATGTAAATTTATTTTCTATTAATTGTTTTCCATATTTCATTTTTAATTTAGAGTATTTATTTTCATTTTTAAGTGTATTATTGCATTTTAAATTTAATGTAATATTAATTTATTTTCCATTAATTGTTTTAAGTCTTTCATATTTCATTTTGAGTATTAATTGTCAACATTTATTATTAAATTTTAATTTTAATGTAATGGCAATTTTTTTCCATTAATTGTTTTAAGTATTTCATATTTAATTTAGAGTGTTTATTTTCATGTTTTTATTAAATTGATTTTTAATGTAATGTATAATTATTTTCCATTATTTATTTTTCATATTTCATATTTAATTTAGAGTATTTATTTTCATATTTTTTATTGAATTTTAATTTTACCGTAATGTATAATTATTTTACGTATTTCATATTTAATGTAGAGTATTTATTTTCATATTTTAAGTATATTATTAAAATTTAAGTTTTTAATGTAATGTAAATTTATTTGCCAAAAAATGTTTTTAATAATGGCTCAAAAAATTATTAAAATTGTATTATTAATGTAAAAAAAATTGATAATGGCTGTGTGAATAGTGCAGGCCAAGCCAACTAGCGTGAGTCAATTTTTTATGATGGCTGCATGAATAGTACTAGCTTGGTTGTGAGCTGATGTGGCTAGCTGTGGTTGAGGCTAGGGGCTACCGTTCATGCCCTTATCATGATACATTATTGTTTTGTGTTTTTGCCAACCAGGGCTCGCACCAAATGCTACTCCTATAATTTCAACATCATCATCACCATCACCATCACCATCATCCCTTATACTTCTGTTGCTCAAACGATTGGCGCAGCCCAATTCAACAAAGGCGGCCGCATAGTTTTTTTTTTTTAGATACGAACCACCAGACCTAAGTAGTATATAGCACCAACTTAGGATTTTTAAGCCAACCGCAAGGTAGATCCCTGGACCAACCCTAACTCAAGCCTTATAGCATTGGTTGGTGACCAATTAGCCAAGTTGGTTGCCGCATAGTTATTAAGGGAGGATTTGAGTCCTAGGACTACTAGGAATTGGGGTGTGTTCAAGGAGCCACGCCACCCACACAACTGGGGCGATGGACTTGTTGGGGGGCCGCAAAAAATTTTGCTGTAGAAAAAACGAGAGGTGGAGGGAGGAGAAAGAATTTTTTTTTTTAAAAAAAATGGTAATTATATTTACTTTTTAAAAATTATATTTACAATTTGTCTAATGACAATAACATTTTTAACACTTCATACGAGCCTAAGGCACATAATAAGTACATATTAGCTTTTGCGTTAGATTTACTTTTATTCTATTTTCTGTCTTATACAAGTGTATCTCCTAAACAAAAGGTTTTTGCCTGTGATATTTGTTTTTTTTTAATAAAAAGATAATTATATTAACTTTTGAAAGTTAATTGGTACATTGACATTTACTATAGTGAACTCTTCTTAGCTCTCATGTCGGCTAAGATTAATTGACAACCTGTCAAGACCTTAAAATAACTCCACACCCATCTAATTTTCACAAAAATAGCATAGCAAAAATCAAGTGGTAAATCTAACCATATTATACACAACAAAAGAAGAATTAGCCTTACCACTTGATTCTTTGCCATGCTCCTTCTAACTACTCACATTAACTATCACACCCCTGGTATCTACTCAAAACTATTGACGTGTTGGTATTTCATTCATAAATCAATAGCCAATTCCACAACTTTCTTCTTTTTTATTTATTCTCTCTCAAATACCTAAAAATTTTTACTCTTCTATATCATTCATAGAAGACAAATCGAAAGTTGTGCACTTTCTTCCCAATAGAAAGTTTGCGATATTTGTTAAAAAAGAAAAATTGGCTAGAAGTCAATTTGGTAGAATTTGATAAACCTCGGAAAGTGTGCCTATGTGGGTACCGTTGGTTGGCTACGTTAATTATTAGTGTAAGGATATGTTTGCCTGCGTTGTCAACAGGGGAAACAAGTCAATTACTATTGTTGAATTTTCTTTTTCTAATTTGAAGGGGGAAAAACAAATCTTCAAAGATGGACTTTAATTTTTTTATTCAGAGAAAATTTTCTTGAAGGCAGTAGAAGTTTTGAATTTAATAAAGAGAGTGAAAGATTTTATTAGTTTGTAATAAGGGTAGAAATTGTTTTATCACCAACTATTCTTTTAAACTTGGTTGTGGAACTTACTGACAATAAAACTACATTAATGCTTTTTTTTTTTAGAAGAATCTCAATTTTATTATATCATCTTATTTTATTACAATCATAGTCCTCTAACACCAATAAATCTATTACAAAAATGTGCTTCACACATTGCAAGATGAGACTCCCAAAATAAAAGAGTCTGAAGAACAAGGGGAGAGGATGTCAAAGGCGAGGTATCTCGACCTCCTTTGGTAGGTCGAGTTGGTTACATTAATACCTTATATGGGTGGCAAATGAGCAAGGAAGGGGAAATGAGCAAGACACTAAAGGGAAGGATTTAATGAGAATGGACAGGAGAATTCCTATTGAATAATGGGTGGAAAATAAGATGGAACCTAATGACGATGAAAATACCTAATTTCTATTACATGTTATTTTATTTTCATAATTCTTTTAATTAATAAAAAAAAGTGGCACCAGCTAGTAGTCATATTGTTATCAAACCATCATCGGATTCCGATGATCCAGTGTTAATCACATTACTGGCCGGTCGACAATTTTTTAAAATAAGAATTAATTAATTAATTAGGTAAAAATTAATAAACAAATTCATTTTTTAGTAAAGGATATATTACAATATCAAAATATTAATTAGACTCCACTGTTTCACATTAAATATCTACTAATTGCCTAATAATTTCTTATTTTAATTTCCAACAGCTCTCAAGGATATCCAAAATCCCATCCAAAAAAATCCCATCCGATAATTTTCCTCTAAAAACATTCCTAATGATAGGAAGTCCTATAAACACTGATCCATACTAGATATTTATTGGAATAGAAAATTGTTGACAGGTAAATAGAAGAAAGAAAAGAAAATGAAAAACACCACACTAACAAAACTTCAATTATCCAACAAACTCGGAATATGTTGGCTTTGTAAATTACAAGGTAATATTTTGGTCTAATAACTTTTGGATTTTATTCTCACAAAATTATAATATTTAAAATACTTAAGCCTAATTATTACTAGTTTACAGCCCAAAGATTTATGTACACATTGCTTAATTGTTCATCTTCACAATGTAGTCTCCCCCTTCTGAAGCTTTTCAGTCTTCATAAGGCTCAACTCGTCATTTATTTAGTTCATTCTCTCCTAAAGGGGAACTGGAGGTGGGTTCTGCACATACTGCTTAATTCCCAAATCAGGTCTTATTTAACACCGATAGTAATATCCCATATGAGTAGACTAGTCCACTCACGTTTAAACGTTATTATCACAAATGCAAAATGTAGTAGTTCATAATGATATATATAGCGATTTTTTATAGTAATTGGTGTGGCAAGTATAAAATATCAAAATTTAATTATCACATTGCTTAAAATATACAAAATAATATGAAATGATTTTGTCTTTTTATACTTATCATATCAGTCACTATTATTTTTCATTATAAAAATTCGCTATAAATATCATTACTCTTAACTAAAATCTTATATACATATTATTTCTTTTGTAGCTTTCGGATATAAGATGAAATATCACATTTAATTATTTTTTTCTTTTAACGATAGAGCCTCTTTTATCCCCTTAATTTTTCCTAACTTTCAAAAGGAAAGAAAAAAAAAGGATTATACAAATATCAAACATTAAAAAATATATTTTTATTAGGATAATGATATTGACACATCACTTTTTGATATTATATTTTTCTTTTGTCATAAAAAATATTTCTAATGATACAATTTTATATCTTTAACAAAGAGTACCAAAAACAAAAAAAAACCAAAAAATAGAGTGTTAGTATCATCAATCTTTTATTATTAAAAAAATACATTATGTACTTAATGAAAGCAAAAGAGCATTACAATTATCATTTTGGAGACTACTATTAATTTGCAGTCCCCTGCCTTACCACTTGGCCATCCTGCCAAAACAATATCAAATTAGTGAAAATTTTCCCACATTACTGAACTCTCTTTTAGTGTATGTATATGGGTAGTGCATCGAGAGTTCCATTTTTTAAATTTTGAATCCCGCTCTTTCTTAATTTATCCCTTTATTGCCTAACCTCATCTCTTTTGATTTTGATTGGATTTGATACACCCTGATAGAGTATCTCAAAATAGCCAACTTTTCCCATTTCTATTCCAAATCGACAATTGATTTTTATTCGCAAAAGTCAAACTAATTTGAACCATTAACTATTGATAACTAACTGCGAATTTATGAATGATTTGGCATCTCGGTCATTAAAATAACAAAAAAATTTCTACTAACCAAAATTATACGGTTTAATTTTTTTTATAGTTTTGAAGGCATGTTAAACCTTTATCTTATAACGTTCCAATTACAACATCAAACAAGACTTTATTTGGTAAATGCTGATAAATTAATTTTCACTATTTTTTCTCAAAATAAATGTCCACCACATTCTAGGTATTTCCTTAGCAACTTCTCATCTGCCCCTCTCTCATTTAATGTAAGTAGAGATATACACATTTATGTGCATAACCGGCCGCCTCAGAAAACCAATAACTTCCTACTCTTTCTTCCTTGTGATTTTGGGAATGACAGACCATGCATTGATCAACGTAGTTAATAAGGGAATTTCCAACCCCTTTCCTTTTCTTTTTTTTTTTTGTTTTTTTTTTTGGGGATTTTCTAACTGTTGGTTGCTAGTGCTTCTTTACTGTGCAGTCAGTGATTCCATTGCAAATTTATGGAGGTCGTTGACTTTTTTTTCTTTGGGCGTCGTTATAAGGCTAGTAAAGCATGAAATCTTGGACAGGAATTAGGTGATTGAATAAATAAAGACCAAGAGTTGACTTTGATTTGTTAGAAATTCTTGAACATGCATGTCCTAGATTTTCACAATGAATTTCTTATTATACTTTTTTTATATCATTTGGCGTTATACATTTTAATAAATTAATAAAAAATTTGTAATTTATGTTAATATTTATACTATCGATATTCATTTTGATTATAATAAATTTTAATTTTAAAAATTTGTCTTTTATTATTAGATTATATTTATTTTAAATTTTTAACGAAAGAAATAAAAAATACTATAAATTTTTATCAAAATATTAGATTAATACCAAAAATGAAAAAATTAGTATTAAAATTAATTAGAATGAGAGTGGACACTAATAGTATATACATATTAATATAAATTAGAAGATTTATATCAACTTTTTAAAATGTATAATATGAAATAATAATAATAAAAAAAACATAACATAGATGTAATGCACTATACTCTTTGTTAAGGAGAGAAAGGAATCATGGGAACCAAATTGGTGCCATTTTCGGAGTCATAGTGTCAAACTAATTTGGAAAGGGATACTTGAGTTTTGACAAGGACTAAACTAGTGAGGTTAATTATTGCTTGGTTGCAATAAATGCAATTCTAAGAGCTAGAGAGGATTAACAACAAAAAAAAAAAAACTCCTGCAAAAGTCAGCATCAAGACCATATTTCTTTGAAGCAATCACAAGAATTGGATCGATCTAAATTATTCAATTGATGCTTCACCAATACAATACAGGAGAATTTGTACGTGTTGGCTCCCTCACGGATCAGATAGAGGTACTATTTTAATATAATGTAGAAAAATATTTGAATTACAGTGATAACATATTTACTTATTATTTTATAACATTTTTGTATCTTTGTTCATACGAAATCTATTTGATTTATACCAATAATAAATTTATTGAGTATTTTATACAGACTTTGTATTTCTGTTCACGTGAAATCTCACTCATCATAAAACTTCTGAACAAAATAAGCAAATGGTAGGAAAGCCATATTGCAAACTCAAAGTACATATTCAAAAAAATTTAACTTCTGATGTTGGTGGACATCTAGATTAATTGTCAAACAAACATTAGAGATAAAGGGCCAACCAAAAAACAAGAAAGTATGAAATATTGAGAATTCAAATTGCACTAATTTGTCATTCATGCATTTTTGAACAAATGAACTGTAGTACTATATATATTGACTGGTAGCTTGAGACCTAATTAATAGTAAAAAGGAGCTCCAAAAACCAAACCTAGCAGAATCTTCAAATTACCAAAAAGACATAAAACATGCGCAACAAAGCTAGACAACAAAAATGAGACTCAGATCCAAATTTTCGAAAGAAATGTTTTCACGGCTCTGACATCAATTATTATTACACATTCACTACCCTAGACAACATACCGGTGAATCCATTTATTGCCCCTTAACCACCACCTTTCTTCCCTCTATTAAAGCCTGTGTCACCCCTCATGAATCCCTTCAATTTTCATAGCCTTAAGAATTTACCAGTCCACCATTGCATCCATCATATTCTCACCTGTGCTCAACTAAAGCCCTTAAAAGTTGTCACTTTCTTTCTTGCAAAAATTTGCACAAAAACTCATGCATAGAGAGGGAGAGGGAAATATGGCCAAGCTCAGGCTTTCTGGGCTGTTTTTGATGTTTTTGTTGGTATTGATTGATTTTGCGCTTCTGGGACAAGGACAAAATGGTGGTGATGATGATGGTGGTGAAATTCCAGGAGTGAGTGACGCTAGGAGGCCACTGGTGCCTGCCATGTTCATTTTTGGAGATTCTTTGATTGATAATGGCAATAACAATAACCTTCCTTCTTTTGCAAAGGCCAACTATTTTCCTTATGGCATTGATTTCAATGGTGGTCCAACTGGACGTTTCTCTAATGGTTACACCATGGTTGATGAAATAGGTAACATCTTTTCCCCTTTTAATTTGATCTAATGATTTTTCATACGTATTTTCTAAACTGTTCAAGTTTGTTTCTTTGTGTTTTGGTTCTCCAAAATTACAGAGTTGCTCACATGCAAATTTTACATGAACAAATTGAGACACAGCAAATCTAGCATGAATCCTTCCTGGTTTAAAGGAAGATTTGAAATTTTAAACCAATAAGAATATATAAGCACTAATAATGTTTAAATCTATAATTGATTCAATAGTGCATGCATGTAGAAATAGTAAATAATGGAGTACGTACAATATTAGCCAGCTGCCTAAAACGCGTGGAACACCGCTACCAACTCGTAGCATGAACTGCTGAAGGCGTGTAAATTAAAGATCCCCTCCACCCCCTGAACCTTTATTAATGGTACTTTTCAAGTTAGAAAAAAAACCACGACTTCAACTACCCCACCAACCCTCCTAATGTCGTGTACTTTTGCAATTCGTCGGCATCACGCCTTTTATTCTACTAGAACAATATATGACCAACAGAACATCAACGCCTATATTTATTATGGTAATCCTTAATTTCCCCAGCCCCACTTTATCATGATGATAAAAATTAAGCAAAAATTTAATTAATCTCATTAATTTATTAAGTCATGATAAATTTGAAAAATTCCTGCCGGGCTCACTGTTTTAGCATAATTTTTCTACAGCTGAGCTGCTAGGACTACCTCTGATTCCTCCCTATTCTGAGGCTTCGGGTAATCAAGTGCGTTTTGGAGTCAACTATGCCTCAGCAGCAGCTGGGATACTTGATGACACTGGCAGAAACTTTGTAAGTGCCACAAAAGTTAGTTTGCTTTATTTTGTTATTTCACTTATTCATATATACATAAAGCAAAGAAATTAATGATTAACTTGATGGGATTTCGATAAAATTCAGAAACTAATTGAATTTTTCCATTGATTTTTTTGGTTGTTGTAGGTCAGTCGTATTCCATTCAACCAACAAATTAGAAACTTTGAGAACACACTCGACCAGATCACTGGCAGCCTTGGTGTACCTGATGTAGCACAGGCATTAGAAAGAAGCATATTCTTTGTGGGACTGGGAAGCAATGACTATCTCAACAATTATCTCATGCCAAATTACAACACTAAAAATCAATACAATGCTCAACAATTTGCTGATCTATTAGTGGGCCAATACACTCAACAGCTCACTGTACGCCATTTATACGAACTCAATTTCTCCTTTGAAATCTTAATGATTAAAGGGATCTTGAAATGATTTATTGGATTGCAGAGGTTGTATAATCTTGGAGCTAGGAGGTTTGTGATTGGCGGGATTGGACTAATGGGATGTATTCCAAGCATACTAGCCCAGAGTGCAGCTGGCCTATGCTCAGAATCTGTGAACCAATTAATTGCTCCCTTCAATCTCAATAGCAAGGCCATGATCAACAACCTGACCATCAATCTCCCTGGCTCCAGATTTGCTTATATCGATATTCACAACATGTTCCAAGATCTCCTTGACAACCATGACTCTTATGGTACTATGTTCAATTTATAGTTTTGTCTTATGATTCAATTCATTCTGCTAAAGAAACTGCTCACCATTCACTTCTAAAATTATTTACATGAACCTCAATTAACCTTCAATCAAGATGCGTTTACTGCCCCATTTGGTCCGAGTAAAAAACCGAACTTTTGACCAAGGTCAACCCTCCTCATACCTAATGTATAAGTTAGAATAACCAATAAAAGAATCCGACAATAACCATCAAGTTGATCATTTTCATGCATAAGAATGTCAGCACTTCTCATACTCTAGTGTATAAGTTAGAATAATCAATAATAAAGTTGACCACAACGACCAAATTGATTATTGTCATACATGAGAATGCTAAATTGTTTAGTATATAGAAAAGATTATAAAATCACTACATAATTTTCCTTATTTTTTTCTATTGTAATTTTTGGATGATTATATGATGATTTTTTTAAACCTTTCATGTACATATATAAACAATAATACAGACCAGAAATGACATGGATAATAACATCGATCCGGGCTAATCTAAAATGATATATAATTTCTTGATTTACAGTTTTATCATCTGTTTGAGATTTTTTTAATGCGTGTTTTGACAGGATTTAGTGTTGTAAATCGTGGATGCTGTGGCATTGGGCGGAATAGAGGACAAATTACTTGCCTTCCATTTCAAGTACCTTGTCCAGACAGAGAACGCTATATATTCTGGGATGCATTCCACCCCACAGAAGCTGTGAACATTTTATTTGGGAAGAATGCATTCAGTGGAGGTTCCAACTTCGTGTACCCCGTCAATATTGAGCAGCTGTCGCGTGTTTGATTGATGCTGTTCTGCACGCTCTGCTGCCTGCTATACTTTTTATTGATTGTTGCTGGTTTTTGGTGTGTACTAGTTGAACTGAAAGTGCAGGGAATTATGTCAGTGCTTCTTCATGATAATCTAATCTTGGCTCTTTTGGTTAATCTTAACGATTGGCAATGTGAGTTGTTATTGGTATTTTGTCCTACTGTTTCATATGATGTTTTTCTTTTGTGGTTCTGAGACATTTTTTGAGTTCACTAATCAATATCTTAATGCCCCAAATCAATATAGAATTAAGTGGGGGAAAAAAAAGGTTGAAGTGGAATCAAGGTGAAAAGTGCACAAGATCTTCTATAGCATAGTACTTCTTTGTAACGTTTCGTATAACATATCTTAATATTTTCACATAATTATTCTTATTTTTATTAAAAATTACATAATTAGTAATTACTTAATTTACTTTCATCCTAATATATTTTAGTGAGATAATTTATTTTTTTATTCACTTTATATTTTTAAATTTTTTGGTACAAAAAATATAGTAAGAAAATATTAAAAATTGATTAAATATATATGCCTAAAATTTTAAAAAATCTCCGTATAAAAAATAAATAGGACACAAATAAATTTTAATAATATAAGTAATGAGGTAATCAGAATAATTATGTAAGAAATTAAAATATGATACAGGGAAATAGTACAGAAAATCATGTGTGAGTGACAAGTGTATAGAATAATATAGTTGTGCAACAAGAAAATTGAAATCTTTTACCTATCATCCAAAATTTTGTTTGTACTGATATATACTTCAATATGATGCTAAAAACATGGAGGAAATCAATTAAGATTATTATACATTGAATCAAATAAGGAATAAGAATTTGAGTAATCAGGCCTTAATACAAAGATGGGTACACATTAAGAAAACCGAATACGTTTAATGGATTAATCCAATTTGAAAATATTTGGCGGTTGAACGTGTTCTTTTTCTTTTTTTCTTTGTAGAATAAATGTGTTAATCATTTATTATGAGTGAATTAATAAAACAGAATATAATAATTGTTGGGAAGGTTTCACGGGAGCCCAACTAGAGTGATTTAATAAATAGTAGGAGTCTATTTGAGCCCAAAAGTTTAAACTGGTGGATTATGATTTTTGCCACTTATTAAATGTTCTAGTTCTTCTTAATTTTTCAATGTGGGATAGTATCCATAAATATAACAAACCTCTCTCTTCATAAATACACTATCATACTAAAGACTACTCCCTCACAAGCCCAATCCTTACTCCAGTAAGCTCATATCTTCACCATGGATCCATTTAGTGTTCGTGCAAGTAGTAAAGGTATCAAACATACTTGTTCACGAGTCCCCCACTAAGGCCTGGTCCAACTAGAAGATGAATCACTTGCTTCCCCGAGTAGTCCAACATTCCTCCTCGGATACCACTTTGTTAGGAAAAAGCGATTCCACAATTTTGTGAACCTACAAGGAAACGATTAAACACAAATAAAACAGCAATCTAATCATAATCAAAATATATCAAAAATTGGCAACAGCAACACAACACAATTTTAACGTAGAAAACACCCTCAATGTGAAGGATAAAAACCACGGAACCAATTTTGGAATCCACCCAAAATTTTACTATATAATTTTAGATACAAAACCTAATTCCAACGCAACATATAAGCTCCACAATTTCCATAAATAATGGAATCAATAATTATAGCAAAAACAAGCTATATCAAAACAAACCCAATAAGAAGATTGCGAAATCTCATCCAAAACAGAGTAATTTCGAAGCTGACCCAAAAACCAATCATTGAGAATTTCAAATAGAAAACGATCGTACAGTCTAAAGAACAAGGAATTTCAATCCTATTGACAAAATTTCAACTCAATCAGACCACAGATTAACCTCTGGTCATTGCTTGGATCAAAACTGGATGGAAAGGAAATTTTTATTCCTCTCACCCGTGGCTGCTACTATTCTGTCTTTCTTTATGCTGCAAACCAAAAAATATGTGTACAGAGCCCTACATGGGCTGGACACAATAGGCTAGATACAAGGCCCAAATGCCTAACAAATCTCCCCCTTCAGCCCAATGAGGGAAACTAAAAACTCCAACTCCTCAATTGGAATTTATGCCAGCCAAACGCCGACAAAATTTAAACTTTTCTCTAGGAAGTACCTTTGTTATCATGTCTTAGCCATTGTCTTCAGTGTGTTTTTTTTTAAGTTCTAATTCTTTAGACTCTAACTTATCACGTATCCAGTGATATCTAACATCAATATGCTTAGACCTAGGATGAAAAGTAGAATTTTTTGAAAGGTGTATAACACTCTGACTGTCACAGAATATCACATACCTCTCTTGATTAAGGCCAAGTTCCTGCGTAAACTCTTTCATCCAAAGCAACTCTTTGCATGCTTTAATTACGGCAATGAACTTTGCTTTCGTTGTGGATAAAGCAACACATTTCTGTAGTTTAGATTGCTAAGCCACAGCTCCCCCTACAAAGTTAACCAAATAACCCAAAGTAGATTTCCTACTATCTGAATCGATATAACCAATGACAATCAACTTCTCACTCCCAAATGAAAGTTTCAAACTAGAAGTGCCATGAAGATATCTAAAGATCCACTTCACTGCATTCCAATGCTCTCTTCCAGGATTAGAAGTATATTGGCTAATTGTTCCAATTGCATAAGCTATGTCAGGTATTATGCAAACCATCGCATACATTAAACTACCTATTGCGGATGCATAAGGAACTTTCTCCATATCTTCAACATCTTTCTTGGCAAATAGATATTGTTTCCTACTAAGCTTAAAGTGTGTAGCAAAAGGCGTGCTCACCACTTTAGCTTTGTCCATTTTGAACATTTGAAATATTTTCTCTATGTACTTCTCCTATGACAACCATAATTTCTGGACTTTTCGATCACGACTGATTCTTATACCAAGAATTTGCTTAGTTGGCCTCAAGTCCTTCATTGAAAAAGACTTGCTCAAAGCTTGCTTCAACTTTCAATTTTTGAAGCATTTTGACCAACTATCAACATGTCATCAACATATAACAGTAAAATAATAAAATCATCTTCAAAGAACTTCTATACAAAAACACAATGATCTAAAGTGGTCTTCTCATAGGCTTGCTCCCCCATAAAAGACTCGGTGCTTGTTTTAAAGCATACAAGCTTTTTTTTTAACTTGCAAACATAGTTCTCTTTACCTTTCACTTTAAACCCCTCTGACTGCTTCATGTATATTTCTTCCTTCAAATTACTGTGAAGGAAAGCAGTCTTCACATCCATTTGCTCAATCTCAAGATCAAGACTCACTACTAATCCCAAAGCAACTCGAATTGAAGACATTTTCACAACAGGAGAGAAAATCTCATCAAAATCAATTCCCTTCTTCTGATTAAAACCTTTAACAACCAATCTAACTTTGTATTGAGGATGTGAATCATTCTCATTATATTTCAATCTATAAATCCATCGATTCTTCAAAACTCTTTTGCCTTTAGGCAAAGTGACCAAGTCAAATTTATGATTGTCATGCAACGATTTCATCTCATATTGCATAGCATCAATCCACTCTTTCTTGTTCACATTTTCTATTGCTTCTTCCTACATTTTAGGCTCACCTGCATTAGTTAGAAGAATATACTCACTCGAAGGATACCGGGTAGATGGATGACGGTATCTGGTAGACCTTCTCAACTCAACAACTAGTGGAACTGCAGATGCATGCTACTGAACATCAACAACCCTATCTACCTGAGCATTACTATTTTCTACTCCCTGATGGTTATTCTGAATCTGATCATGAACATCATGCAGAGCACTGTTATTAACCTGATCAGGTGATTGTCTCTGTGGCTCACTGAATGGAACCCGCCTATTATCAATTAAATCATAATCTCGGGAAACTGTTTTCTCTATCCTGTCAATGCCCATCATGGTCTGACCCTCAACAAATATAACATCTCGGCTCCTTACAATCTTCTTCTCAATCGGATCATAAAGCCTATAGCCAAAGTCATCAGAACCATAGCCAAGGAAAATACATTCTCATATCTTGGCATCTAATTTGGACCTCTCATCTTTGGGGACATGAACAAAAACTTTGCATCCAATTCATTTTAAATGGTCACAGGAAACATCCTTACCAAACCAAACTTTGTTTGGCACATCACTATCTAAAGCAACCATGGGTGACAAGTTAATAACATGAGCAACTGTATTCAATGCTCACCCCAAAAGGATTTTGGTAATCTGGCATCTGAAATCAAACATCTGACCCTCTTAATTAATGTCCGATTCATTCTTTCAGCAATGCCGTTCAACTGAGGTATCTTTGGATGATGAATACTATGCCATCTACAGTACTCATCAAATGGTCCGATGTATTCACCACCATTGTCTGAACGAATACATTTCAACTTCTTTCCTGTCCGTCTCTCCTTTAGAACATGAAACTGTTTAAATGCATCTAACACTTAGTCTTTTGTCTTTAAGAAATAAACCCAAAGTTGCCTTGAATGATCATTAATAAAGGTCACAAAATAAGCAGCACCACATGAAACGTATGAGAGCTCATACGTTTCTCACTCATGTGACTCAATCGCTTGTGCCATAACTCAGTTGCATTCCCATCTTTCACAAAATTACAGAAATCCTTGGAAATTTTGACCTGCAATAAATATAAAGAAGATTCTTTCTTTCCTCTAGCCACAACTAAAAAGCCTTTTGTGAACTTCGACTATCCATTTTGAAGGATATTGCAGAAGCCCTCATCATTGAGTTTCCCTACAGAAATCAAATTCATCTGCATATCTAGTGCATGTCTAACATCTCTTAGATCCAATCTTGTTCCATTAGTAGCCTCCAGACACACACTTCCCATGCCTACAACTTTAACCACACCATTGTTGCCCATTTTTAATGTGCCAAAGTTTCCCGAAGTATAGGAACTAAAAAATTCCTTTTTCGAAGTGACATGACGTGAAGCTCCACTATCAATTACCCAAATTGTCTCATCGCACACCAAATTCGCATTATCATCATAGCATACAATAACAAGATCATTAGTAGCTGTAGCAACCAGATCATTATTAGTAGGATCCTTTTTCTCATTATTTTCACTGCCATTCTTTTTTTCTCTTTTCAACTGAAAGAAATTCTTCTTAATGTGACCCTTTTTGCCACAGTGATAACATTCCACATCCTTCTGCCATGATCGTGACTTGTTTCTGTTCTTATTTTTACTTTTTAAACTTTTGCTTTGACTCTTCCCCCTACTTTTTGCAACTAAGGTTTCGGCATGAGAAGAAGAACCCTGATTTTTCCTTTTCATCTCTTCATTTAGAATACCACTTTTCGCAAAATCCATGGTAACAATACCATCGCAAGTAGAATTACACAATAACACACGAAATGTCTCCCAAGAGTCTGGAAGAGTACTAAGTAACCAAAGCCCAAGTACCACGTCTTCAAAATTAATATTCATGCATGAGAGTTGATCTATCACTCTTTGAAACTCATTCAAGTGATCGGATATGGATTTGTCTTCCTTATAACTCAATTGCATGAACTACTTCATCAGGAACATTTTATTGTTGCTAGTTTTCCGCACATATAACGACTCAAGCTTCGTCCAAAGACTCCTAGCATGTGTTTATTTCTTTATGTGATTCAAAATATTATCACATATTTTCTGGTTTTAAATCGCCAAATATATGTAAATGCCAACGTTTCACATAAAAAAGGTCTTTCATTTTACCACTCCAAATATGGTAATTATTTCCATTCAAATTAACCATTCTCCTCAAACTCGATTCCTGATACCACTTTGTTGAGGAGGTTTCACATGGGGAGGTCAATTAGAGCGGTCCAATAAATAGCATGAGACCATCTGAGCCCAAAAGTTTAAACTAGTGGGTTATGAGTCATTGCCACTTATTAGGTGCTCCAGTTCTTTTTAATTTTTCAATGTAAAATAGTATCCATGAACACAACAATAATTGCTAGAGAATTTATGCTATTTATTGTGTTACTATAAAAGAAAATTCCCATGAGGGTCTGGAGACATTCAAAGCCTGTTCAAAACAGTTTCAGACAACCAAAGCCATGAAGACATCTATGCTGCTTTCTTTCCTTTCTATGACACACTTGCTAAGCCTCTTCTTTTTTGAAACTCCATTAATCACATTGGATCTTTTAATATTTAATTAGTTAAGAATATATGGTTGAGTGAATTTGCAAAAGAATTTACGCTCAATTTACTTGCGATCCATCGTTATTGACTACACATTTATTATCATTTATTACTTATATCCGTCATTTTGAAAATTCTCAAATACCACTTTTCTTTCACTACAAGAAAATTGAATTTTTCCGACGGAAAATTTTCGACGGCAAATCCACTATTCCGTCGGAAAATTTGAGATTTCCGACGGTTTTCCGTCAGAAACAATCCGTCGGAATAACGTTAAATGCAAAAACTTTAAATCGAGGATTCGACGGATTTCATATGTTTAAATGTTTTTGTGAAATTAGCCGTAGTAAAGTATTTAATTTTTTTTGAAAAATAAGTAATTACCGACGGATTTCCGTCGGAAATTATTTAAAATATTTTAAAATCGGCTAAAGTATTTAATTTTTTTTTGAAAAATAAGTAATTACCGACGGATTTCCGTCGGAAATTATTTAAAATATTTTTAAAAAATAAATATTTGCATAATTTCCGACGGAAATCCGTCGGAAATTTAATAAATTTTTTTTTTAAAAATAAATTCCATTTTAACAAGAATTTAAAAACAAAAAAAGAGAACAAATGCGGTACCAATTTCCAAAATTTAAAAACCAACAAAATTTATAAATGGGAAAGTTTAGAATGACAAACATTTAGCACCAAATTTAAAATGAGCAAAATGGAAAAGGAAATACAATTTGAAGATCACAATTAAAACTCAAATTGGCAAACACATGATTATTCTTTGGTGCCTCTTGATTATTCTGAATGCAAAAGTTCAAGATCATTCTCATCACATTCTAAATCCATGAGGAAGGCTTATAACATTCACAAAAGAACCAATTAATGAAAATGATGTTCCTTAAACATGCTACTTGCAACAACATAGAAATGGACAAAAATTACTTATCCTGTGCATTGGGATTTAGCATCAATCATCTAAAACAAAATTCCTTCTAATGTTCAAAAAAAGAAACAAAAAGGTTTACAATCAATGTAAATCATCATATCCAAAAGAATTGCAAGATGAACATCTAAAACATCAAAGATAAGTTCGTGCCCTTTTTCCTAGGAAATGCCTAAACATGAATGGGCAAACCACACGTAATGATGGATTGAAACATCCAAAATAGACAATCACAACTCCAGCACACAAATGAACGAAAAATCACAACTCCAGAACAAAAGAAGAACAAAAAAAAATTACAAAATTCAACAAGCAAGTGTGCGTCCCAAACTTGAAGCTACAAAGAGCACTGAAGTGTGCGACAACCTGGGGGGCGACGGTGCTTTCGGACTGGCGGCGGGAGTGGCGGCGATGGGGAAGGACTGAACAATCGCCCAAAAAATTGTCGAAAATTTAGGGGAAAAGGGGGAGGCGGGAGGGGCGGGAAAGAGGAAAGAGGGGGGGAAAGAGGTAAGAAATTTTTTTTTTGGGGGGGGGGGGGGTGGGAGGAGGGAGGGGGAAAAGGGGGGGGGGGGTTTTATGTATTGTCACATTTCCGACGGATAGTTGTCGGAAAAAGTAATTTTTTTTACTTTTCGGAAGAAATTCCGACGGATTATCCGTCAGAAATGTTTTAAATTTTTATATTGAATATTTCCGACGGACATCCGTCGGAAAGTAGAATATTTTTTTATTTTTTGGCAAGAACTTCCGACGGATTTTCCGTCGGAAATGTTTTTATATTTTATTTTGAATATTTCCAACGGATTTCCGTCGGAAACTGTCGGTCCGTCGGATTTACATTTTTTAAAATATTTTTTTTAAAAAATTTCAACGGATTTTCCGTCGGAACTTTTGTAATTTTTTATTTTATAAAACTATTTCCGACGGATTTCCGTCGGAAAGTGTCGGCCCGTCGGATGTACATTTTTTAAAATAATTTTTTTTAAATTCCGACGGATTTTCCGTCGGAAATTTTTTAATTTTTTATTTTATAAAACTATTTTCGACAGAAATCAGTCGGAAATATCATTTTCTATTTTATATTATTTTGTTAAATATTCCGACAGATACTCCGTCGGAAAAGTTTGAAAAATAATTTTTTTTTAAAGATTTTCCGACGGATTGCCATCGGAAATACTTTTTCCGACGGATGTCCGTCGGAAATTTGCTGCCGGACTGCAATTCGCTTTTTCTGACGGATTAATGTCCGTCGGAAGTTTCCGTCGGAAATTCGGCCTTTTCTTGTAGTGTTTATTTTCCCTTCATTCATGAGATTTTATTATAAATATTAACCACATTTATCTCCTGTTCTCTCATTTTTTTTCTATTTTTGGTAGACAAAGGATAAGGACATGCTAATTAAAAAAACACTTGTACGCATGATCATATGTGTCTTCATGTATCCATATTGGAATGGCCCCTCATGTTGTGTTGCTATTTTTGCTTCTTTCCCATTTTCAGGCCAATCCAATCTTTGTCCAGAATATTTTCCATTCCCAGAAAATGATGCCCTTCAGATGATGGGTTCTTGTGGTGTTATAATGAAGCTTTAAAACGATTTCCTCATTCAAATCTTAATCAAGATAATTGTTCTTGCGGTAATGCAATACAGAAAAGTGAACAATGTTTGTGTCATATCATTTGTGGTGTTCTAGAAATTTAACCTTGAGTGATTGAGTCTCTGCTTTGCATAGGAGCGTGGCAAAAGTATTGTTCTATGGTTTGTGTATTGAGAATTATCTATTGAGATTGACTAATATTTTGTGCATTTGCTAAAGTTTTTGAATTCTTTGTACAGTAGCTTAATCAAAGTAGAATATAGAGTCACAAAAAGAATTTACTGAAATCATATATATCATTACTAGTTAACTTATAAAACTTGAGAAAACTGATTTGAGACATTATTTATAACAGAAAATGTGAAAATAAGAAACTGACAATGAGAAAATAATGAAAAGAGAATCAAAAAATTATATTTTACTCGGTGTATTTATATATAGTTGTACAGTGAAAGATTTATTTATAGACTATAATACGTATCTATATAAAATAAAGAATCAATTAAATCTATACAATTAATAACATCAATTACTAATTGATTAACAATAATCAAATATCTAAATCATTAACAAAATCTCTATATTAATGATATCATATTAATCTGTATTTAATGAAATGTATAGTAATTATTATAAGATCCATCACTAATTAATACGATAAATATAATCATTAATATAAAATTTATCAATGATTGGTAAGATATCTTGCAATCGAGCTAAAGCTTAAAACGGGTTTTTTCTTTATATTAAATCTTATAATAATGCTGTTAAATGAACATAAAAGAATGCCTCTATTTATATATGTAAATTAATTAATTCAAATATTTTCCCATAAATTGAACATAATGGTGGTAATAAACATAATTGAATACCTCAATTTATGTATGTTAAGATATTTGGTACGATATTAATGGTAACAGAATCGAATATTTTGGCAGTGTTTAAATGTGAATTCAATGAATTTCGTAAGTTTCTTTGGTTAGCTCGTTAATTCTTCATAGAATCCAATTGACACGCATTGATTTCGTCCCTGTTCTTACGCTAGCATCAAGCACTATAAAATGGTACCACAATCTCAAACTGAACATCAACCAAACAAAGAAGAAAAAAACAAAACAATACTAGTACTATTCTCCATATATACAAGCATCATGAACAAATCTATTCTTGTTTCCCTTTTGTCTATGACGCTCCTGCTCAGTCTCTCCACCATTTCTCAAGGTAGGAAATAATTAACTACATACATCACTCTCAAATTTTATCTCACAATATTTCCTCGCAAGTTTATATTTTAATGTTTTTAGTTCGGTGTTTATTTTATTTTTTTGGAAAAATTGATTTTATCTCCTTCCAGTTAAAACAATATGTTAAAACAATATTTTATTTGTTAACCAAACCACTGTAAGTAGCTAACTCATTCGTCAACAGGCATGCAGTCATATATTTCCTGTACACTGAGATTAAAAGCTATTTTTCTTCAACTATTTTCCTTGTATACAAATGAAAAAAAAAAAATTAAAGATACTATTTGACACTCATTTCATTTCAACCGCATTTGGCTAGCTATTTCTTTTATTATTTGTAAATCTATTTACACTTTGTGGGTTGCAATATGAAATTCAGGCCAACCGCCCAAGCTTTGCCCAGTCACTTTCCCGCTTCCGAATCCCAGTCCATGCGGCAGTAATGGCAACTTCCGGTGCATTGATGAAGCTCTGAAGAGATTTCCGGCGAGCCAAATGCCCCAGAAATGTTCATGCAGTGATTCCAGGCCCAGAAGCAACGAGTGTCAGTGTTATATCCTTTGTGGCCCTTAAAACAATTTTAGCACTGTTAATTAATATTCCTCCATGGATTTGGCAATAATATCTACGTATTAGTGTCACGACCGAAAAGTGACATTATATATGTTTATGCGTTTGACAAAATGTGTTCTGTGTCTTGTCCATTTCTCTGCAACAAAATGTCGTCTTCTTTGTCATTGAGATCTTCTTCTTCACGCCATTATTTTCTGCAAAATGACCTTACTGAAGAAGATCAAACTCAATGATCTCGACGTTGAAAGAAATTCATCATAACTTCGACAAACTTGGTTCTGGAACAAGCCGCACCTACAGATTGAAAATTGGGATGAAGAAAGGTCGCAAATCGAACCTCAAGAAAAGTTAAAAGAAGCCATCGCTCGGGGATTAAGAAAATTCGCAAACTTATTATTCCTTCTATCCCAAAAAAATTTCATATTTAAATTTTTGGTTAGGAAAAAAAAAGTAGTCTATTTTTAAATGAAATCAAATAAAATTCTTATATTATAGTTCTTAATAATAACTATTCATAGCAAATTTTACATTGAATGATGCGTTAATTGTGTTTGTATTTTGTAGTTAAAAGAATATTGTAACCAATCAAAAATAAACTACGTAAGTCACATAATACTAATTTTTTTTTTTCGTAAAGAAAAAACCACAAAGTTTGTTCTTGTTCCATTCCATATTAATTGCCGTTTTTTGGTGGAATCTAACCTTTTAAGAAAAATATGTTGATTGTGGTGTTTGTGTTTTATTTTTGTTGACTTTTTAATTTGGTGTATAATTCAATATTATAATAAAGATAAAAGACAATCACTACAAAAAAAAGCAAATATTCCGACGGAATATTCCGACGGATAAAACTCCGTCGGAAATTTCCGACGGATTACCGTCGGAAAAAGGAAAGTGCAAGCCGGCGCCAACCTTACCGACGGATATCCGTCGGAAATATTTTTTATAAAATTAATTTGTTAAATTTTCTGACGGAAAATCCGTCGGAATATTTTACCAAAAAATATAAAAAAGAAAATTAAATTTCCGACCGACTTCCGTCGGTAATGGAAACATTTCCGACGGATTTTCCGTCGGAAGTTTCCAAAAAAATATTAAAAAAAGTAATTCCGACGGACCGACAGTTTCCGACGGCTATTCCGTCGGAAGTTCTTGCCGATAATAAAAAATGGATAAACTTTCGACGGAAATTCCGTCGGAATAAATTCGATTGTAGAAACAACTTTAGATTTCCGACGGGTTTCCGTCGGAAATGCAAATCTACATAAAAAAAAACTGCCCCCCTTTTTTCTTCTCTCCCATTTCTTTCCCCTCCCGCGCGCTCTCCCCTCTCTCCCGCCTCTCATCCGCTCTCCCCAAATTGTTCCCACCTTTTCCCCCCCCCTCTTTCGGATTTCCGGAGTCTTTGCCTCCCCCTTTTCCCCAGATTTCAGGTGGAAATCTAAGGGTAGGCGCTGCATTTTCCGCCGCGACCCCGCAGGAGTCTCATCGCAAATCCGTCGGCCGCGCTCCAATCTCCAACCGCCTCGTCACTGCCCTTCTCGTCCTCAACCTGAGCTCGTCGACCGTCGGCCGTGCACCCCTCACCCGAGTCACCGCCTCCGCCGCCATCACTGTCATTCCGGTCCTCCTCTGATTTTCTCATTTTTATTAAATATTGGTGTTGTTTTATATTTCTGTTCTGGCTGTGTATGTGTTTGGTGGGAATTTGTGTTTGAATTTTTGGATTTAATTTGAGGAACAGCAGCCGAATTTCCATTCTATTTTTGGGCATTTTCCGATCTTTTTTGCAAAATAAAATGTTTGATTGATGGTTTTGTGGCTAATGGCGAATGGGTGTGAATGTGGCACTGATTTTGTAGGTTGTCATTTGCTAGTATGGTTTCTGGATTTTTGGTGCTGGATTTGTGTTTGTTGTTTGGCCGGTGTTGGCTTCGGCTGTGTTTGTTGTTTATCCTCAGTATGAAGGCAAAATTTTTTTTTTCCCTTTTGCTATGGATGTTTAATTTTTTGTGGAAATGGAGTGTATTTGGTTTGAGTGTAATTGTGGTTTCAAAGTCCGTATTTAGTGCAAAAGTCATGTTCTTGATTCTTTCTGAAGTATTTTTATCTCCAAAAATAGTACTTAAAATGTTAATTATATTCTATTAACTTGGAAGAGAGTTTAGAGGTTAACTTGGAAGAGAGTTTAGAGGTTAAATAATCATTCTAAAAAAAATAAATTTTGGAAAAGGGTAAACAAGTTAAATGTATTAGAAATGGTAAAAAGTTTTCTAAAAGAAAAACAAGTTAAATGTATTAGAAAGAGTAAAATAATCATTCTAAAAAAAATGAATTTCGGAAATAGGGAATACAAGTTAAATGTATTAGAAATGGTTGAAAAAAGTTTTCTAAAAGGAAAAACAACTTAAATGTATTAGAAAGAGTAAAATAATCATTCTAAAAAAAATGAATTTCGGAAAAAGGGAAAACAAGTTAAATGTATTAGAAATGGTTGAAAAAAGTTTTCTAAAAAGAAAAATAAGTTAAATGTATTAAAAGAGTAAAATAATCATTCTAAAAAAATATTTCACTTTTGATTTGATTTAAATTATAAAATTTTCATTAATAGTAAAAGTAATAGAAACGATTCAAACCAAAAGTGGACTATTTCTTTAGAAACAAAGAAAATTTTTCAAAACTAAGCTCTTTTTTTGGTATAAAGGGAGTAAAAAAGAAAAGAAATCAAAGGTAAAAGAAAGAAAGTAAAAATGCGGAAGGAGGATAAAGAAGATAAAGATTAGGATAGTATTAGTTTTTATCAAATTTATATGTATAAAACTATTTTTAGCTTTTTGAAATGGAATTTATTTTTAAAAAATTTTTATTAAATTTAAATTATTTATTTTTACAAATTAATTAAATTAATTACTTATTTTTAAAGCATTTTCTTTAAATTATTTCTTATTTAAAATTGATTTAATTGTAGTGAATATATGAGTCAAACCAAGACAAATAATTTAAGATATTGAAAAAATAAATATGACGCCTTATTGACAAGTTAAATTAAACAACGCAGACATTTTGAAAAACATAACACTTTCTTGAATAAATTCATTGATATCTCCTTATTTAATTTCTTTATTAGGTAAATTATAAATTATAAATATTTGACTGATTGGAATAATTGAATGTTAATTACCTTATTCAGCATTACAAATTTTATTTTTTGAATTTCATAATCATAAAAAGCATTAAGTCTTCTCTATCTGTTGCATAAGTTTTGTTAATTTTGATATTAGTTATCCTTTATAGTCACATTAGATCTCTTGAGATACTTTTCGCATATCACTCCGTGAAACACTTTAATAAGTTAGCATAATACTTTGTAATTTATATTAATACATATACTATTAGTATCCACTTTCATCCTTGTAAATTTTAAGATTAAATTTCCATTTTTTTTATCAACCTAATATTTTAATAAAATTTCATACTATTTTCTGATTTTTTACTACACTAAAAAATCTAAATAAATATAACCTAGAAAAAAGTAAACCTTTAGTATTAAAATTTATTATAATTACATGAAAATAAAAATCAATGGTATAAATACTAACACAATTACAAGATTTATGTCAATGTATTAAAATGTGTAATATAAAATGACACAAAAAAGTGTAACAAATCATTAATAATAATTATACTACTACTCTGCCATTATTTATATTGTTTTTAGTGTATTTGATCTTGATTTAGAGATTACCATGATTCTAGCCCAATTAAAATTTTCCATTTTACCGAATCATCAGAACCGTAAAAATTTTGAATAAAACGGACACATCAACAGTCCTTAGCCATTAATTGGATGGATAGAAAGGATAAATGCCAAAAATGGTTCCTTAAATTGGTCCTGTAATCTATTTTATTTCACACTTTTTAAAATAATCTTTCTAGTTCTTACTATAGGTGTCGAATCTAATAAAATAAAAAAATTTTACTCTAAAATATATCAATGTACAGCGATGAGTAGAGTTTTCTCCACAAAAATTGGTGAATTTATTTTCATATGAAAAGAAACCGTAAATAAAGAGGGAGTGTTTTGAAAAATATAATCAAAACAATTAGACTGAAAATTTTAAAATACCAACAATTTAATAGGAAGGAATTGATGAAAGCATGGAATCTAGTCAAAAGATTAATCTCGGAATTAGTTCAGTGGATTGGTCATCTATGTTAAAAAATAATTTTAGACATTCATGAATAAATTAATTATAACTATCAAATAAATAATAATAATTAATCTCTTCTTAGTTTGTCTGTTACCAAGAGATGCACATTGATTACTTTCCTAATTAATAGACAACTTTAAATACGATTATAAAATTTAATTTATCAACAGCATTACTAACTAGAGACACTCAATTCTAATGAACAAATTTACAAATTTGGCTTATTTAAATTAGATTATTTATTTCCACGACATAAATTGGATTTTTGTTAAGAATTAAATTGTGTCATTCTCCACAAGTATTAAAATAATCAAATAATTACAGATTTAGAATTTTAATTAACAATAAACTATTATAATGATCAAATAATGACACCAATTATTTAATAAAATAAAATAATCATAATTAATAAAGTGCATGAAATAAATAAATACTTATGAATGAATAAAATACAAATAAAACTAAATTAGAATTCACAATTATTGTAGAACTAGAGCTTTGATATTAGGCTATATTCAAAGCCAGTGATCCGATTCAAACCCAATTCGATCTGCAATACATGGATTACAATCCAATAGAATCCAATTCAAATATTTTGGCATATCAAATTTCGGATCAAATTGGTTGTGATCCAACCTTTTTGTTTTTGTGCTCTTACTTTCCTCCTTATATATAATATTAATTTGAAATTAATATTTTCATATAAAAAAATTGTCTATGTATGATATGCAAAGATATTTAGTACGACATTAATTCTAACAAGAATCGAATTTTTTCGCAGTGTTTAAATGTGAATTCAATTAATTTTGTAAGTTATTTGGTTAGCCATTAATTCCTGATACAATCCAATTACCACGCATTGATTTCTTCCCTTACCTCACGCTAGCATCATGCACTATAAAATGGTGCCACAATCTCAAACCAAACATCAACCAAGCTGGGAGAAAAAAAACAAAACAATACTAGTACTATTCTCCATACAAGCATCATGAACAAATCTATTCTTGTTTCCCTTTTGTCTATGACGCTCTTGCTCAGTCTCTCCACCATTTCTCAAGGTAGGAAATAACTACATACATCACTCTCACATTTTATCTCACAATATTTCGTCATATAGTTATATTTTAATGTTTGTAGTTCGTTGTTTATTTTAATTTTTTGCAAAAATTGATTTTATTTCCGTCGAGTCAAAACAATATGTTTTCGGTGGGTTTTTTAAGTCAAGCCACTGCCTATGAGTCGTCAGTTCATTTTTTCAGTAAGCAAGCGGTCAGATATTTCACGAGTTATTGAATAAAAACTATTTTTCTTCAAATTTTTTTTGCTGTATATAAATGAAAAAAAAGAGAGTAAAGTTACGATTTGAAACTCATATCATTTCAACCGCATTTGGCTGGTTCTTTTATTATTTGTAAATCTATTTACACTTTGTGGATTGGAATATGAATTTCAGGCCAACCTGGCAAGCTTTGCCCAGTCACTTTCCCGCTTCCAGATGCCAGTGCATGCGGCCGTAATGGCAACTTGCGGTGCATTGATGAAGCTCTGAAGAGATATGCGGCAAGCCAAATGCCTCAAAAATGTTCATGCAGTGATTCCAGGCCCAAAAGCCGCGAGTGCCAGTGTTATATCCTTTGTGGCCCTTAAAACCATTTTAGCAGTTGTTAATTAATATTCCTCCATGGATTTGGTTTTGGTTTTGGTTTTGCTGCAACTTTGGATATGGCAATAATCCACGCATTATTGTCATGACTGAAAAGTGATGCACAACTAAAATAAGTTATATGTGTTTATGCGTTTGACTAAATGTTGTCTTTGTCTTGTCCGTCCATTTTCCCGCAACAAAACGTCACTGTCATTCATATCATCTTCTTCATGGCATTATTTTCTGCAAAACGACCTTAGTGAAGAAGATCAAACTCAATGATCTCGACATTGAAAGAAAATTGATCTCGATGGTGAACAAACCCACGTTAATTTAATGATACTGACATCTGTCCAACGTTAGAAAGTCAAGAAAGTTATCTGATGATGAACAGGAAGTCGGTGACCAAAGCTTCGATAAACAAACCTTAAATCTCTTGCTCGTGAACTGTGATCATGCTTATATTGATTTACTTTATCTTAAATATTTTAAATAGTTTTCTCTAAAAAATATTAACTATTTCTTTCAGTATTTTGTTGCAATACAAGAACTAGTATTCCTTATTTATTAATTATGGACAAAATGTGATAAATTACTTATGCATGTGATGACAAATTTTGTTGCATGCATAATAAATTATACACCAACTATTATTAAATGATAGAAAACAAAATTTTATACGACTTTTTATTTATTTTAAAATAATGAGATAGATTGAAAACTTATGTAAAATCTGATTCAACAACAGAGTAGGAAACTATCATAACTATAGAAAGACCTTATTTACTCAAAAATATTTAATGCAAGAAGAAAGAGACAAAGAAAAAGGAAAGCCAAGAGAAAGAAATTAAATACGACTATTGACCGTTATCTTAATTACGTTGTGTGGCTTTAACTTCAAATTGGATGTTTATCCTTTGCTGCTGCCTCATCCGGGAATTAACATTTAACACTATAAAAAGGCGTGCCACAGTGGGAGAAAGCACTAACAAGAAGTGAAAAGAAAAACTAGCTCATGATATTCATCCATGAAAAGCTCTCGTGTGCTTCTCGTTTTGTCTGTGATACTCTTGTTAATTTGTTTGGACAGAGTTTTTATTTATAAAAAATAAATTTTTAAAAATAAAAATAAAATATTTAAATATATTTTTATTTTAAAATTTAAAATTTAAATTTTTTTACTCAAATTTTTCTCATGTAATTTTAAAATTTTTTCCTCTTATTTTTCCATCCAAAATATTTTTTTTATCAAAAAATACTCACTAAAATTTTTACACATTCTAATACAACTTTTCTCAAATAAATCACAATCTAAACGAAGCCAAGTGTTTTCACCCCTTCTCTCAATGGTAATAAAATTAACCAAATAAATAAGTGCATTATATTAATTACTCTTTATATCAATTTTATCTATACTCTTTCTAATTCTTATTGCCAAATTCACAAAAGAATTATCTTATAAATCTAAAATCTAAAATCACTTAATTATTGAATGGATTTAGCGAATCTAATAACTCTATGAAGTGCAGCAGTTGTATCACTGCCATAGAATATAAATATTATAGAGGCAAAAGTGTAAAAATATTGGCCAAATTATGAACAATTTGTGCATTTTTTTTTCTAATTGATTCTGCCTCAAAAAAAAAAAAAAAAAAGAGAGAGAAAGAAAGAAAGAAAGAAAGAAAGTGACACAGTGTTCTATCGAAGACTTCACAGTCTTAAAATTTTGCTCAATTGTAATAATTAAGTTGAGTATATGAGTAAATACTGTTAATTGTCTCTCAACTAAGTTACAAAATTCAATTTGGCCATTGATATTAAAAAAGTTACAATCAAGTATTCAAACTTGGCAATTTTAGAGCCAAAACCAACCTAAATTAATAGGTCCAATTCTTACCTAAATCATATGTTGATGAAGAACTTGACATCCTAAATTGGACTAATTTTGGTCAAGGACCACATAAAATCAAATTGACAAATTTAAAGACTTAATTAAACTTAGGGACCAAATTGACAATTTTGATCCGAGGATTCATTTTAAAAGCTTAATTAATTTTTTTTAAAAGTATGGGAGAATAAATCGAATTTGTGGTTCAAATTTATGGAATATTAGTCAAAAATGAATGAGGGAACCAAGGTTGCAAAGAGTTTCATATTAAGTCTAAAAAGTGGAGATGCATTTCTAACCACCAAAGAGTTTTTCTCACAAGTTTTATTAAAATCACTGAAATGATTTAAACTCATGTATACTAATAACATGAAATGATGGATCATTCCCCACTCCACCCTATAATATTCCATTTTTATTATCTTAAATTGCCCAATAAAGGATAGAGAATTTATCAAGAACATCATTCAATAAATTAAACAGAATCTCACACACCCACTTCGAACCCTTTGAACACTGAAAGTGAAGTAGACCCTCGAGATAAATAATGTCCAAACTTAGACTGCAAAAGAACAAGCAAACAAAGAATGAAATAAGCTCCGACTCTCCACTCTCCAAAACAAATAGGACATATTAAATATTCTTGGACTCTTTTGGTCCCACTCGTTGTTCCTTTTCCATTTGCTTCTAATAGTTTGACCTACCTAGAAAAATTGTCCCCCTACAAATGTGATTTCAATTCTTTAGGTGATACCAGAAGTCATTTTCACATAAGATTTTATCTTATTTCAATTTTTCTTATGAACTACTTCATCTTGTTTCAATTTTATTTATTAACTACTTCACCCTTAGGCTAATTTAGGGTAATGAGGGATTCGAACCTGATATCGTGATTTGTAGTCACACACTCTAATATGTTGAGATAAAAGACCCACCGCGTCTCCACTAAATTTGTTCACAAAAATACCCTACCTTTACATAAAATGTTTCACTTCATTAAAGACCCTAACCCCAACACTTAACATTTTTAAAGTGTTGCACTTTTAGTTTTTGAAAAAAAAAAAAAAAAAAAGAGTTGCGACCTAACCTAATCATGAAGAGGAAAATAAAATCTGGATTAACTAACTACAGAATTTCATACCACACTATTCTTAAGCTTATATTTATTACCCACAAAATTGAATAACTAAAATGCAAGCATTGAATCAATTAATCAAAGTACAATGCTTTAGGCAACATATTACGACATGATCAACATTAAAGCATATATCTAAAATTTGCTTTTGGATACCGGAATATTGGATTTAGCCATAATTCATATTATGGATGGACAAGAATTTAGTAATGCATGAAAAGTGATTTGCAAAAAAAAAAAAAAAAAATAGCTCGCACATCTTATAAAAAGTATAAAGCTTTGAATGAACAATGAATCGGTCAATATCACAAGAATATTGTTTGACATCTTGACCTAGTTTGTAGTAATATTTTTGGTGATTCTAAGGCAATACTTCCGAAATAAGGTGTATTAGTTGAAAATTAATGAAATCACTAGTGGCTAATCAATATAAAAGTGCATTATATAATGACTCCATCGGAAAATTCTGTTGAGAATGCTTTTTCTATTTATCTTTTTTTAAATTTTCTTAGCAATGGCCACGAAGATCTTGAATTTCTCCTTAGTTTTATCCAAAGCATTAAATAGTTTTATTTTTTTTAATGGGGTGTCATATGTAAACATCATGAGAATTAAATTAATTCAAGCCTAAATCATATACTTAGTCCTTTACAAATTGTTCTATAACTGTTTAGTTTTACAAATTTAAAAATAATCATTTTAATTTTTTACTTTTAGAAGGTGACTTTTATGTGCACCTATCGTGACCTTATATGCTAGAGATAAAAAGGTCTCACAATTCCTTCATTAACATTAATAGAGAGAGTCTTTTATGCGGCTAAAGCTCTTTGTTTTCGCTACCTCCTCAAGTTTAGAGATCACAGCGCTGGCTGGCTTTGCAATAGCATGTCTCAATTCTTCCATTTCTTTCTTTTCTTTTTCTCTTCTAAAAGGGGTAACAAATCAAATCCTTGCGACCAAAAAAAAAAAAAAAAACAAAACAAAAGTGAAATGCATTGCGAATTCTTTTGTCACAAATCTTTCATTGTGCATTGTGAATTCATGTTCCTCCTTACACCTCAAACTCTTGGGTAATAATTTCCTAACCCAAGATGAATCCAGAATTTTCTAAAGTATAATCCTCGTACTCGAATTTAGATTTATTACCTTGGTGCATTAACTGTTCTCCTACTGTTGCAGATATTAATTGCTTGAAACAATCCAAGCAATGCTTCTTTGGGGCCGGCCTTTTGCAATTTCTGTGAATCCCCTGATAAGTTCCATAACACATTAGATCTTGAATTTACTAGCTATGACCTAGTGCAAATATACAATATTGGGATGCTTCACTATTTGTATGATGGAAATTTTGCTCTTGAGTTGTTCCATTATCTCAACCCAAATCACCTTCTCTTTCCTAATAACTTCTATGGCTACACTCTTGTCTACTTGCCAACTGTGGGATAAATGACCAAAAAAACATCATATTTCTCCTTGGATCCCATCTTCTTGAGCACAAAATGATGTCAAAATTCAATATATATATGAAAATTTTTAATTGTGGTGGTGATGGTTTTGTATTGAAATGATTGTATGCTGGTGGTAGGCTAGTCACTAGCAAATGAAAATTAAAAAAAAAAAAAAATCAACCTTCTTTGACCTTCTTTTGATAGCAATTCCTGCACTAGTTGGTGGTTTTTGGATGGAATTGTTGCTTTGAAGGGGGTAAGAAATGAAGAAACTCTCAGGGTGCGCCTGGCTCACATGGGGGAATGGAAAAGGTAATGGAAATGATAGTAGTGGAGAATGATAGTGGGGTCTTTCATTATAATTCTGCTGGTTGGTTTGTGCTGGGGAATGGAAATAATTATAAATTAATTATAATAATTATTATTAATTAATTATTTATTACAATATTAAATTAATTAATTATTAATAAAAATATTATTGATTAAATTAATCTTAAGTAATTAATTAATTATAAATTAATTAATATTAATTATAATGATTAATATTAGTAAATGAGATTAATTAATTATTAAATTAATATTATTAAATGAATAATTAAGTAAATTAATCTTAATTAGTTAATTTATCATTACTTAATAATAATATGTTGATAATAAATTAATTTACATTAATTATAATAATTAATATTAATTATTTAATTAGTATTATTTAATTTTTTATTATAATATTAAATTAATTAATTATTAATAAAAATATTATTAATTAAATTAATCTTAAGTAATTAATTAATATTAATTGAATTAATTAATTAGTATTAGTTACTTAATTAGTTAGTAATAATTAGTAATTAATTAATATTAACAATTAATTATTTATAAATTAATTATACATTAATTATAATAATTAATATTAATAAAATGAGATTAATTAATTAATTAATATTATTAAGTAAATGAATGATTAATTGAATTAATATTGATTAATTAATTTATTATTACTTTTAATAATAATAAGTTAATAATAAATTAATTTATATTAATTATAATAATTAATATTAGAGATATGAGTTTGCTACTTAATTAATTTAATAATTAATTACATTAATTAATTAATTAATTAAGTAGTATTAATTAATTATTAAATTAATTAAGTAGCAAACCCATATCCCTAACTTCTATACCCCCCAATATTGGGGGATATAATGATATACTAATATTAGTAAATGAAATGTCTTGTCAAGTGGGCCAGAAAATTCCATTTCCTTCAACCAACCACCCTCAAACACTATCAAACCCATATCTCCATTCCCAAACCCTCACACCAAGCACCCCCTCATTTCTTAGCATTCAAAAAAGGATATGTGAATTGGGGCTTCTGTCTGTGTTAAAGAAATTTTATCTCTGTTAATGAAGAAATCATTATGTTGTGAAACTTTTCGACCTTTAGAATAAAAGTCATGGGTATAGATTTGTTACAGAATTCATATGAGAACCAAAAACTTATTTTTAAATTTGTGAGTCTAAAAATGTTATAAAAAATACTATGCATTTTAGTCTTAAATCAAATCAAATCAAATCAAATCAAATGTTGCAACAGACACAAAAAGGGCCAAAGAAAGGATAAAAAAACCTTGATGTACATAAATTGAAATTAATGAATTTCAAAACTCTTATTCGTCATACTAAAATAACTTGATAAAAATAGCCAAGCTTGATATGAAGTCTCATTACCAGCTGGCCTTTCCAATCACATTCGAAAGAAATATTCCCACTGATGCCAATTAACTGTGAAAACATCCTAACAGTGCTAATGAATTTCTAAAGCATGGCTAATTGTTGTATATTTATTGGATAAGCATATGTTTTGTTATTGGAACTGTACACTTTCTTGGCTATTAATATATTTGCAACTTCAGTAGGATGGAAAGCATCCCAGAACAAGAACTTTCTCCTGTCTTCACAAGGCTGTTGAAGAGGCAGACATGTTATTTGCCCATTGTTTCTTCCCACTCCACAGCATCCTCTGTCCAGCACTTCAAATCCTGTTTTTCATTTTCAGGCAACAAACATAATTCAATCAATAATTCCACAGAAACAGGGTTAACAACAATAAGCCTAGAAAACAGGAATCCTCTGTACGCATTTTTCTTCCTTTATTCGCATTAGGAGTTGTTAACATAAATGGACGTCTTTTTTTTTTTTTTTTTTGTTAAAAAATTTTTAAAATGCGTACTCCCTGGCCGCCAACCTTAATCCCTATTGCCTGGCCGCCAACTCTCCTTATATACAATACAAATGTTGAGTGCATATAGATTTCATTTCAAAATACGTTTTTGTATTTTTTTAAATTTGAAATTATAAGATAGAATATGTATTAAAAATATAAAAAACTATGTCAGAAAATGTAAAAACACATTTCGAAATACAATTTATACGCATCTTTTTTAAATTTTGAACACTGACTTGGACTTGAGATTCACAAAGAATCATTGGTCAATGGGCCAAACACTGATGAGTTTAATTTGACATTTCATGTGAGTATATGTACCTAATTTATCAATAAACGCATATAAAAAATAGTCTACCAAACTAAAAAATTCTTTGCCCCATATAATTACCGTATGTTTTAGCGTTGAGTACTAGATCTTTGCTACTTTGAAACGAATCCAGGTAGACAAACTTTGCGCCAGGGAGTGCACCATTGTTAAATTGATCAACCAATCTTCTGAGCCCTGAATTAAACATAAGGATAGCATTGTTGATTTCTTCGTTACATCTGCTGCCACTGCCATTGCCATTGTATCGAGCTAGCTCGTACGGGATGCAGCCAATTTCTCCAACTGAGTTCACCACCACCTTCCGGGCTCCCAGATTATACAGTGCCTGAAAAATCATGGAAATGGTCACATCAAAAAATGAACACAAAATCTATACTTGATCAATGTTTAGTAAGCCTGTTTTGAGAAGTCACAAGTATACAATGAATTTGAATACCGAAAGTTGTCTTGCATAGTCCTGAAGAAGTGAAGCGGCATAAGCCTGGGGTGTGTAAGATGAATGGGTTGAATAGAAGTCGGTCATGAAGTAATTGTTGAGGTAGTCATTGCTTCCAATTCCAGAGTAGAATATGCACTTGCTCAGATAGTTTCCAAGAGCCATGTTATCGTCCCTGAAGATCCTTCTCAACATTCCCACTGTTGCACCAAATCTGGCAACTTGTTGGTTCATTGGCGTGTGATCCCCCTGAATTCGTGAAGAGATTCAATTCACAACATTTGTTGATTAATTAACAATCTAAGCTTGGTAAGATAATACTTCCTTCGTCCCTTATTATTATTCATCATTTTTTAAGAAAACGTGCAATTTATGTATAGTTTCAAAGTATTTTTAATTTGAATTGATAATTATGAGACATAAGTGGTGGATCATTATTGATATTGATAATTTTAGTAAGGAAAAGGTTCATAACGAGTATGGTAAAGTGGGTAAAGTTTTCAATTATTTTGTATAGTAGTTATGACTGGGAGATTCAATTGTATAGCTGAGATTGGCTGAATTCGTTTATAGAACATGTTATGTTATTGGTTTGATAATTAGATTTAGACAAGCATAGTAGCCCTAAAGTTTTTATTTAAAAAAAAAAAGAAAGGAAAAACTAAAAACAATGACGAAAACAAAGTCCCAAGAATTCAAACAATTCATATTGCAACTGAATTTATTTTCTCCATAGAATTGACTGATGTGTGATCATATTTTCAGTCCATTCAATTCAATATTAACAAATAAAAAAAATGAAAAATGATACCAAGTTGTTCCCTGTTTCATCTCGGATGCCTGCTGCTCCAGAAGCATAGTTTGCTCCTTGAAGCAATGCCCTGCCACGGACCCTCGTAAATGGAGGAATGTAGTCGGGAAAGCCCAAAAGTTGAGCTGCATGCAAATGAAACTAATATCATTAGTTATATTCTCAAAATAACTAGTATGGTCAATCCCGAGAATATAAAAAAAGATTTCAAATCTAGCAGTTGATCGTGCTCTAGTAATTTTATGCAAGGCAGAATTTGGTTTATTAGAATAACAGTTAAAAAATTAACAGATAAGCAATTCTTACTGTCGAGAAAAAATAATTAATTATTTATGCCTATTTAAAGTATCAAACATAATTTCATTTTTGAGGGTTTATTTTTGCCTGTTTCTATTTTTTCGTTTTTCGCCCTTCCTTTTAACCTTTATTTTTCCCTTTTTTCCTATCAAGAAAAAAAAAATCAAATACTATAAATGATGTAAAAGTGTAAAAATGTGTACCTAAAATGTCGACAAAAGTACGTCCATTGGTAAAGCGACCATTGGCAGCCTGAGGGAAATCAAGGCCATAAGGCATATAATTAGCCCTGGCTAGTGTGAGTAGGCCATTGTTGTTGCCATTATCAACCAAAGAGTCTCCAAAGATGAAGAAACAAGGCACTTGTGGCTGTTGCTGCACTGGTTGGGAGCATGCTTTGGCTGTAAACCACAAGAAGGGAAACAAAACCCAAAAAACAAAACAAAAGTTCACCATCATGAAGTATTATTGTCGAAGGGAAGTTTGAAGGGATGTTGAATATGATTGACCTCTAAAATGATGACTTTTTATAGATGGGATTTCATATTTCACCTTTATTTTTTTGTGATAATGAAATTGAGCTAATATTAGAATGGTATAGTCCCGTGAAAGAAATGGTATGAAATTACTTTTGAGCTGTATTTCATGAGCTTGACTACTCCATTGTGGTACCGTTGCAGGCAGCGGTGATGAGAGGTGAGAGCTCGTGATGATCTATGCATAGCTCTCAATCTCATTCAACCTCCATCTAATAATCATGTATGCATGCATTGATTCAACCTCCATAATTATATTCAAAAGTATACATCACAAAATTCATTAGTTTTGTCATCTATTTTTTTCAAAAGTATACACCATAGTAATTGTGGTGGCATTTCTTTTTCCCAAAACTTAGATGCAGCTACATAGGTCTAATGTCACATGTAAAGTTAGGTTTAGGGTTTTGGCCTATATTTTCAAGTTGTGTGTGTGTATATACATTGTGGGGTTTGTTGAATTTGTTGCCTTATTTCATTCACTTAAAATTGTAAAAATTTCTACAAAATGTACGTATAGACGTCCAATTGGCATACCATAAACCTAATAAATCTTTTATAAAACATGATCGAATCCAATTCTTTTATGTCTTTTATGTAGGAAACCAAATCAAAGAACGCAGCGGAAACTTAAAAATTTTGGTTTCCTCCAAGGATCCATACGAAGTGAAATCAAATTGGTAGTGGAGATTGTTACCTTACCGGTAGTGTAGCCTTGTTGATTGTGGGAGATTGTTGATTGTCGAATCACAAGCAAGACCAATCTAGCCTTGCCTCTATGGTATCCACACGATCGTCTCCAAGCCTCAAGTTAATTGTCAAACAATTAACTAAAGAAAGAAATAACAAAATTCTTTTAGTGCTAGCTAAGATTTTGTTACTTGGGTATTCCCTCAAGTTCTCAACTTAAGGATTGGTTTTCTATTTTGAATTCTCAACTCAAATTTCGGTTTTGTTCTTATTTCTCAAATAAGGAGTGGTGTCTATATTGAACAAGAGAAGAAGAAAACAAAGAAATTTCGTGCACCAATGATAGCACCACATTTTCTTCAACAAAGAAAGCTTAAAAGGAAAACTCTCTCAATGAAAGTGTCCCTTTGGTTTCCTTGATATGAATTCAATAATTCATCCATGTGAAAAGGCTGCCCTTTCACATTTCATATTCTAGAAATTGAATTACAACATGTTGCATATGGTTGCCTTTTCATTTTCCAATGAATGGCTGCCTTTTCATTTTCATAAAATGAATTGCAATATGTTGCCTTTTTATTTTCCAATGAATGGTTGTCTTTTCATTTTCCATAAATGGTTGCCTTTTCATCTTCCAATAATAAAATCCATTTTGATTATTATTAATAAATCTAAAACTCATTTTGGATTTATTAATATTAATAGAACCAAAATCTTTTCACCTTAAATCCAAAACCGTTTTAAAATGAAAACCCGATAGATTCCTATTCTCAATAGGATTCTTAAATTAACCAAAATTTCATCACATGAATTTTGCACTTCTTTTGGATACGATCTAATTGTGCGACCCAATAGGTTCTCATAACGTTGGCATTGACATAAAATATATTTTATGCCAAAAGTAATGAGCGGTGTCTAGCAACACATCAATACTACCCAAGTCATGAGAATATTAGTAATTCGACATTACTTTTCTTGTGATAGATATTACCATGTAATTAAATCCCTTTGCCCTAGATATCATGATTGAACACGAGCCATGGAGCGTGTCATGCTCGTATAGTTCAATTTTTGCATTTCTTGATTCCCGAGTAAACACATCTATACAAATGAGCCTGATATCGCATATCAACTCATTTGAGCACGGCCATGCATTTTATGGTCTTACTCAATCAAGAGGCCCAAAGATATCACTCCCATTATATAGGAGGGGCAAATCCTTTCTTGATCACTTAACATCCCACTGCATGATTTATTACATATCCAATTACTACTTTTATAGTTCACCCTGTTACGGGTAACGTTTAGTAGTATCAAAACATGCAACTCCTCATGTTGGGATCTCTGAGGATCTCAAGTCTAAGGATTATTTACACCATCATCACTATGAGAAATATTTATGACACTTCATATAATAATCCATGTAATATTTCTCATGGCGGGTCAATCCAGTACATTGTTCTCTAACATGTACCCATGTGTTGACTTGATATCTCATATCATGAACAATTTCATTAATCACTACACATACTAGTCTTAATGCATTATCATTGTCCCATTTAATGATAATACTCGACTAGGGATAATTTTAGAATAATTAAATTCTTGGGACATTATTATGTTTATTTCATAAAACGCAGATATAAGATAAACATAATAATTAGTGCCATTAATTATGAACATTATGATACAATATATGCATATGCCATCATCATATGATTGGTTCTTAGGGCATAATCCAACAAACTCCCACTTGAACTAAGACCAATCAGACATCTCCTTAATGCCTAATGATCTACACTTAAACTAAGACCAATCAGACATCTCTCTAATGCCTAATGATCTAGTATGACGATCATGCTTCTGCTGCGCCAGAGGCTTTGTCAGTGGGTCAGCTATATTATCATCAGTTGGTACTTTGCATATTTTCACATCTTCTCTCTCAATTATCTCTCGGATAAGATGGAAACGTCGAAGTATATGTTTGGAACGTTGGTGAGATCTGGGTTCTTTAGCTTGCGCAATGGCTCCATTATTGTCACAATAGAGCACAATTGGATTGGCAATGCTAGGTACAACCCCAAGTTCTGTAATGAACTTCTTGATCCAAATCGCTTCTTTGCATCAGAAGCAGCAATATACTCGGCCTCTGTTGTAGAGTCGGCTACTGTTGCCTGCTTTGAACTCTTCCAGCTCACAGCACCACCATTTAAGCAAAACACATAACCCGATTGCGATCGGTAGTCATCCTTGTCAGTTTGGAAGCTTGCGTCAGTGTAACCAGTTACATTGAGCTCTTCCTCACCTCCATATATCAAGAATGTATCCTTAGTCCTTCTCAAGTACTTAAGGATATTTTTGACAGTGATCCAGTGACGTTCACCGGGATCTACTTGATATCTACTCGTTAAGCTCAAAGCATATGAGACATCGGGACGAGTACATAGCATGGCGTACATGATAGATCCAATAGCTGATGCATATGGAATCCTACTCATGCGTTGTCTCTCTTCTTGTGTCGAAGGACAATGTTCCTTCGAGAGAGTAATTCCATGCCCCATAGGTAAGAATCCTTTCTTAGATTCTTGCATGCTAAACCGCTTTAGCACTTTATCTATGTATGTACTTTGGCTTAGGCCAATCAATCTCTTTGATCTATCTCTATAGATTTTGATACCTAATATATAGGTTGCCTCACCTAAGTCTTTCATTGAAAAACAACTTCCTAGCCATTTCTTTCCAGACTGTAAAGATGGAATGTCATTCCCAATAAGTAGTATGTCATCTACATACAATACTAGGAAGACAACAGTGCTCCCACTAACCTTCTTGTAGACACAAGGTTCATCTTCATTCTTGATGAAACCAAACTCTTTGATTGCATCATCGAATCGAAGATTCCAACTTCGAGAAGCTTGTTTCAACCCATAAATGGATCGTTGTAGCTTACAAACCTTTCTAGCATTTTGGATCGACAAAACCCTCAGCCGTGTCATGTACACATCCTCGAGAAGATTTCCATTAAGGAAAGCGGTTTAACATCCATTTGCCGATTTCATAATCATGGAATGCATTATCGCAAGCAAGATCTGATAGATTTAAGCATTGCATCGTGAAAAAGTCTCATCATAGTCTATACCATGAACTTGTTTAAAACCTTTTGCAACCAATCGTCCCTTAAAGGTATGTACTTCACCATCCATGTCAGTCTTCTTTTTGAAGACCCATTTGCACCCTATGGGTTTTACTCCTTCAGGTGGATCAACCAAAGTCCATACTTGGTTTGTATACATGGATTCCATCTCAGATCTCATGGCTTCAAGCCATTTCTCAGAGTCTGGCCCCGATATAGCTTCTTGATAGGTCGTAGGTTCATCTTGATCTATTAGCAAGATGTCACCATTTTTAGTCACAAGAAATCCATATCTCTGTGGCTCATGATGAATTCTAGTAGACCTACGCGGGGCTTGTGTCTCTTGAACAACTTGTTCCACCTTTTGTGGTGTTTGCTCAATTTCCATCTCATCAAGTTCAGTAATATTTTGTGGTTCTCGAATTTCTTCAAGTTCTATTTTTCTCCCACTAGTTTTTCTAGAAATAAATTCCTTTTCTAGAAAAACACGATCGAGCAACAAACACTTTGTTCTCATTGGGATAATAGAAATAGTATCCTTTTGTTTCTTTAGGATACCCCACAAAATTACATTTATCAGATTTGGGTCCAAGTTTTCCGGAGACTTGACGTTTGACGTAAGCCTCACATCCCCAAATCTTCATAAAAGACATATTAGGACGCTTCCCAGTCCATATCTCATATGGTGTCTTTTGAATTGATTTAGATGGAACTCGGTTTAGTGTGAAAATAGCTGTAAGTAAAGCATGTCCCCAGAAGGTTTTTGGAAGATCTGCATGACTCATCATGGACCGAACCATGTCTAATAAAGTTCGATTTCTCCTCTCAGACACACCATTCCATTGTGGTGTTCCAGGAGGAGTAAGTTGTGAGACTATCCCACACTCCTTTAGATAGTCATTGAACTCTTGGCTTAAGTATTCACCTCCTCGATCAGATCGAAGTATTTTAATACTCTTACCAAGTTGGTTTTGGATTTCATTCTTGAATTCTTTGAATTTTTCAAATGATTCTGACTTGTGTCGCATAAGATACACATAGCTGTATCTACTGCAGTCGTCAGTAAATGTAATGAAGTATTGAAAACCACCTCTAGCTTGTATATTGAATGGTCCACATACATCAGTATGTATTAATTCCAATACATTGCTTGCCCTTTCACTGTATTTTGTGAAAGGGGCTTTGGTCATCTTGCCCAATAAACATGATTCACATTTCTCATATGATTCAAAATTGAATGAGTCCAAAAGTCCATCTTTATGGAGTTTGGAAATGCGATTTTCATTTATATGGCCCAGACGACAATGCCAGAGATAAGTTGGATTAAAATTATCTAATTTAATCCTTTTAGTATTTACGTTATAGATAGGCATGTCAAGATTTAGAACATAAAGGCCACTAACCATTTGTGCACTTCCATAGAAGATATCATTTAAATAAAGGGAACAACATTTGTTTTTTATTATAAATGTAAATCCACTCTCGTCTAAACAAGAAATCGAAATAAGATTCTTCGTAATGGAAGGCACATAATAGCAATTATTCAGTTCTAAAACAAGCCCTGAGGGAAGATTCAAGACATAAGTCCCTACAGCTAATGCAGCAACCCTTGCTCCATTTCCCACTCGTAGGTCGACTTCACCTTTAGCCAAAGTTCTACTTTTTCTCAGTTCCTGCACATTCACACAAATGTGAGAACCACATCCGGTATCTAATACCCATGAAGAAGAAGTAGATAAATTAATTTCTATAACATGAATACCTGAAGTGGAACTTTCATTCCTCTTCTTCTTAAGTTCTTCCAGGTAAACCTTGCAGTTTCTCTTCCAATGTCCGGTCTCACCACAATGGAAACATTTCCCTTCCTTAGCAACCTTGGCAACCTTTCTTTTAGGTTTTAGTGCAGTTGTAAAGGACTTGGACTTGACTTTCTTGTCCTTTCCTTTTGATTTTGTCTTACCCTTCTTATGGCCCTTATTAATCATGAGGACACTGTTGGGCTTAGACTTCTTCATGTTAGCTTCGGCAGTTCTCAACATGCCTAGTAACTGTGGCAAAGTTTTGTCAATTTCATTCATATTGTAATTAAGAATGAATTGACCATAGCTATCTGGCAACGATTGCAAGATAACGTCGATGGCCAACTCTCTACTAATGGAAAACCTAATCTTTCAAGGCTTTCTATGTACCCAATCATTTTGAGTACATGAGCTCCAATAGGAGCTCCCTCTGCCATTCTGCACTGAAATAACGCCTTAGAGATATCAAATCTCTCTTGACGAGCTTGCTCCTCATATAGTTGCTTAAGGTGTTGAATCATATCATACGCCTGCATGTTCTCATGTTGCTTCTGAAGCTCAGGGTTCATGGTAGCAAGCATGAGGCAAGCAACGTCTAGAGCATCATTTTGATGCTTCCTATAAGCATCTCTTTCAACTCTTGTAGCGCCATCCTCTGGTTCCTGAGGTAAGGGTCCTTCTAGGACATATATCTTTTTCTCATGCTTGAGGACTATCCTCAAGTTCCTGTACCAATCTAGGAAATTTGTCCCATTTAACTTGTCCTTCTCAAGGATGGATCGCAGTGATAACGTGTTATTGTTAGTGTTATTTGCCATAGTTATCTACAACAGAAATATGCAAAATAAGTATCATGAATGCGAACGTTTAATATGGACTTTTGTTAAATGTTACTCCCACTATTTTATTCAAATTAATAACCCTCAATATTAATTCGGAAAGATTAATCTAATATCTTTCTAGTGGACCAAGATCCATATTTCACCTAATTTTGAGTTAGCTTTGGCTAATCGCCCAAAACTCGGCTATTTAGGTAGACAACATTTGTCAATTATATCCCATATAACTCTTGGATAGTTGGGTGAATAACTCTTTGTTCTAGCTCATCTAATAAGCTAAAACCCAACTCTATGCCTCTAGGTCTCAATCCTATTGAGTTCACCTAGTTAAGTCTAACCCAATGGTTAGCAATCGGATATTACTATTATCCTGTCGCGTCTCACTAAGATGGATCATAGCACCTTGCTTTGGCAAGCCTACACATGATCAATCGAAGCCTTGATGAGTGCTAGGCATTGGAAGGCATCTTAGACTTAATATGTGGTTTGAGGAATTTGTTTAAAATCTCACCATTTTATTTGAATTGGTTATTGTAATTATTAGTCCAATTAATCACATAATTTTCTAACTAATTATTACATACATGATCTCATCATATATCTAACCAATAACCATACACAATCATGCATCTCATACATGAACAAGAAATTAAACGTGACATAGTTATAGCCCAAACTAAGTTGATTCTCTCAAGCCAATGAGAGAACCAAAAGGTCAACCTAAGGGTATTAGCATCTTCTCCAAGTGCCTCCTTTGGTCGTCTTCATATGGTCACGAACTCCTTGATTTCTAGACTAATCCTATCTCTAATCTAACTATTACATCTTTTGAGAAACCTCGATTTACATTCGAGGGGAGTTAGATGAGAAAAGAATGTACAATTAGAAATTTAGCAAGGCATGACACACAGGTCATATTTAGTTACAACCATTACAAAACCATTTCCAATCACATTGGGCTAAGGGCTATAACTATGCACTATGCTTAATTATCACAAAATGTGCATTTCATATATGATTGTCACAATTAACATTAAATCAAATATTCAGATTTTGAATAATATATTATGCATGGAAGGTTTGGGTTTAAAATTGCAATTTGCTCTTAATATTATATATAGATATATATATATCACACATATATATATCTCACATATTAATTTCAGCCTCAAAATAAAGATTGAAACCGAAATAGCCTCCAAAAATTGCAACAACCCAAACTAGGATTTTCTATCCAACCGAAAATAGCACAAAGCACATAACCGAAGTTTATCAAATTTTTCTAGGAAAAATCCGAAGCCAATATTATGTATCATATACATATATGGACTAATTATGATTCAAAATATCTTATTTTGAATTTTAATAAATTTTATCAAGACCGAAATTAGGTGGCAAAATGACAAACCCGAAATTATGCCTTAAAATTCCAGAAAAGCTGAAACTTTGTTCTTCCATGCTTATTCATATATATATCACATATATATATCTCATATTACTCATATCCAACAATAACACTTTAAAGCATACCCTAAACTGATTTAATAGACATAAACATATCATATATGTTTCATTAAAATCCAGATTTAATGAACATATTCATAAGATCCAAATTTCAGCATACTAGTTCATAAACAATTTAATCAAACAAGCATGCTTCTCACTTAAAACCAATTTGAGCCTTCGTAAGTGGCTCTGATACCACTGTAGGAAACCAAATCAAAGAACGCAGCGGAAACTTATTTTGGTTTCCTCCAAGGATCCATACGAAGTGAAATCAAATTGTTAGTGGAGATTGTTACCTTACCGGTAGTGTAGCCTTGTTGATTGTGGGAGATTGTTGATTGTCGAATCACAAGCAAGACCAATCTAGCCTTGCCTCTATGGTATCCACACGATCGTCTCCAAGCCTCAAGTTAATTGTCAAACAATTAACTAAAGAAAGAAATAACAAAATTCTTTTAGTGCTAGCTAAGATTTTGTTACTTGGGTATTCCCTCAAGTTCTCAACTTAAGGATTGGTTTTCTATTTTGAATTCTCAACTCAAATTTCGGTTTTGTTCTTATTTCTCAAATAAGGAGTGGTGTCTATATTGAACAAGAGAAGAAGAAAACAAAGAAATTTCGTGCACCAATGATAGCACCACATTTTCTTCAACAAAGAAAGCTTAAAAGGAAAACTCTCTCAATGAAAGTGTCCCTTTGGTTTCCTTGATATGAATTCAATAATTCATCCATGTGAAAAGGCTGCCCTTTCACATTTCATATTCTAGAAATTGAATTACAACATGTTGCATATGGTTGCCTTTTCATTTTCCAATGAATGGCTGCCTTTTCATTTTCATAAAATGAATTGCAATATGTTGCCTTTTTATTTTCCAATGAATGGTTGTCTTTTCATTTTCCATAAATGGTTGCCTTTTCATCTTCCAATAATAAAATCCATTTTGATTATTATTAATAAATCTAAAACTCATTTTGGATTTATTAATATTAATAGAACCAAAATCTTTTCACCTTAAATCCAAAACCGTTTTAAAATGAAAACCCGATAGATTCCTATTCTCAATAGGATTCTTAAATTAACCAAAATTTCATCACATGAATTTTGCACTTCTTTTGGATACGATCTAATTGTGCGACCCAATAGGTTCTCATAACGTTGGCATTGACATAAAATATATTTTATGCCAAAAGTAATGAGCGTGTCTAGCAACACATCAATACTACCCAAGTCATGAGAATATTAGTAATTCGACATTACTTTTCTTGTGATAGATATTACCATGTAATTAAATCCCTTTGCCCTAGATATCATGATTGAACACGAGCCATGGGCGTGTCATGCTCAGATAGTTCAATTTTTGCATTTCTTGATTCCGAGTAAACACATCTATACAAATGAGCACGATATCGCATATCAACTCATTTGAGCACGCCATGCATTTTATGGTCTTACTCAATCAAGGCCCAAAGATATCACTCCCATTATATAGGAGGGCAAATCCTTTCTTGATCACTTAACATCCCATCGCATGATTTATTACATATCCAATTACTACTTTTATAGTTCACCATTACGGGTAACGTTTAGTAGTATCAAAACATGCAACTCCTCATGTTGGGATCTCCGAGATCTCAAGTCTAAGGATTATTTACACCATCATCACTATGAGAAATATTTATGACACTTCATATAATAATCCATGTAATATTTCTCATGGGTCAATCCAAAGACATTGTTCTCTAACATGTACCCATGTGTTGACTTGATATCTCATATCATGAACAATTTCATTAATCACTACACATACTAGTCTTAATGCATTATCATTGTCCCATTTAATGATAATACTCGACTAGGGATAATTTTAGAATAATTAAATTCTTGGGACATTATTATGTTTATTTCATAAAACGCAGATATAAGATAAACATAATAATTAGTGCCATTAATTATGAACATTATGATACAATATATGCATATGCCATCATCATATGATTGGTTCTTAGGGCATAATCCAACATTTTATCAGCACAAAAAAAAAACTTGTAATTGACGAAGTCATTAAATCAAATGTTATTGGGTACAGTTATGTAAAAGTCATTATTATTATATCCTTGAAAAAAATATTGGTAAAATCTATTGTATCATTGTTTTTAATACAATAAGGTAATTATATAATTTTATTTTTTTACCCTCCTATTATGTAAATAGTCTATTCCACCTAAATTATAAACTGACTCCTCTAATTGTCTCTGAGTATCCAACCTTATATAGTACAGTAGATGCATGAAATATTTTTTCTTACTCCTCCAATTTTCAAAAAGAAATGTTTACTTTAGAGAGGGTATAATTTTTTTTATTATAAAGTATAACACATTTAATACACTATTAAATGTATAATTTTCTTTTATTATTATTAATAATGATAATATATGAATTTGTTCCGAAAGTAGAATTTTTTTTGGAGTTAATTCCATAAATATTGATTTTAAAAAAAAAAAATTAATATTGATTTTTTTTCTTTTTTTCATTTTCTACCGAAGTCGGTTTTTGAAAAACCGACTTTAAAGTCCATTTTCCAAAAACCGACTTTAAAGTCGATTTTTGAAAAACCGACTTCAGTGCAATTTCCTGGCGCGCAGGGATGTTTGTGGTTTGAGATGGGACCTCAATTTCCTGGCTAATCACCACCTGTAGTATATTCTATAGTTAAGAGATCCCACTACTGAAGAACTCCGAGATATCCTCCAATCCTCCACCGTACACTGCCAACCTAGGATTCCTTGGTTTCGCCCTAGTACTGGAACCACCTCCACCAGAGCTCACCTGTGCACTTCCCGTGACCTCCTCATCACCCTTCTCCTCTTTTTCAACCTTCAAAAACTCCGGTTTGTCCAAAGACCATGATTCAACCGCTTCAATCTCTCATCCCTATATTTCACAAACTCTTCCGAATCCACGCTCGACACTCAACGTTCTAAAGGCCTTAAAACTCGCTTTTTTCTCAATTTTCCGAATTCCAATCACGAGCAAGCTTTCGCCTTTCTTTCTTGGTAATATTAATTTCCCTCTGCATTTCAACCCACTTTTCAGGAATTAAATTCTCAGGCACGACTTTAGCTTTAGCATTTCTCCTCCCTGTTGGGTTCCTCTGGGGTTTAAAGGACTCATCTTGGGGTTTAAAGGGTTCATCAAAAATACCTTCCTCGAAGACAAGGCAATCTCCAATGATGGTTTCATCATCGTCGTCGTCGTCGTCTTCTCGTTCAACGATGTCACTTTGGACGGAATGCTGGATAGAATGAGCAGAAAAATTGCACTGAAGTCGGTTTTCCAAAAACCGACTTTAAAGTCGGTTTTCCAAAAACCGACTTCAATGTCGGTTTTTCAAAAGCCGACTTTAAAGTCGGTTTTTCAAAAACCGACTTCGGTAGAAAATGAAAAAAAAAAAAACATCAATATTAATTTAATTTTTTTTTTAAAACCAATATTTATGAAATTAACTCTTTTTTTTGAGATAGATAAAAATTTGAAAGTAAACTTTTTTTTTTAAAGATGAAAAGAGTATTAACTATATATCTTTAACATTGAGGTATATATCTCAAAAAAGGAGAAAAGAAAAAGAAAAAGAAAAACTTGTCTAAAACTATTTTAAATAATAGGTCCAGTTATGGATGTAAAATGAATCATAGGCTATAATTACAATCGAAAAATAATAAATTATCTATTTCACAAAGTTAAATTAAAGTTGGCCAAAAAACTTACAAGAAAACATCAAAATAAGAATTATATATCCACCAGTAGGCCAACTAAATATCCAAATATCTTTCTTACATTTATCCTTGAAGGTTCTCATAGAGAACTAATGACCATAACTTACAAAGTGATGAAAATTTGTGCAAAGTTTGTTCAAAGTACCTTCTTCCAAGCAAACAAACAAACAAACCCAAAAAAAAAGTACAGTAATAATAAATAAATAAATAAAGGGTTGTCAAGAAAAACAAAAAACCATTCTAGCGGGCCAAGATGTATCAGTTTTCAACTTTAACTTTCCTGAGTTTGACAATTAGACCAATTTGGACCCACAAAAATATAGGCCGCCTATGGGGATCTCGAAATAAATCTTTTTGTTATCCATGAACAATAAAACTGCCAGAACATTTTAACGTATAATGTTAAAAATAAATAAATTGTATGATTGTGTGTATAATCTTAGACGGATTTTCTGCTTCAGAAATTTTGTAAATTTCCTGAATGAAACAAACAATAATGGTCAATGGAATTTAAATTGATCCAATTATCTCATCCAAGCACCTTAATAAGGTTTTCTCTGTTAAACATTAAAGCCATTTCTTCCCATACGAACGTTCATTTGCATGCTCAGGTAAAGGCCCTATTCTTCTTCTTGTCCTTCTCTTTTTGTGCTTATTGCATGATTATGCTGATAAAAGAAAGAAATTATGAACTCTAGTGTAATAATGGTCTAAAATAATTCTGGGTTTTTTTTTTTTTTGGGTAATTTTCCTCGAGTCTCAGAAGTGGAGATGTCAAGTACAGGGCATGTCTTCGAATGGTCAACACTCTACAAAGGACTTGGTTCATACAGTTAAAGAGTAAGAAAGGAAACCAAAAAATGTCTAATTTGTAGCTTAAAGATTCAAACTTGATCAGTATTTGTTTGAATTTATGTTATGGTCATTTGTTGACTTTGTTTTGCAGAGGTGAAACTTTGACTTCCATATCAAAACTATATGAGGTAACCATTTCTGAAATTGCTATTGCCAAAAAGGCCATAGTTGATGTTGACCTTGTTTTTGAGGGCCAACTGCTTAGCGTTCCCTCTATTATTCCTCTATCCCTGCAAATGGTATTAAATTTGGTTTTGGGTTAACCTTTTTAAATTTTGGTTTATAATATTTAATCATCACTGCTCTAATTTATCCGCATTATGAGAGCATTGGATTAGTTCCTGATCATGATTGAAATTCCTTGTTTCTGTAGCCTTAATACTGAATCACATGCTAGTAAATTTATTTGATTGAAGATGTGCTTCTGGTTATCATGTACGATGTAACGTCATTGATTTTATGAAGGATTAATGATACTTCCTCTCCTTCAAATTTGACAGTTCGATGACTTTGCAAGATTTTGTGTTCATCCCAGAAAGAAGGCATTAGTTCGATACTTTGATGGTTAGAAATAAATTGCGATGCTATTAGTGCATGATCAATTTTTATGTTAATGCTTAGTCACCTTAAGAACACCCCCCCTTGAGAAACAAATTACATGTAGAACAAATTGGTACAGCAAATGAAAAATGAAACTCTCAATAAGCAAAAAATGTTATTGCTAGTGTTAACAGGACTTGGCTGCTGGCTAACCACTTATTCCAGTTCCTACTATTGCAAAAAAGTGCTTATGTTGGCTGTACGTGTTCACCCTGGAGATCTCTGTGACTAAAAATTGCTTTGATATTTTTGACTGGCTTTATATTTGTATGATTGACATATTAAATTATATATATTCTGTTGAGTTCTTCGCAGCAAAAAGGTAAGCCATCCAAGGTTACTGAACTATCTGATACTTCTCTTTCTGGAAGAGCTCCAAGTTTGGGATTGTACAGTACTTGCATAAACAAAGAGATCGTCACTGTCCTGTCATTCTGTCGTTTCTCTTATGTGAGCCCTTCTTCTTGTGGAGTTATTTTGCGTTCACTGTTCCATAGTTATGTTGGTTGTGTACATCTGATCATGTGCATATAGCACCAAACTTTAGTAGCAAGCTCAACAGATTTGTCAATGTTATTATCAGGCTAAAACCACTGGTTATTTTCTAGTTCTGGTTCCCCTGATAGCCTTTTGCATCAGATGCGTAATGGGTGCCTTACACAATAGTATTGCTGGAGATTTGAAAGATAATGTGAACGAATCAGAAGAACATCACCCTGGATCTAAAAGAATGAGATGGAAATCTGCTCTTCAAGAATTGAGGGATCCAGATGCAATGGACTTATTACCTGATCATGATGTAAGTACCTAGTACAACAAATCTTATGATGCTGTGCTTGTACTTCCCCTTCTGTTGCTGACTGGGTTTTTATCAGACTGTAGTGGTTGTTGTGATATATGCATTTTTATGTTTTTGTACTTGGGAGGGAAGGAAGGCAACCTTCTACCACATTTTGTAATCGGGAGGGAAGAAAAGAGAAATTTCTCCCCTTGGGGTTTTAGTTTAAACTGGACGCATCTCTTTTTAACTTCCATACAGTCATTTGTTTATTTGCAATGTTGTATAAAAAGATATCTACACTGCAAATGAACCAAATAATGGATAACGTCACTTGACAGAGCTTCCTAAAACAGTCATGCTTCTCAAGTTGTTTTAGTTTTCTTCTCATATTTGCGCAAACAAGTTCAGTTGATTTGTGCAATGTGAATATATTTTTAAGCCATTCATTTGGGTGCTCTAATAGTGAATTTCATAGCTTTCTTTTCCCTCACCTTGCAATGTTTTTGTTTGGGGTCCATTAGTTATATGAATGTTTTACATGCATCCACTAATTGGTACTTTTTTCAAGTATTCAACTGGATTTTGAATTTTCTTTACTATTATGTGCTCAGATAGAGTCATTTCGACTGCAGAATTATGATTATTAAAGGTATTAAAGGTCAACAGTGTCTGTTTCTTTGTGTTTTGATGATATGATTATGCTGTCTGAGCAACATGCTGTTTGAACATACCTTTCATCTTTGCCCTACTGAGAAACTTCGAAAATTTTTGCAGCATATAACAGAGGATCAAGATGAGGTCAAACAAAAAGACCTATCTCATAGTTACACGAAACTTGAACGTGATTATGAAAAGTTCCTTTCAGAATGTGGAATCAGTAACTGGGGCTACTGGAGGGGAGGTTCTCCTGAGTAGGTTTCGTATTGCATTTCTATTCTGATAGAAGCTAGTAAACTATTCCACTATATTCATACGTGAATACTCATCAGAGGATCACATCAAAATCCTTAAATGTTACTGCAGTCTAGGAAACGACTTAGTCTCGTTGTGTATAAATGGTTTGATTAATTAGTAAGAAGAAACCTTGAATTAGTTATAGCTAAATGAGATTCACTATTTGTTAAATAGTCTTCTGGCTGTGTTAATAGAAAGAATTTACCGGGTGGTAAGTGGTAACTGGCCTTGATAAAGATTCTAGTTTGTATGCAGGAACTCTGAATTTCATTTACAAATTGACCAGAAGATAAAAATTCTAGTGATGGCTTCCGATATAGTGTTAGATGCTGAAATTCCAGCGTAACTGTGAAGGATAAACAATGATTGCTCAGCATTGGTAGGAAATCACCTGATTGATGAGACGCTAAATGCTTTATTGCACTCAGAATTTAGGTCAATTTGGCATTTATAACACGCTTTTAGCTCTAAATACATGCTGAAGAACATAGCCAGCAATCAACCATTGCAATTGCACAAAATTAAAAGTGACAGGCCTCTTTTCCTCATTTTTGAATCGATAGTGCACTAAACTTGATGGTAGGAATGGAATTTCAACACAGTTAAGTCCAGAATTCGCAACTTCAATTTACCAACTTCAACAAATAGAAGTATCTGTAAAAGCAGTCTCATGGATCTACATATTGTTCAAACAATCAATGTTGTGAAAGCCAAAGTTAATTGAGAAGTACAAGGCTCAGTACAGGTAGTTTATGACTTAAAATTTCCCGGAGGCACAAAATACAGTTGTATTTTCCAGAGAAACAATAAATTCAATACTGTATAATCATCGAACTTTTCGGACTTTTTCTTCTTGTCCTAATCCCAGCGATTTTTGTGCATCAGCAATACCTTCAGAATCTGTCCAAACATGGAACAGTTAAAGCAAAATGAAAAAGAATAGGAGAAAAAAGTAGCAGATAGATTTCTCCACCTAGTTAATGGACACACAAAAGAAACAAATTCTCATAGCAACCTCATAGCATTGTCTTATTTTACTGTAGAGACAAGAGTGACAATCGAAAGATAATTAGTCATATGCAGAAAAATTAGAAAACTTGGAATAAAGAAATTGTGCTCTTATAACCTTGTCGCAACATTTGTGTGGGAAATTATTGGGTTCACATGTCATTCTATAGTTATATCTGAGTCCAAGTTTCCAATTGTTCTGTAATTGTTGTAAGTCTGGTATGGTTTTCCAGCCATGCAGCAACAAAAATTACATAGCACGCTTTGCCGGTAGTATTTGCAAATTGCATCAGCATGTTAACACAAAACTTAAATAATCAGTCATGCATTTACAGTTCTCGCAATTTGTCACTCGTGCTATTAGACGAGTACACAGCCTACATCCTGCACCACCTAATTCCAACCAAACATAACATGGCATGACTTGCCAGGTAAATTAGAGAGCAACCGAACAAATAGGAGTATCTGTAAAAACAGTCTCATGTTACTCAAGTGAGATATTAGAGAGCAACTGCACCATCAGACTCGCATTTACAGTTCTCCCAATTTGTTACTCGAGTGATATTAGACATGTATATAACCAACATCCAGTACCACCTAATTCAAAGTATTTGCAAATTGCATCAGCATGTTAATACAAAACTTAAATAATCAGTCATGCATTTACAGTTCTCGCAATTTGTCACTCATGCTATTAGACGTGTACACAGCCTACATCCTGCACCACCAAATTCCAACCAAACATAACATGGCATGACTTTCCAGGTAAATTAGAGAGCAACTGAACAAATAGGAGTATCTGTAAAAACAGTCTCGTGTTACTCAAGTGAGATATTAGAGAGCAACTGCACCATCAATCTCGCATTTACAGTTCTCCCAATTTGTTACTCGAGTGATATTAGACATGTATATAACCAACATCCAGCACCACCTAATTCAAACCAAATTTGTGTGTGTATATGTGTGTGTGTGTGTGTGTGGGTTTTCCCCTTTGATTTTTCCTCTTAGTGTGGCAAAGGCAGGAAAATTTTACAGAGCAAGTATAGCATTCTACAAATAAGAAAAAGAAATAGAGCATGATAAGTATGAAACATCAAATTTTTACCAAAGAAGTACCAATTTATTTATAAGCCTGGGACCTCAGATTGGAGGCCCCAAGGAGCAGTATGCAAACTCACCAAAAAATTGCGTAAAGATTCTTGTGAAGAAGTTCAAGTTGCGGGAGACATTGTATGCCATTGCAGGAGGGAGAGGTTTAACGAGGGTGTCAATGCTGAATACACGTTGTAGAAACTGCATGCACATTCAAAAAATTTGCATCACATTTATTAATAAATCATGGCGTGAAAACTAAATATTAATATAAATATCAGTTTCTGTCAACTAGAAAGTGCCATCTGACCAAGATAGTTTTCCAAGAGTTTCCACCATTGGTTCTTTTTCTCGTTATACACAAAAAGGCTTTATTATATTCTGAATTGCCATCATTATCCTGGTAGAATAACACTTAAAATGCCAAAGTGCCGGGGCTTTTAGCATTGGAAGGTTACTGCAGACAGCATGTACTTGCTAACCAAAGTCAACGATCAAGCTTAGAGTCTCAGTGATAATCAACACTAAAGTAGTGAAACTTCATATTGAGCTTCCTCAAATATTTCTTCTTTCTCAACTCCTTATATGTCAAAAGGTAGCAGGGTAAAACGTTGCTTACTTTCATTTTTGATGTTGATTAACTAACATACAGGCCCAGAATGCAGAATATCTTCCATTTCTTTCTTGAAACTACCATATCTTTCAAGTCTTCCATGTTCATGTCAAGTTAGGACAGAGAGACATAATGCTAACATGAGCACCGAAGCACAATACACTGGCATTCACTAGAATTGAAGCCATCATCCTGGCAACATCTTCACATTATCTATCCATAACAACTAGAATATTCCAAAAAATGGAGAACTCGAATGCTTATTCAAGGCAAATACTTTCAGGTTACCACATCTCATATAGCTTCCCAAAGTTACTCCAAAAAAAAAAAAAAAAAAAATAGTCCGATGCAGTAAAAACTAAATGCAACTATGCCATCCAGAGCCTCCAGTTCCCCAATAGGGCTCAGATGAAATGAAAAAAGAGATCAGAGCAACTCAAGCCAAAGAAGTGTAAAACTGGAGAAACTAAGAGAGATAGTCATACTGCTAGTAAAACTAAAAAGACTTGCTGCATTATACTTAGTTTGCAACTTAAAGCATAATTCTTTCTTTGAAAGGCTGCCTTCAGCACAGGAAAAGTACATCCAATATTTGAAATAACATATCAAAATGGCAATAGCTAATTCTTAAATTCGAGTTTTAAAGTGGCTATTCTACTTCAAGTGCATAATTAAATGCATAATAATCAAGTAACTAATTATCTTCTTTCAATATAAACGGCTGCACAATCAGTCAGCACCGAAACAAAATTTTGGCCCACTATAATCAATTGAGTTCCCGTAAACATAATTACTCATCCCCTTGCGTTTAACCAAAGTCTTCTGCTCAATAATATCTACCTTTTTCACCATTGGAAGCTGTACCTTTCCTCTGGAAAACTAAAATTTCTATATTAATATTAACAGATAGAAAAGATTGAGCGCCAAAACACAAACATTATCACTAATTACCAACAGGACCAGTTAAAAACAAAGAGAACACATGCATCCGCAATTTGTACATAAGGAACTAAAAACGCCAAAAATCAAAAGATATTTCTTAAACGAGCAAGAATTTCACAGAGGTCATCAAAGGACACAAAAATTGCCACAAATTACAAACTGGGCTCCATTCAAACAAATCCTATACACAAGAATTTCAAAATAGCCATAAACAAGAGCATGAAATGCATCATCAAGTACCACGCACTCCTCGTGTTTGTGTTTATGCTTCGGAGAGAGTAAAAACCTGGAAATTACGCTGGAAGCTGTAACGAAATTCTGGGTCGATTTCAAAGGGAGAATCATCGTCGTCGTCGGCGCCGATTTTGGATGAGACGGACTTTTTCTTGCCGGGAACGTGCATAGTGGGAGTTGAACCAGGCTGACTGGTCACTTTAAGCTTTGCGTCTTTGAATTTCTGTGCTTCTGCCTCATCTGCGTTCACCCTCCATGGCGCTGACGCCAGCAACTCCTTCTTGGCCTTCCCCATATACGTCTTTGGTATGTATACGAATACCTCCAACTAGCTGCGGAACAAAGTAGCAAGCTTTTGCAGACTCCGGAGACAGACAAACAAGGAAGAAGATAAAACTGCTGTAGACTGTGGGTGGATGTTTCTGGATAGGATACTGCGTCGTTTTAGATTTTTTCAGGACGTTACGGCGTCGTTTGGTTTGGGGCTATTTCATTTTCCACTTTTTTTTTTTTGTCCTTTATAGGGTGATGTTTAGGCATATAGAACTAAATATTCATAATTTTTCATCACTTTATATGACTTCAGCGTAAATATTCAAACAAACAAGTTATTTAAGTGAAACCTTTAAATTGTTAATGAAGATATAAACCAAAAATTACTTCATTTTTATTTTATTTTATTACACATTTCGTAATATTACATCTTTATATTAATTTACTTAAAATTTAACTTTTTTTTTTGTTCAACAAAAATTATCAAAATTTGTAAGTAATGAAACACTACCCTAATAAAGTTACATGTAACTCAATATCAACTAGCAATTCTTTTTCTTATTAGTAGGGAAAAAATTTTAAATTTAGTAAAAATTTCAAAAAATTTTCTATTTAATAGCAAGGAGAATGAAAAATAATGAGTGCAATTACAGATTAGGTTCATTTATGGGGCAAAGATTTTTTTAAAAATCAAAAATTTTAATACATAATATGATAAACAGCCCCCACAGACCACTACCCCCTTGGTCTCCTCCTTGCTCTCAATGCAATTCCACTCTTGGGAAGACTATGACAATGCCACCTTAAATTTTAGATAAAAGATTATTAGCTTGATAATTAAAATTTTTAAAAGATTTAAAGGATATGTTAGATATGAATCTCCTAAAATTTGAAAAAACAGCAAGACTATATAAAGTTAGAAGAAAATACATAGTTTATATTAGCTGAGATACTCCTTTCAAATTAATATGTGCCAATCTTGTCTCATTAATAAAATGACGTTATTTCTTTAAAATTAAAGTTTATACATTTTATATTGAGATTTAGTATTTATTAATAAACTATATCGATTAATAAGATCTATTTGGTATATGTTAATTTGGACAAAGTATGATTAGAAGAAAATCAAAAGGAAAATACATATGATGAATAAAATTGCTTATCACTTTTAAAGTTTCAACAGTGAACATTGGGTTGGTTTTTTCACACCCTCCAACGCTACGATTTTTGGAACCCAGTTGCCCCACTGTGGGCGACTAATGGTGTGATTTTGGTGTGATTTACACCAAAATCACACTGTAGCCTCTTTTTTTTTTAATGTGTGTTTTGCTACGGCTTCAATTGTCGCTTCCACGTCTGTAAAAGCTCCACAAATCGTATCTGCCAAGAATTAGGAACCTCGCGGGCGTTCAGTTTCTTTCTTCACATGCGATTTGCGATGCACTGATCGAATCGGCATTTTAGTTCGTAGTGTATTGTAATTTGGTCTACCCTAATTAAACTAGCGGTCGCTTTTGTAAGCCCTTTGGGCTGATTGTTTTGTCTACCTTTGGCAGGTGTTTTGTGTTATTTTCCCGTTTTACGTGAGTTTTATCCTTCTTAAGAAGTTTGTTTTCGTGGGTTCAATTTCATCCAACATCACGAAACTCATTAACTTTTTCGGTTTTGTACTCTTTGACAATTGGCTAATTAATATATTTAACGTTTTGGCAAAAAAAAAAAAACAGTGAACAAACATCACTTGTTAAAATATAAGGTCAAACGTTCATTAGTTGCTTGACGAAATCAAGCATTTTATATACAAAAAGTTACATACCATTTCAGCAATAAGCTGTTATCTTCTCCTTATTATTAATTATATGTTCCTTCCGAGCACACACAACCCATTTTTTCATCTTTATTCTGGGGAAAAATAAATATGCAAAGCATGTTTTTAGTTTGTACACTTGACAATTTGCTATATATTCCATTAATGAAACAAAAACAAAAAAGAAATAATGTCCAATTTAAGAAATCTTGATCATCACCTTAAATTCAACAAATTATGCATGAATATATGGCTTTCCCCCATTTTTCACCAAGCTGCCATAAATGAGATTAACAAGTTGGTAAAGTTGCTCGGCTTTTTTGCCTTTATCCTTTATCTTGTAATGAAAAACTACTCGTTTATTTCAACATTTCTAAAGTAGTTTCTAACATTTATCGAAATCGCATTAAGTTTTCATGTGTGTTTTACACAACTCTAATTAAAGATGCCAACTGAAATCACATTAAGTTCTCATGTGCGTTTTACACAACTATCATTAAAGATGCCAATTAATAAACAACAAAAGAATATTTAGCAATAATGAGATAAAAATATTGCATGCAAAAAATCATTAAGAGTCTAAGACCATACCAAAAGATAAAAGTATTGTATGCAAAAGTTACTTCAAATAACACAATTAATTTTTTTAATTAAAAAATAGAACCAATTGCATCAATCATAAATTTATAGTGTCAATCTTATCTTAATAAATATTAATCTAATATGCTATAGCCAAAATCTACAGCTCAAGGCAGTAGCATTTTATTATATTATATATAAATTGATACATAGGGAAACTTTTACCTAATGTATATTTATTTTATCATAATAATGTTTAATTGTATGACCAGTTTGAATCATCATTCAAGTTAACTTTTGACTCAATAATTTGACCGATATGCATCTGGTCCTCTTTTTAAAACATTGCATATAAGACAAACCTAGTCAACAATTAAATCTCCTCGATTTGGTGGGGAAGTTTATAGTTTAAGACAAACTAATTAGTCCATCAACCAACACCTAAGTCGAAGTTCAAATGAGGATGGATTGTTTCAAGATGTTCAAGATTTATTTGTGGTGATAAGATGCGTAACATTAGGCTTACAAATAGGGGCGGCAATTCATGACACGACACGAAATTATCACACAAAATGTGATACGAATCTAACACAAAAACATAAAACGAAAATGAAAACAAGTAAGGTTTGCAGATCCTATTCAAATTCATAATTAATTTGCAATACTCATATCAAAACATGACCCGCGAACCCGAAACATACCTATTGCCACCCCTACTTACAAAGAGCTGGTCATTGCACAACCAAGACTAGGGTACTCGTCTGCCTAATCAAGGGGGGTGGTTTCTTCCAAGTGATCTTGATCGGAGAAGCCCATTTTTGTCCTGTTCCCATTCAACACAATAATGTGATATCCTAATTTCATATCAAAAAATTTTTTAAAAGAAAGAAGTGTCTATAAAATCATTGTTCATAGACTACTAATAATTTGCTTTAAACATTTTGAGTTAATGAGAATAAAGTTCAAAACTTATTGGACTAATCCATTGAATTAGGGCAATATAGAAAGTGTCGTATGTTCAAGAAGGTGAAAAAAAAAAGCAAATTTAAATAACATAGATAAATTATACGTAAATTGTGATTTTTTTTATCGATGTATGTCTCACTTATCTTATGAATATGTGATTGGATTGATTTTTGGATTAAATAGTTTTGTTTAAGTTTGAGTTTTTGTGAAATAATTACATGGATTTAGTAATTTGTTGGAGAAATGGTGTTGTGAAGGATTGGAGGGCGTTGCATATTGGAACCGTAATTGAAGTTACGGTTTCTAGAAGAAAAAATAAATAAATAATTGAATAAACAGAATTTTGCAAGAAACAAAAGTTTGTCCTAAAGGGGGAAAGTGTTGTAGCTTTTCATGTGTGGACTTAAGTGATAAGCAAAAACTAGTCACCAATGGTTTAAATCTCTTATAGTATGACTTTTAGTAACAAACTGCGAAATGAATACTATGTTTGCAACTTTTTCATAAAAATTGAGAATTTTTTTGGGTTCCTTTAGGTTTAGATGAGAATAATTTTACTCAAAAAAAATTAGGAATATGTGTTTAGAGTTGGGACTAAATGTTTGAAATTATTTATGAGCACATGAAGTGAAGAATTGTCTGAATATTTGCAATAGATTTGAACCTTTGGTTTGGTAATGAGATAAGTAGTGCTCTCTTGAAATTTCTGTTCAATGTTTGAAATGATGTTTTGGAAAGAAATTTATTTTATTATGTAAAATGGAGTGAGCATGATTTATTTTAATGGATTTCTAGTATGCAAACTATATCGTGGCAAGTTTGTTTTCATACTGTTTGATTAAATATTTTATTTAAACTCTTAAATGCTTGATGAACTATTGAGGGAACATGTTCATATTGTTATGAAATGACTTCCTCTTTTGTTGACAAGAGAACCCACAGCCGTTACCCAAAGGTGCGCATTGAATAAACCCCACTCCTACGGAATATGATATGACTTCCTCTTAATGGGACAAAAGTTAGACCTCTATGATATGTTTGGCCTATCTAGTGGGATAAATAACTAGGATTAATACCTATTATTTAGACCAATATGTGACTTAAAGCATTCACGAGGTTAATATTTATCATAAGTGATTAAATGTGCTTTATGTTTTGCCATTAGTTAAGTATATGCGTATGCTTTGAAAAAGGTTACGCATGGTTAATTAATTTGATGAAAAATGTATTTTGAACTAATGCTTTGTTTAAAGTTGTTATATCTAACTTGCTCATGCCAAATAGAGAGCATTATAATTGCTTATTGGGTGACGTTTTCGCTCACTTCTTTATCGTTGATCTCTTTTGCAGCTAAAGGTAGTGATATGGAAGATCATGGTGATATGAAGGATTGATAGAGGTTCAATGATTTAGCTAATTTGTTGAATAAATTGATATGAAGGACTGATAGAGGTTCAATGATTTAGCTAATTTGTTGAATAAATTCAATTAGATTGTAAAGGACTTTTTTCCACTTTTCTTAGGTTATGCAATTATGCAAACTTTTGTAATATTTTTTAATTAGTAGTGAACAACTTTTAAGTTGAATGTATGAATTTTATATCTGGACTTAGACTTTTAATAGATAGCTCGTTATTGGATGTTAGAATAAAATGTGTGATGCTTAGAAATACTATTTTTTTGGGCATAGTTTGTGGTGTTTGCAAGAGGCTTCGAACCTTTAGGAAATTAATCCTAAAGTTGTGGCCATGTTATGTCTAAATATTAGGGGCATGACATTAAGTGGTATTAGAACTAAGTACTACATCCGACAACCACTTTTTGAGTCCGCATGAGGGACAAAGTGCTACAAATTAGAGTCCCATATTAGGAGAGATTGGGCCAAAAGAAGTAATGAGTTAAGTCTTACTAGAATGCAAAGTTCCTAAGGGGAAAGAATGTAATACCCTAAACTCACATAAAAAAGTTAAATAGAGAAAAAAGTACATACAAAACCCTGAATAATGGACTACTAATAACTTGGTTTAAATATTTTGAAATAGTGAGTAAAAAGTCCAAAAGTTATTGAACCCATGTTTTGGACACCAACTGCAAGGCTACTTTTGTGGCTCATGCAATGACATTATTTGTATTTCGAACCTCAAAAAGTTAGAGGTTTATTTGGGCAACCTAACAATGTGTGGATTCCTCAAACTCCCCACCTACATTTTTGCTAGCTGCAAATATTTACCACACAATGTAGATGGGTTTTCATTTTGATTCACATTTTCAAAAACTATATGGTTGTTAGATTAGTGTGGTTTGCAGGAGTAGAGTTGGAGTTCAATTCGAATTCATTATTGTGGAAGGAGGAGGGATAACATTAAGTTCAGATTTATTTTTTTAAGTAATGTGGTCACTGCTAAAATATACTATCTTAATACAAATTCTTGGAGGAGGCTTGACGCAGTTCTTCTGCATATTTATGAAGGAAGGCAGGGACTTTTCTGGCGAAGTAAATCTTCCTTCTCGAGAGCTATTCACCCTTCCTGAAAACTATGATCACAGCACTGGACAAGGCGGCAATTGCGGCAATTGCGGCCTTGTTTGAAATTGACTTTTGGCATGCTCCAATTCCTCTCTCAATTCACGAATCTTACGTTTTAACTTTTTTTCTTTATTTTTTGCTTTTATGCGGTTATCACTCTCCCTTTGTGCTCTCTGCAGTTCCTCCATCAACTTATTAATCATCTCCTCATTTCTCTTCTCGAGATTCTCAAAATCCTTCTCCAACCTAGTAACAATCTCCTCATTTCTCTCATTGAGCTTCTTGTGGACCTATAAGTGCATTGTTTCAGCAACATTGAGTTAGAGCCTAATAGTCAAATTCTACAATTCTATTAGCCAGAATCTAATACTTCCTTTTTGTCTTTTTCATTTTTTTAAAAAGTCCATTTCTAAAAAAAAAAAAAATTCCCAAAAAAAAGAGTCTATTTTTAAAATAAAATTTCTCTAATACTCTTACTAATAACAATTATATCTGACTATAATTAAAAAATAAAATTATACATACATTTGATAATGCCTTGAAAATGTTATATCTAATAACTAAAAATATATATATATTTAATCAAAATTTCACATGCATGGTCACATATCCCATCGAAATCAGCCAATAAATGTATTCTCTTCATCAAGGGTGGATCTAGAAATTGAAACCAGTGGGGTTAGCTTTCAGTATGTACTTGAATCATATATCCTTATTGTCATCATATCTTATGTAGTTAGGATTTTTTTCCCTTTTTCCAAATTAAAATTCTAAATTTTAGCACTTAAATATACACATGTAATTTATTAGCAAATATTTATTATTTTAAATACTAATTAGTAAAGATATTTGCACAGACATTTGATGTGTATATTAAAATTTTTTAATCACTTGTAAGACTTCATCATAAATTTTTGACAACAGAAGTTATTAAAATGAAACCTTTACAAATTTATCTAATTATTGTAATTAATAATGAAGACATAGAACAAAATTTGCTTCATTTTTACGAATTTTTGCAAATAATGAAATGTAGCCCACATAAAATTACATGTAAATTAAATACCAACTTGCAATTCTTTTTTCTTATTAGTAGGGAAATTATTTTTTCTATTTAATATGAATGACAATATAAAGGTAATGAGTGAAATTATTTCATTTATTGGGAGGGGGAGGGGGTTTAAAAAAAATTAAAAAAAATTAGCATATACTAATAAATGTGAAACTAGGGTCTGTGGATATAAGTGCCCCCACTACACCCTTATCTCCAATGCTCTCAACGCATTCCCATCTTGGGAAGGCTATAATAATGGCACCTTAAATTTTAGATAAAAAAAAATTTAGACTAACAATTGAAATTCTCAAAAAAATTAAAGGATATGTAAGACTTAAATCTCCTAAAATTTGACAAAAACAGCACGACTAGAGGAAGTTAGGAGAATATGCATAATTAACATAGGTTACAAGAAAAGCATTTGATAAAACATAAGGTCGAAAACATAATCTGATAAAACATGAAAACATAATCTGATAAAACATGAAAACATTATTAACTTTATAGTTTCAAAAGGGAACCTACATCATCTGATAAAACATAAGGTCGAACCATCATTAGTTGCCCAAGGAAAACACGCATTTCATATGCAAAAAGTTACGTACATACCGTTTCAGCAATAAGCTGTTGCATTTGCTCCTCATTATATGCTTGTTTTGAGTACCCATAGCCCATTGCTGCATCTTCATTCTGGGGAAAGATAAATATGCACAACATTTTTTTGGTTTTTACTCTTAATAATTTTCTATATATTCCATTGGTACGTAAAACAAAAACAAACATGAAATAATGACCAATTTAAAAAAGTTAGTCCATCACCTTAAATTCCACCATTAAATCACGAGTATATGGTTTTCCATGGTTTTTCTGTATGGTGTCATCAATGAGAGTAAGAAGTTGGTGAAGTTGCTTAGCTTTCTTGCCTTCATCATTTGTCTTGTTATCAAAAACTACTTGTCTATTTCCACATTTCGCAAGTAATTCCTGACATCCAATGAGATCACATTAAGTTTTCATGTGTGTTACACAACTCTCACCAAAGATGTTGATCAATGAAACAACAATAGAATACGTAGGAATGGACAAATTATTAAATATCTTCATAAGATTAAGCCAATTGTTATATGGGAAGGAACAATGAATCGAACCTTCAAAATTTTATGACTCTTCTTAAGAGGTCGAGCAAACCAGTGTTTGACCATCAAAACTAGAAAATGGAAACTCTCCAATGAGGCTAACTAATTAAGAGGAGGTCTATTGAATGTAGGGAAAAAATATATCTATCCATAAATTTATTCAACAAGCCTTGCTTCTTAATTTTTAAATTAATAAGCACCATAAATGCATGATTTAACCTCAGATCTGAAACTCATAAAATGGTAGTGAAGATGACAAATTAATCAACAAAAAAACATGCATTATGTAGTAGAACCTTTAAAGCCTCTGGACATGAAGCAAAGTAATCATCCAAAGTTTCATCTTCTTCCACTACATCACCACCAGTAAAAGCAACAATCATATAATCAAGAATTCTTGTTCCGAACAAATGCTTCAAGGTATCAATGACAGCTACTTGTTCCTTAGAAAATCGGACTCTTAGTGACACAACTATCAGAATCGCATGAATGCCATCTTTAGCCAATTGGATGCATCTAACAATCTCCTTCTCAATATATTGAGAACTCATAGAAGAATCAAATAACCCTGCATTTATTTTACAACAATCAATTGATTGTCAATATGAAAATGTTTCGAGTATTTTCTTTCAACAAACAACATTAATCTCTCTCTTCCACACATTTATTTCAAGCCCTAACTTTTTTCTCATAAAATTTATAACATTTTTTTTGCATCAAATAGAAAATAATAATTATTGTAACAAATAATAAAAAAAAAACTCCATTACCTGGTGTGTCAATCACATTGAGAATTTGGTCATCTTGTAACAGAGTGGAACTCAGTTGACAAGTAGTTGTCACAGCTCGAAACCTAGACATTGATTTGAATGCTTTATGTCCAAGGATTGAATTACCAGTTGCACTTTTTCCATTTCCTGTACAACCAACAAGAACAATAGTTCTCACCCCACCCATTTTATCAGGACTTCCTTAGCAATCTGTGACAAGTATTAGAACAAGTAAGAATATTTTTGCCAAGTCAATGATTTAGTAACAAAACAATCTGAAAAAAAAAAATGAAAAAGCATATACTTGATTGAGTTATTGACGTTTTTGTTGAAAAGTCTAGACATGCATAAGGTGAATTTATATATGGAGTTGATGATAGCAAGGCATAAAATTTTGGAATTTCTTCAGTTGACTCTTCAAGTAATTTCTTTCTTCAATTAAAGGACTCCTAAATTAGGTTTAGAAGTTATTCTTTTGAAGAACTCTCAATAAAGACTAATAAAGAGTTAGAGCTCTAACTTTAACCTAAATACTGAAACTAGTAAAATTTGAACTTGCCTCACTTATTAAGTGCACTATACAATTCTATGAGACCGATACGGAATTTGTGATACCTACTCATTAACCTCAATATTTTTCACAATTGAAAGAAAGAAATGTACTACTCACTTTAAGAAAAGAATAAAAACAAATTTCGCTCTAAGCAAAGCTAAGTATTATTCTATTATTGTTTGCCTACAAATAGGCATGGGCGTATTCCATTTGCAAAGCTAAGTATTGTTCTATCGTTCGTGCAAGCAAAGAGAAGGGGAAGCAAGCTATTTGCATGCAGGATCAATTAATTGGAAAGCATGTTGGTAGGAGAGAGATTCAATAGCCATTGTGTTTTCTTGAAGATGTTGTCTGGGATTTGATGGATTAAGACAAATTTAGCTATCGACTCAACTCCTAAATCGATGTCTAATTAACAATAGAGTTTTTTAAAGATGTTCAAGATTTATTTGTGGTGATTTGAGGCATACTATTAAGCTTAAAAACAACTAATCATGGTCCAATTAACACTAGCGTAGTTATCTTGATTGGAAAAGCATTATTGTGCCTTTCCCACAATCAAGACGACGAATCTCTGTGCGCTTTGGGGCCCTGATTTGTCAGGGCCTATCAGCACCTACAGAAGCTGTTTTTGTGGATTTTGGTTTTGACTCATTTCTTCAAGATTCTATGGTGGTTACATTAATTAATCGGGTTTGCCGGAGGAGAGTGAGAGCTTAATCCAGATTCATTGTTGTGGGAAGGAGGAGGAAGGATTAAGTTAAATGCAGATTTATTTCAAGTAACGGGGTTGCCGCTGAAATATACAATCTTAGTACAAATATTTGGAGGAAGTTGACATACTTCTACATATTTACCGAGGAAAAGTGGTGCTTAACGGCCTACTTTTTCATTGGTTTACTATTTGGATCGATGAATACTGGAGTTGGATTCTTTGTTTGACATGTACACTCAGACATTTTGCAGGCTGGAAATGCCTTGAAAGATACCACATGGAAAGCAAGCTGAAACAGGGAGTAATGCTTCTGCTGTGTTTGACAATTCTATTGCCCTCATATTCTTAGGCTTAGCAAGTAGAGGTTGGAACGTCAACATGGGATATTGATCCGTGAATGATGAAGGATTGTGGGATTAACTGGGTGTTGGATGAAGAAGTTTTTAATACGTCTTTTTACAGAAATTACCAATATTGGTTGATTAATATCTTGTTGTAATGATGAGCTCCTTTTGATAGATTTTGGTTCTTATATATACATTGTTGTTGATTTGCTTCTCTCTTAAAAATGGTTTCGCAAAGAAATAAAGAAATATGGCATTTGTGGGAAACCAAATTCGCAATAATTCTTAGAATATCAAGAAAGATTGGTCTCTTTTAATGTAAGAAATATGGTTTGCCATGGCCGAAGATGTACATGATTATCCGGGAAACTAACAGCAATACTCTAGAGGCATGATTATTAGCAATAGATAAATGTAGATGTATAGTCAGAGCAACTTATTTCTAGTATGGAAATTAACAACTTCGTTTGAATCGATTAATGTGCTTATATATATATATATACAAGGATTATTGCACCTATTTAATTTAGGCTGAATAGGATTATTTGTCTCTTAATTTGGAACTTTAGTTCGATTTTATTTCTCATATTTAAAATTTTTTAATTTAGTTTTTTAACTTGCAAATTCATTTCTAATTAATCCTTTTAAATAGAATCGAGGTAAATAAGATTTAATGCATTCAATCAAATGACTTACACAATTTATAAATATTTTATTTAAATTATGTTTTTAATTATTTAAATCACCTTTAATTTTGGCATTTTACATTTATATGGTTAAGAGGTAATTTTATCTATTAATTCATAGTATATTTCAATTAATGAGTATGTTTAAATTAAATACTAAATATCAAAATAATTTTATAATTCACTACAATAATGCACGAAGAAAAAAAATTTCTATTAAATTCACCTGACCCAATAAGACCTATTTTGAAAATATTCTGTGGGAGATCTAGTCACCGAATGAATAAGTCTATCAATTCCTAAAATTGTGCTGTTTCTATTGAGTTATGGGTGGCATTTTATCAAAGGTTTCGCATTGATAATTCCTGTTGAAACATATACTTGGGTATAGGTGTTAATTCTAAAATCATCATCCGTCGAGACTTCTTTTCGGATGACGAATGAAATTTTCCAAGTCCATTAATTTCCTATTTTTCTTGTGGGGTTACCAAATTTTGGACGGTCAATGCATGCCATTCATCCCAAGAAAAATAAAAACCACAAAATGTCAACAAAAGACAACCATTTTGCAAGGCAATGACTTCAGAAGTCAATGCTACATGCAAGATTTTGGGGTGTTGAAATATTTTTTTGCAAATTTTGGACGGTCAATGAATGCCATTCATCCAAAGAAAATAAAAACCACAAAATGTCAACAAAAACCATTTTGCAAGGCAATGACTTCAGAAGTCAATGCTACATGCAAGATTTTGGGATGTTGAAATATTCTTTTGTTTGTAAAACATCCGTAAGAATCCAAAAAAAAAATGGTGGACTCGCATATGTACGATCATGGAAGAATATTTGTACCAAAGAAAGTGAAGTTTCTCCACATATTCTCCTTTCATTTCCCTTGGTTTAATTTATTTTACCGAAATGCCTTTTTCATTCTTCCATCAGTTCCTTAATTTTCTTCTCATATCCTGTGAAGGGATTTGATTAATTTTTTCAAAAACTTGAAGAATTATAATGATTCAACAGGATAAATTTCAATGACTTTGGAATTAAAATCTCAAAGAATTAGTTACAATTTGTCCACTGCCAAAATATTAATGCAAAATAAACGGGAAAGTGCAAATACTTGCCAAACGAAATTTTACATGAAAGCTTTAACTGAAATATACCTGGAAAAAAAATAAAAGAAAAAAGAAAGAAAATCTCCAGCAATTTTCTTCATTAATATTCTCGTTGAAGAAGTAAAACCGCCCAAAATTCGTTTACGTATTCTTGAGGGTGCCCTTTCAACCTCAATCATGAAAATAAATGAAATGGTGCCTTTCCATTTTGGTTGATGACTAATTGGTGGTACCTTTTCATGAAGCTACTTTCTATGAGGTGCTAATTAATTGGCAAGACTTCACGGTTTACTTACAATGTTCTATGTATATATACAAGTGTTTCAGGGATAGTTTTTCTCAGCTGAAACAAAGAATATCGTATATCAATCATGGAGAAATACTCCTTAATCTTCCCGATTGGATACTTATTCCTTAGCTTTGCACAGACTTGCTTAGGAATGAGAATGACCACTGTCAACAATATCACCACGGATCAGGATGCTCTTTTAGCCTTGAAAAGTTCCATTACATCTGATGCTGCCCAAATCCTGTCAAGAAACTGGTCTGTTACGTCTTCTGTTTGTGAATGGATTGGAGTCACTTGTGGTTCTGGACATCATAGAGTGACTGGCTTGAATGTTTCATACATGGGACTTTCTGGCACCATACCTCCACAGCTCGGGAACCTCTCATTTCTTGTTTCCTTTGATATCACTGGAAATCATTTCCATGGAGAGTTGCCATATGAATTATCTCATTTGCGACGATTAAAAGTGCTTAATTTAAGCAACAACACTATCACTGGAGAAATTCCATCATGGTTTGATTCATTACATGAACTTCAGTTCTTGTCTCTCTGGAAAAATGCCTTCACTGGTTCTATCCCTGCTCCTATCTATAATCTATCAAATCTTGAGTACTTAATTCTGTCATTCAATTCTCTTCAAGGAAGTATTTCGGAAGGTATTGGGAAGCTTCACAACCTCAAGACATTGGCTATCGAGTCCAACCAAATTTCAGGCCCTGTTCCTTCTGAAATCTTCAATATTTCATCACTGGAAACTATAGCTTTGGCGAACAATAGCCTCTCTGGCAATCTGCCAATGTTTATTTGCAACCATCTTCGGAAACTCAAACGGCTTAACCTATCAATCAACAAGTTAAATGGTCAAATACCATCATATTTGTTTCAATGTTCGGAACTTCAAATTCTGTCCTTGTCGATTAACGAATTTGATGGATTCCTACCAAAAGAATTCGGAAGCTTGAAGTCACTCGAGGAACTCTATCTTGGTCGTAACAATCTGGAAGGTGAGATCCCACTTTTACCTGTTCCTTCAATGCTTAATTGCCTCGTTGAATTAGTGCTTCAAGTTACTATTCTTAAAATTTTAGACATCTCCCAAAAAAAAATTCACTTTTAATTTAGTACGATTTTTTAAAATTAAAAAAGTACAACGTATTTAATATATGATTAAAATGTAAATTTTTTTATTTTTTTCATTATTTTTTAATTTTGGATAGTATATCTATACTTTAAGGGGAGACTTTAGTTAATGACCTACTGTCAATAAGTTTCTCCCAAGTAATAGATTGTTCTTGATATAATTTGTAAAGTTTTATAACTATTTTTTCAACAAGTTTATGAGTTTTGATTTGTTTTAAAAGCTTTTATATTATTTTCTTTATTTTAACATAAAAATTATTAGTACTTATTTAAATTTTACTTTCAAATGTAATCAACAGTCACAATGTAAAATAAATCAAACCCTTTTTTGTTATGCATGGGGATTTAAATTTTAATTTATATTATCATATAATTTTATTTTATTTTTGGACAGACACATATGTATATTAAAAAAATTGTGTTGTCATAAATTATAATTTTAATTTTGATCATAAACACTAAAAATAATATAATTTTTTTTATTTATCATTTTAAACATTTTAACTTAAAATACCATTACTATTTCTAAATATTGTATAAAATCATTTCAATTGTCATTTAGTGTATATATCGTGTATTTATCCAAGCATGTCAGTTGGTATATTTATTTATTCTAAAAAAATACATATTTTATATTTACAAATCTTTATTAAGCAATTTAAGTTTTAATTTGTTTTAAAAACTTTTACTGTGCTTTTTTATTAATTATATTGATTTATTAGAAATCCTTATAGGTTAATTTCATTATTTTTTAAACTATTTACTTTAAATCTTATTTGAATTTATTCTTTAAAAAAAATCACTATTTTTATTATTTTAAGTAAAGAAAATTTTTTTTTATTATTTAACTTTTAATTACGAATGCAATTGATCGTTCAATTTTAAAAATAATATATAAATTTTATGACCTACATGCACTTGCTTTTATTAATATTAAAGATAATATAAGAATTCTATTTATTTATTTTTTTTGAGAAAAAATTGAAAATATACTTTCTTTTTCAGATGGAGAGGGTAGTATTTTTCTCTTTCCATTCAAATAAATATTAGAGAACGAAAGACCATCCAATAATTCTATGTGAATTGATTTAAAAATTCGAATACACGACTATAGTTAAGTAAAGTCGTGAGTCAACAGCTAATACTTTTGACTAGTGCCTTTTCGAACACATTTCCTTCATCCATAAACGGTCCAAAAACATTTCATTGTCTATATGAGAATTAATTTGGAATTATTTATTGCAAAAATAATTATTAAATGTTCAGAAAGTTTTATGAATTTTTCTCTCCTTTGTTGAAGTCATTCCTTTCATTTTGTCATTTTATCACCCAATCCCTTTATTTATTGTCATTAATATGAAACAATAGTGCACAAATGTCAACTGACAAATAAATTTTTGATAACTTAAAAGATAACTATCAAGACTGATGCTTTAGCACTAAAAAATTGACTTGCAGCTAATGAAAATATATATTTGAACAAAACTGAGGAAAGTTATTGCCTCCCCTTAATTTACATTGCCACCTAAAATTATATTCTAATTGTCTTCTGTAATATACATTTGAACCTTACTTGTATCAAGATTTTTGCAGGCGAAATTCCTAGACAGATTGGCAACTTGACAATGCTTAGAATATTATCCATCGTTGATAGCCGCTTGTCAGGTATGAAAATTTAATTTTCAACTCATAAATATTAAAGGTTTTGGAGAAATGCTTTAGATAGTTTCAATTATGAAATAATGTTCTGACAGGGGCAATACCAAAGGAGATTGGCAACCTTTACAATCTTGAAAAACTAAGCTTAGGGAATAACAGCTTAATTGGTTCTGTTCCAGTTGAGATTTTCAACATCTCGACCATAATTTTGATAGATTTGGCTGCCAACAATCTGTCAAGGCTCCCATCAAATATGTGTCAAGGCCTTTCCAATTTAGAAAAACTTTTTCTCTATTGGAATAACCTTCATGGTGTTTTTCCTGAATCAATCTCAAATTGTTCCAAGATTAATGAAATCGAACTGGGTGGAAATAAATTTGTGGGTTCCATTCCTAACTCCCTCGGTAATCTTAGACTCCTTGAATGGCTGGATCTAGCCGACAACTCTTTCACAAGCTACTCTTCATCTCTAGAGCTTGGCTTTATCACTTTCTTGACGAATTGTGAATGTTTGAGAGTATTGCAATTGCAAAATAATCCTTTAAATGGCCAGCTTCCAGAGTCTGTTGGGAATCTTTCAACATCCCTTGAAAGATTTTATGCATCCAACTGTATCATCAAGGGCAGGATTCCACAAGGATTTGGAAATTTGAGTAGATTATTTCTGTTAGATCTAAGTGGGAACATGTTGACAGGGGCAATTCCTGAAACAATCAAAGATTTACAACAACTTCAAGTTTTAGATCTTCGAAGCAATGACTTAGCCAGGGCCATGCTTAATAAACTATGCGTTGTTCCCAAATTGGCGGCTTTGTATCTAAGTCAAAATCAGATTTTTGGGCCAATTCCAGAATGTTTGGGCAATGTTACTTCTTTGAGACATCTTTACCTCAATTCAAACAAATTAACTTCTAACGTGCCAGCAAGCTTATTTAACATCAAGGATCTCCTGGATTTGAACCTTTCTTCAAATTCTTTAACTGGCTTTCTACCTCCTGAAGTTGGGAATTTGACCGCACCATCAATGATAGATTTTTCAATCAATGACCTTTCAAGTGGTATTCCTATCACAATTGGAGGTATACAAGAGTTGAATTACTTATCTTTAGCATTCAATAGGTTTCAAGGATCGATTCCAGAAGCAATGGGTGAGATGGTAAGCTTGGAGACATTGGATTTGTCACATAACAATCTCACTGGTAGCATCCCAATGACATTAAGTACGCTTCGTTATCTCAAGTACTTCAATGTGTCTTTCAATGGTTTAAGTGGTGAAATTCCTTCGCATGGTTCTTTTGAGAGTTTAACAAGTGAGTCTTTCATTCACAACAATGCACTTTGTGGAGCTCAAAGATTCCATGTGCCTCCATGCTCAGACACTCCACCTCCTAAAAGGAGGAGCAAAATGGTGCATTTGATCTTACATATTCTAGCTGGCTTGGCTGCAGCTGTGGGTGCCATTGCCTTCATATTTATTTGCATTCAATATAGAAGAAAAGATAGGGTTCCAGTTCTAAGCGTGACAGATTCGTTGTCAGCTGCGATGCAAGAAAGATTCACTTACCACAAGCTTGAATATGCAACAGATGGATTCAGTGAGAGCAATTTATTGGGGAAAGGGAGTTTTGGATCTGTTTATAGAGGTATCATTGATGAAGGGAGGTTTATTGCCATTAAAGTGTTCAATTCAGAACTACAAGGAGCATTCAAGAGTTTTGACAGAGAATGCGAAGTGTTACGCAACCTTCGACATAGAAACCTTACCAAAGTCATCAGTAGTTGTTCTACCCCAGATTTTAAGGCGTTAGTACTTGAGTTCATGCCTAGTGGTAGTCTTGAAATGTGGTTATACTCACATAACTATTGCCTTGATATAATGCAGCGATTGAACATAATTATTGATATAGCCTGTGCACTGGACTATCTCCATAATAGATGCTTGACACCAGTGATTCATTGTGATTTGAAGCCTAGCAACATCTTGCTAGACCAAGACATGGTCGCACATGTAAGTGATTTTGGTATTTCAAAGTTTCTGGGCAAGGAGGAGAGCATCACATACACTCAAACAATTGCTACATTTGGCTATGTTGCACCAGGTAAAACTTTTAACCTTTGCTCACAAATTACACATTCTTTTTCCAAATGTCATAATTTCACATTGAAGATGGTACATTTGATTCTAATTTTTACTTTAGATAACATATGATATTGTGTAAACATATAATGTTGTGTAGAGTTTGGATTTGAAGGATTAGTATCTCCGAAATGTGACGTGTACAGCTATGGAATTATGCTGATTGAGGTTTTTACGAGAACAAAGCCGAGCGATGAGATGTTTGTTGGAAACTTGAACCTCAGGAGTTGGGTGAGTGATTCATTACCCAATAGATTAGCTCAGGTGATAGATGCCAATTCTCTACATGCAGATGAAGAATACTTTACTCAGAAGATGGAGTGTTTACATTTGATAATGGAAGTGGCTCTAAATTGTACAAAGGAGTCACCACAAGAAAGAAGCAACATAGAAGATGTTCTTGCAACACTGGAAAAAATCCAACTTCAACTGCTAAAATATCATCATAGCGATTATGTGTGACGTTCATTACATTTTTCGATATTTATTATGGTTCCAGTGATTAGAAACCTTTGCATATTTTTGGATTGCATTGTTAAGAAAGCAAATAAATTCTTCATGAAGTTGACATTGTTCATACTGCTATATCTATGTTTGATTATTGTTAAGCTACAATGTGAAATAATGAGGTGTTGGTCTTCATGGTGAGAATCATAATATTGATAACACGCCTTCCAGAAAAGCATTATCATTCTGGGATATATTCCTCTGCATGAAGAGGATGTCGCTCTTTGGGCATGCATAAGATGCCTGTAGACGAGGTAACCGCTTGTTATCAAATCATGCCATCAAGAGAATCACAACAATGTTGCCGGCCCCAATCTCTCCAAGATGTTTGTAAAGATTTATTTAGGCAGACATATTTCTTCTGCCGGAAAAGAAACATTTACTTTGAACAATGTCTACTAATTTACTGGCCAAATTTATTTTGAAAATTCCTATTATTCACTATATGTATATTAGTGTAATTTCTCCCCAATATTAACTGGCCACAAAGAAAAAAAATAAAAAAAAAAAAGGATTTCCCCTTTGGATAATTATTTGGACCCTAATGGTATTAAATTGTACTCTTTAGTCATTTACAAACTGTTTACTTCCCAGAGAACAATCGAAAAGATTTAAAGCATGGACTTATCAAATGATACCATATTTTTTATTTATTGACCTTCAAAAATGATCTTGAAATCATATATTTTGTTATTGGCCGTTCTCTTTTATCCAAAAAATTAATAAAATTAGTGATCAAATTTCATACCTTTAGATACAGATAAAGAGTATCAATAATAAAAAATAAAGTGTCAACATCAACCACTATTTAGATAATAGAAATCTAACTCCCATTTAATTCAATGTAATAATAACGATATCCATGCTGAAAGATTTTAATGTCTTTTTTTCAATAAATTTCACGTAGCTTCTAATTGTTAGATAAATATTAAGAGTAATTTTTGTTTAGCAACTTTTCTCACATAAATAGTACATAATTTAAAGTGACGTCAGTCCCTACAAATATTTAGTAAATATTTCAATGTAGATTTAGTGAAATTTTCTAATGCAAATATCATTACTATTAACATAATTCAAGCAGTATTTCTAACTTGGAAGACTTTCCATCCAATTAAAAGAAGAAACAATAAGCAAGTAAAGGATTTTAAAATGGGATTGGACTATGGAATATGTATTTAGTTTTTCCAATAGTGTCTTTCATAACTAAACAAAGTGCATGGAGGTGGGTAAAAAATATACCATACATCCATTGTATCATTATTTTTAGTGCAATAAGTCAATTATATAATTTTATATTTCTATCTCCTATTATATAAATAGATTGACCCTATAAATTAAAAACTATCGCCACTAATTATTTTTTAGGGCACCATTTTACATAATACAATGAATACATGAAGTATTTTTGCGGGATGAGAATTCCATGTACAAATTACACATTGATTACCAACTCTTCTCTTGCCAATACACTATGCCTGCAATGCAGGTTGTACTCATCCTAACTTAGAAGGTGGAAATAATAATATGGTTAGTCGATAAGTAATACAAACAACTACTAAAGGCCATTTGGTTGGTAGGAAAGTAAAGTTAGATGGGAAAATGATTTTTTAGAATTTAATTTTGAGGAAAATGAATACTTTTCTAAGGAATTTGAATCTTAGGAATTTAATTTTGAAAATTATGAATATTTATCTATATTTAGATAGAATAAGAGTGTCTACTGGAAAGTTAATATAATAGTGAATCAAAAATATATTTTAAATATAATTTATTTAGTATGTATATCTTTTATTTTATATTACTAATAGA